>BFEA01000077.1:2334976-2353364 GCA_003427395.1 Chara braunii | reverse complement strand
TTTTTTTTTTTTTTTTTTTTTTGAGCACCCGTCAGTGCTAGTGGTGCTGGTAAAAGCAGACACCACTAGCACCTGGGGAGGGCTCCATCTATTGGTGCGGAGGAGCACCTGCTGGAAACCGGGTCCAGCGTCCCTTACAAAGGTAGAGTTCAAATCACATAGGGGAAAAAGTGTGGGATATTCCTGCCAGCATTGATTACCCTGGGGTCCAGGGGATTGACTGAGCAGGAGGTTGGGAGGCGGGGAAACCTCTTCACCGTGAACCTGGCGCCAGGTATCTGCTATCCCACCCTGGTTCCTCCCACTCCCGGCCTTTGAAGTACCCCTTCTATCGACACTGCTGGCCTTTTTTGTTTTTTACATATTGAGATGGAGTCTCGTTGCTGGAAACTGGGTCCAGCGTTCCATCCTGTTGTGTCCTTTGCTACAAAAGGCGTGACTTCTGTTCCGCAGCCAATCCACACCCACAGCTTTTCCTACTCCGGCAGATGCCACAACCAACATTCATTTGACAACAATACACCATCCTCTCTTTCCCAGCTGGCTTAGTGGTGCCCTTTGCGGGCATTCTTGGTCCTACACAAGGACTCCCTATGCTGGAGGCCGAAGGCCCTGGAGCCGTAAATCATGGAACTCTGTTTAAGATCATCCGGCGAACAATCCGAGATAAACGGATTCTCAAACTAATCCGCTTTGGACTAATGAGTCTACCAGTTCCAGTCAATCCAATCTTAGTTAGTCAGCTAGTTGAATTACATGAACATCCCTGTATCTTAAGGCCAGGTGCGAAGCATGTCCCTATCACTTCCATAATGGGTATGAAATGTATGTGAAGTAATCTGGTCCTCTGCACTGTCGCTTCACCAAACGCCTCTCCATGGACAAGGTATGGGTATGGGAGACAGGTTTATTCTACATAATAGAATTATCTGCAATTAACCATGAGGTTGAACCTCAGCAGTTTGTCAGGCTTGACATAAATTCATGCCTTCAAAGACTGTGATTGCCTTTGCTAACTTCCCGAACTCCCCTGCTTGCATTCGACCGAGCATAGCCAGAAGTGTTAGTGTGAATGCTCTTTTAAGTGCTGAAGCTGCAGGGATATCCCGAGGGCCCAGGAGCAATGTTTCGGCGGAATCACCACTGTATGGACTGTCAATTTCAGACCCCTAACAAAAATGGCTGAAGCCCCTAGAAAGCTGTGTAGTTTATCGCAGCCAATATAATACATAGTATTACACACCCGTGTAGAGTTTTGTGTCACAGTGGAAATGCCACAAACGGACAAGAATCCATCAGTTTGGACTTTAGTGCAATTAATCAATAAAAACAAAATAAAATTTCCAGCAGCGAAAGACTCAAACCAGAGCCAGAACATACATTAGCAAAGTCGAAAGTAGAACATACCAACCGAGCACACACTGACACGGAGGTACCGTCTTGATGAAGAAATCTGGTGGTCGACGGAAAGGGGGTCAGACCCGGTACAAGTGGATCTAACCGTAGCTGCGGATGCGGATCCGGATCCGTTCGACGCGGCATTTGGACCGGTACCGATGGACGTAGACCCGCTTCCGGATACTGTAAATAAGACCCCGGAAGGATTGGAGCATGAAATACTCAAACCTGCAGGCAGGGAGGAAGGGGCCCCACCAGCGCATGTACCTATGGAACAAAAATTGGTGGCTGTTGCTGACTGGTTGATGTTGAAAGCAATATATGGTCCTGTCTCTGATCTGGGTAAGACATACCTGGAGCTCTTATCGATGTTGGACGCAGAGTGCATCCCTTAAAAGGTGTGCTAGAACAGGGGTTGCAGGCTGGCATGACATGGGCGGAAGCGTGGCATAGATTGGCTTTTACTGTCTTCACCCGCTTATGTCCGCCCGAGACTGCATTGGCGGAGACCAGGGGTTGCAGGCTGGCATGACATGGGCGGAAGCGTGGCATAGATTGACTTTTACTGTCTTCACCCGCTTATGTCCGCCCGAGACTGCATCGGCGGAGACCGGCCCTGCAGGCAGGCGAAGAGACCACGCAGCCTGCTACACCTCGGTACCCACCTTCCCCTCTCCCGGATCCGGATCCGCCTAATACTGATGAGGACATACCAATAGATCAGATGCGGAAGAGGAGACTCAGGTACATGGTGGAGACGGACCAGGATACGGGACCCTTTGCGTGAGAAGTGTTGTTGTCAATACCGATACGAGGGAAAGACGGCAAATGGGAGGTGGGTTTATCCCTGGTGGAAGGAGGCAAGCGAGGGGTACCCTGCAGGGATGGTCCTCCTTTTGGGCAGACCCATGTAATCAACGTTCCGAGGTCGTGGCACGACTTTTGAAAATGCAACTGACAGCATACATTGCAGAATCCGGTGAGCCGGGGGCGCGGGCCATGTGGACGTTCACGGCGGGTTCCACTAGAATCTCACAGATAGATGTTTTCATCCGCTTCCATCACTCCAAACAGATTGGTTTACAACGGTTTTCGCACAATCAACTCTTGGACGGACGGAGTTGGATGTGCAGAAGGGCCTGTGCCCCAAAATGGCTTGTTGAAAGGCGCAAAGGTCAGGGTGGGAGAGCAACCGGTTTGGCAGAATATATAGAGGGAGTTCTTGAACACGACAGTCTGGACCAGAATTTACTCAAATGATTATGGATCTGGTTAAAGCGGTTTATGGTAAGGATAACAATTGGAGTCAGTGTGCCAGAGGGTGGCCAATCTTGATTTGCGATCCCTGAGCATACAGAGAGACGGCAGTGATCTGGGTCCTAATTAAAGGTGTGGGAGGAAGAACCTGGCCAGAAGTGATCTGTGTCCAGGAGATGCACCTGACGGACTCACGAGAACATAACAGGACACATAAACTGATGTGATCGCACAGAGCCTTTAGAGCACATGCTCCAAGGCCCGGGAGCGAGGGAGTAGCTATTTGGATCCCTCCCGGGTCCCACGTGTAACCGATCCAATCGTCCGTCCTGGCGTAGAACTGGAAGTGGTCTGCATCATCTGCATATTCGCACCTATGTCATAGGGGACAGGAGCGTTTTTCGAAAAAATGAAGCTCAGATCCCGGCCGGTATACCGGTGATTATAGCAGGAGACTTCAATGCGGCCCCTGACCGATGGATAGATAGATGGCGAACACCTTCCCTCGTCCGATCCTTATGTAGAGGAAGATGAACAAATAACCAAGGATCTGTGCTTGTCCTTCAAGGCTTTTGACACATTTGGACACCTCACCCGTATAAACACTTTTCTCATGTTTGTGGAGAATACGGACATAGGGTCATTCGAGATCCAGGATTGATTTTATCCTCATTTTAGGGTCATTCGAGATGGAGGATTGATCTTATCCTCGCTTTAGAGGACCTGCAGGGGCCACTCCTTCTGGCGGCCATCTTACCGAAGTCCATACCCGGGATTCGACCATAAGATGCGCTCAAGTATTTTGCCGCTCTGCAAGAAATCAGACCGGGATTTGGTTTCTATAAGCTTAGAAATCGCTCTTGCAATACCTTGCGGATGGCTGGGCTTTCTGGCACACGCATAAACCAACTATTCCGGAGGAAATCGACCGGATCAGTAATGGGTTTTTCGTCCTTAGCAAAAAAAATGCAAGCCTGAGGAATACTCGTCACAACTTGCCTCTCGGAGGCATGCAAGAGAAATTGAGATTCTTCAACAAATATAGCAACTTGAACAGCAAGAAAAAACAGAGGATACAAACACAGTCTCAGGACCAGTCAGATATATTGTATTTACACTGGCAACTGGAGTCTTTTGCCACACGATGATGGAAGGGTGCGCACATTCGGGGCCAGTTAGCAAGACATTAGATCGAAGGATCGATAGATAAGAAGTTTTTGTGTGTTGCCCGAGCTCGTATACATAGGACGTCTATAGACGCTCTGTGTGACCCTCATGAAGGAGGTGACAATGTGGTAACCTCCACCCCTCAGAGTCTACAGGTGGCGAGGTCCTTTTTTAAGGACCTCTTCACCTTTAGGTGCTCTCGATGGCCACTAGGGGGGAGGAGATTGCAGATTTCTTGAAACCCCTTACAAAACGTTTATCGGCAAAAATAACTAGAAGGCCAACTTTTCAAGCACGAAATCTGGACGGCATTGGGTCAGATGGATGAGGAAAAGGCACCTGTCCTAGACGGATGCCCAAAGGAGTTGTGGGAAACACTTTGGGATTGGATGGCTCCGGACTTGATGGAATATTTCGACCAGGTGTGGGAGACGGGCAGTATGGGGGAATTGGTGGATCAGGGGGTCCTTACTTTACTGCATAAAAAGGGGGATAAGATGTGTATCAGGAATTATCGGCCCATAACTTTGCTTACGGTTGTGTACAAAATGCTTGTGAAAGCCCTGGTCAGCCGCCTGATCCTGGTTCTGAACGACCTGACCCATCCTACGCAAATAGGGTTAATGAAGGGGTGGAGGATCCAGGATAATATACTTTTAGTAGATGAGGTTTTGAGACTAACCAGACAAGGTAAATGTAGTGCGGTGGTGATCTTTATAGATTTTGAGAAAGCCTACAATCACGTCCATTGGATATTCCTGGATAAATGCATGGAGAAAATGAATTTTTGCCAGAACTTTCGGAAATGGATTGCAATACTCCACCATAACGCCACCACACAAATCCAAGTAAATGGGATATTAGTTCTTGAAATCTCCTTACAGAGATCGGTTTGTCAAGGGGACCCTTCGACCCTCTTTCTGTTCATAATAGTAATGGAAGCACTGGATGCCAACCTTCGTGCTAACAAGGATATCAAAAAACTTTGGGTCTCCGCCATCGCAGAGGAGCGACCGTCGTCTGCTTTATGTTTGCAGATGCCTTGACAGTCATAGTGGGCGCCGCCTCGGAAAATATGGAAGAGATCAGAAGATTGATGGAGCGGTTTACAGTAGTGTCTACCATGACAATCAAGTGGGGAAGCAAGACACTAGGATGGTGGATCCACCACTAGGGAATGCCCCCCCTGAGGCTGTCGAAGACAACCCCTAGTAGAGTGTTGGGCAGCATGATGACGGCCTTTGGCAAGCCGGCATGCAATGATGATTTCATTTTGCAACCTGGGCTTGAGAAAATCGCTCAGTGGAATGATAAGCACACCTTCCTCATTGACATGATAGCGTTGGTCATTATCAACGTGGTTTTGGGTTCCCTCTTGTATGGGTCGACGATATGGGCCTTAAGCAAAAAGCGGTTTGTGCCCTATAGAGATAGGTGTCGGCACTGCTATGGAGAGGGGACAGTAGGCTCCCTAACATCATAAATAGAGTGCCATGGTCGGCAGTCGTTCAACCCAAGGATAAAGGAGGGCCAGATATTTTGGACTCGGGCATACAAACGACAACACTGGCAATACAATGGATCAAGAGGCTCATTTTTTCCACTACTTCCTTGGCGTGTCATGACTTTAGATCAAATTGCACGACTAGCCCCCCAATCCCCCTAGAAGGTGGACACCTTGTCTTGGCCAAAGGACCGCTTTTGGACTATCCCCCGATATTCCAAATGTCAAGGGGAATCAGACCGTAGGGTCGTTAGAACGAACTTATCCATAGATGATTTTTGGGTAAAAGGTCTTCGAGCATGGCGCCAACTCACACTGCCGGATAAGGGGATGCCAGATAGATAGGAGGAAGTAGCGCGGCATCCATTTTTTGGCAACATAAGTGTCACCGACCACAATGAGAGGGTGTACTGCAACTCTCTCCCCACATGGAATTGTTGGGTAAAGAGAGGTGTAACGCAAATCCGGGATATATGAGATGGGGAAGAAAGAAAATGGAAAACAACAAAGCAATTGAGACCTATATTGAAAAGTTATCACCACATTGAAAATCGCTTGGATCAACTATGTTGTTCTATTCCCTTAGATTGGGTGTGTATCTTACCCAAGTGGTTGCGACTCCAGAAAGGGGATTGGGTAGCAATGTTGTGGGACAAAGAGAATGTAGGTAGGGTGTGGAAAGTAGGTAGGAGGATGTGTGGGTTACACTCGTCCATCGGGAAGTTAATAATCGGCTTGTCATGTACCCACAAAACTAGAGGAGGTGGTGGCAGAATGTGGACACGTACATAATTAGGGTGGTCGGAGAATAAGAAGAATGGGTAGCATTCCTTCCTGAAACCCCGCTTGCTAAGCTCCTTAATGACCCGATAGAGTGGCAATGACGCCCGTCGTGTAGGATGAGGCGGGAGCATGTAAGAAATTTTTTGCCCTGTCTATGAACGCTACATATTGGCTTCTTAGGCCCCGGGTTCACCTTAAGGATGTTGTAAGGAAGAGATGAATATCCCATCTGAATGTACTAGCCAGGGACAGCGTTCGGCCCATCCGATGGTTCACCCCCACAAGAGCAAGACCTGCGAAGATGGTCTAGAGCATCATTGCCTCCCTACGAACAACTGACTAATTGATCGTACACAATTGGAACAAAAGGGATTAGCGACACCATGGTGCACATCCTGTCTCGAGGACGATTCTTACCTGGCGCTAGTAAGATAGGATTTAGGGGCTGCGGGGCACACAGTCGGCGTGGCCATGGGACTGGAGAACGCTTCTATGTGAAACATGGCTCTCCCCCCGAAGAGCACCTTCGAAGAGAACATCTTTAAACCACAAGTGCACCGGACAGGCCCCAGGCAAAAGAAATTCATTGAAAACGACTCATTCCAAAAACATTGGGGGTCGGGGCAGGGTCGACAAAAAAAAAAAAAAAAAAAAAAAAAAAAAAAAAAAAAAAAAAAAAAAAAAAAAAAAAAAAAAAAACCGAAATCCAAAAAAATCTGGGAAAAAAAATGTTGTGTAGAAGAACTGCAATACAAACAACTTTTGGCCGAGGGTCACATCAGAATTCCTCACGGAACTGAAGATAAAAAAGAAAATAACCGAATCACACCAAGGCACCCCCCTTCAATGCCAACACTCAAAAAAAGAAAAGAGCCCAGATTTGGGCTCCTCTCTGAGAGCGCGGAAAACCCCCACCGCCATTTTTGTTTTTTCCCTATTTTTTAAAACCATGCCCAGGTATCCCGGGCATCAGATGCCCCCCGGGCATCTTGTGCGGGTGACCGGCCAGTCCAGATCGGCTGGTCATGAAAATCTTCCTAGCACAGAAGATTATTATGGCCCCTATGCGAGGTTGACACACACAACTCCAGGAAAGACCCCAAAATTGAAGGAAAAAAAGAGAATTATGATTCCAATCATTCCATTGTGATTGAATTATCTCATTTGGCAGGATGGGGTACATTGTCCCTGTGGTCGTGCATTTTTTCGGGCATTAGCCCCTAGCATTATGGGACTGGATTTTGATGTTTTGATCTAGGCTGTTTGGCCAGGCGCATGGGCCCCTCCGATCTGCCCGGAAGGCCGCGCGGCTGCCCGGCCGTGCAGATGCCCCTGTCGGGGTGCCAAACACAGTGGCCAGTGTGGTTCGGTGGCCACAGCTCTCAGAGCTGCGGAGTTCCGGAAAAATCTCCCGCTATTTTTGTCATTCGGGTAAGCTGTTCGTGAAGTGACGATGACACCTGTGATTCTTAACATTACATTGGGAATAATTCTGTTTTGACTTTTTCAAGTCTGTTTTCAGTCTGCTTGAGTCTGTACGTCCGTTTGTGTCTGGTTCTGTTTTGAGCATGGTTACCAACCGGACGTCCGGATCCCAATCCAGACAGTCCGGTGTCCGGTGTCTGGGTCCGATGTCCGGTTCGGAGGGTTTGGTTGGACCTCAATTTTGAAAAATTCAATTTTTTTTTTTGGGGTTCCCAGGCCAGTTACCTGGGCCTGGGGTACCCCAGAAAAATAATGCTGATGTTTTTTGAGAACCGGTACCCCAACCAGACAGGCCCTAAAAGGGCCCTCTGTGTGATAACATTGGCACCATACTTGCGGCAGCCTCTTTTCTGAAGGATCCCTAGAGCGTATAAGCTAAGAGCCTAGGACCCTACGTCATGCAGAGGTACACTTCAAACTTGTATTTGGTGGGCGTGGGCAGAGAATATATAGTCTGGATTCGAATTCAGGTCTGTGCATCTCGGTTATGGGTCACTATTTCTCTATTTCCTCGTTTTCCTTTCCTTTTCTCGTTTTTCTTTTCTTTTCTTGTTTTTCTTTTCTTTTCTCGTTTTTCTTTTCTTAGGAATACGTGCAGTGGCCCTAGGGGCCTCTACTCACCAAATGCACAAAAGACAAAACATAAGGTGGCGTATTATTCCACGTTCTGCAGCAAATTCATTCTAATATTGCACATTTCGTGATAGTGCAGCCAAGCCCTGAGAGTCACGTGCAGAGACCAACAGGGCCTAGCTACGCGAGCAACCACCCATAACTGCGGAAATACAGACCTGAATTCGAATCTTGAGTATATATTCGGCCAGCTCGTGCTCTACTTCACATTCACTGCCTGCCTCGATTTTGGTGGAGGGTCTGCGCTACATGGCTGCGAGGACCCTTCAGATAGCCTGCATGGGCCGTCTGAGCCGTGTTAAGGGGTTCTGTTCTCTCTCTCTCTCTCTCTCTCTCTGTCTCTCGTGTGCGATGAAATTGGCACACGAGTTCACCGCTTTGCTCTTATTTGGATGGAATCTTGGTGCATTTAAGTTATGTGCTTGTNTTTTTTTTGCTTTTCATTTCTAAAAGGAACCTCCGTGATGAACTCGGGGCCGGGAACACTGCACGGACTTCTGACAACTTCTCAAAGAGGGCATTATATCTAACCCGTTTCATGTCCATATTGGGGCTCTTTTTTTTTTTTTGCTTTTCATTTATGAAAGTAACGTTCGTGATGAACGGGGAGATGTAGACGCCCTCACTGAGGGCATACTCTCACACTGACCCCTGATTTTGTATCCAACTGCTTTCTCGTCCATAGCGTTGTGACGGGTTTTTTTTTTTTAGTTCTTTTTTATTTTTCACATCGTTATTGGGAGGAGTATGAAAAGAAAATACAACCGCACCCAGACTCGGCAAAACTCGGTGCACAGTGAAATTCAGGTTCGTTTAAATCAGGTGCGGGTGTACTTGTGGTTTAAGGTAGGGAGAAGAGCTGCTATCTGGCCCCCCTGGAGGAAGAGGTGTATATTAACCATCGAAAAAATGAGACTGGAGGGTGGGGCAACATCTGATCTATACAATACATCTAGGAATAACTCACCATGCAATGCTAGACAATGAGATATAAATTAGACTTAATCAACACTCAATAACACTGGCCATCAACCAATCCTCTAGGTATTGGCTGGGGAATGAGAAGGTGGGGTTGGATGACTTACGTTCGTTGGGAATGAGGCAACCACCCGGAATGTCAGTGGAGAGAGGAGAACATGAGACGCGAATATACCATCTGCTTTAGCGACTGGACCAAGGTGGACACGACGATCCCATTATGCTCCCCCTCGGAGTTCCCGGACCCCTTTCCACCTCTCGATCTTTCAATGGTAGATCTTCAATGGTATGGGGCAGAGTGAGTGGAAACGCTGCATTCGAAAGGAAGGACAGGGGTCAGATGGTCACGTAGAGCAGACAACAAGGCTGATGAGGCCCCTTATTCCTCCCTTTATTGGGTACTCATCTACTTGCGCAGTCAATCACTTGTGTCTAGTGCAATCAATGCTGCCAGGCAGTCAGGAAAACCTACACGGACCGGAATGGCAGTTGTTTAAGGCACGTTGGACCTGTTTTTCAACAGGTTTTGCTACCTACCAATAGATGGAGCCTTCCCGGGGGAGATAGAGGCGTTTGCTTATTAGTGCCCCTAGCTCCCGAACGGGCAGATTTAAAAAAAAAAAAAAAAATCCTTCAATGATCTCTCTCTCTCTCTCTCTCTCTCTCTCTCTCTCTCTCTCTCTCTCTCTCTCTCTCTCTCTCTCTCTGTGTGTGTGTGTGTGTGTTTTTTGTCCCTCTTCGTTTTTATTTTTTCCTCTACTTTTTTTTTTTCCCCTCCAATCGTTGTTCTTTTTCCTTCGGATTCAAATTCTTCTTTATTTTTTTCCCTCTTCAACAAAGGTTTTCTCCACTTTTTTTTTCTGCTTCTTCTTCTTCTGCTTCAATTTTGTTGATTCTGTGTTTTTTCACACGTTTCTCTTCTGGTTGGAGAATCTTTGTCCCATTTCACATCTTCACATGAGACGCTTAAGAGTTTACATTAGACCTAGAGAGAACAGGAAAAACAATAAGGGATGCAATAAGACCGAAACTAAATTGAACCTGCAATTGGGCAGTTATCCATGATGGATGAATCTCACAAAAGCCAATTAGTAAGATTATTTTTGGCATGCCCCTATTACTTAACCCCACCCATCCTAACTCGAACGTAGATTTACCTCCCAAATCGTTAATGATTGACTTTGGCTTACTACTTATGGTGGAGGTCAAGTTCCATTGAATGTCACTACACATCTCCAAGGACTCGAGGACTCAAAAATCAAAATAACAAAATTCTCGAGTCATTTTAATAGCCTCAGAAATCACACGGTTCTTTGAATCATTATATCGTACTTCCACATATCCACTTGAGGGAAAGTTTTTCGTAACGGAGGATCCTCAAAACCATAATATGCTAATATTAATAAAGCCAACTAGCAATTTAAAAATTATCAGCAACGTCCTTAGAAATTCTTTATCGCCGCAAACAGGACGATATGGCTTCATGGTATGACTAGTTCTCTCTCAATATTTAAATCGGCCTCTCACTGAGTCGCATGACTCGTAGCAAGCTGATTAGTATCAGTCTTAAGGTTGTGGGTTTTTTTAATAAGAGTCTGTCGCTTGTTGTTTATGCAACTGCTTAACATGGTCATCTTCTTGCTCCCAAACCCTACCTATCTATAATGTGCAACCTCCTATCGACCTAGATGTAATCAATGACAACAAAAATTAACAGCGACTTGTTCCACGAGATCCAAGAACTTCAAGTCTTCAAGATGTCAAATGTACGACAAAATGACAAACAGGGCTCATGAATTTCTAGAAGTTTCACTGAGTCTTTGCTTGGTATAGATCGCCTTGTCGCTCCTAAGTGTGTGTCAATCATCTAGTAAGTTTCTACTTTACCTATGAACATTTTTGCATCGGTCTCCTTCTTCTTTTACTTCTTCTCCTCTACACTACCCATTCACACGTGCTAGCCTTTTACCAGCCCCGCTGGCTTTAGAAGTCAAATATTATTCGAGAAATGAAGCAAGTATGATCCAATTCATGTAGTCTTAATGACTCAAGTCTACTTAAAGCCAAGGTGCGTTCAAGTCGAACATATGAGCATCGAATCCAGAAATAGTTTCAACAATTGCAACAAGTAACCAAATTGTCTTATTTTTTCAGACAACTTATACTTCTCATATACAATGTAGGTAAGCTGCACAAAAATATTATATCTTCGCTACTATTATTTAGCTACAAGTTGCACTCACATTTCTCTGTAAATGTCTTCCACTCTTGCTCGCATCTCTTATTCACGCTCTCAAGTTAAATATATAGCGTCGGACGTTGTCTACTACTGAGTACTACTCTCGTTTCTACTTGCTTGGTCATCGCATTAATTCAAAAGATCACAACAGCGCTTTCACATTGAGCATACAACATCATGTGTTGACTTCTGAACGTCGCTGGATCTTTGTACTTACCGTCGTTTTGATTCGGGTATTTGATGCTTGGACCCATTCCCTATAGCAATTGCTGGCCTTCGAAATAAGCCGCAACTGACGATATTTCGCATAAATGGACATTTACGGGTTGCCTATTAACCTGTATGGACCTAAGGGCCAAAATAATTGTGGATTTTCCTACAACCTAAGACTGAATCTTAAATATGAATCTCTACGACACGACCTTCCAGACGTAATGGACAAAAGTATGGTACAATAAGAAACTAATATGTCTCCGGTACTGAACCGAAGATGTAAGGATTCGTGGATCCTTCAAAATGAAACAACCTTTATATTTTTTATCCATTTTGAAATAGCAACTCGAACTCTCTTCACCAAACGTAAAAGTAGATATACTATATTATCATAAAAAAACATATGGCATCCCAACATTTTTTCAAGAGTTTTAGGCACCGTCGCTTTTACTCTCCAATACAACGATGTATCACAAATTCACAATGAGGGTATTATATACTTGAGCAAATCTCTTAAGTTTTTTAGGTCATAAAATGAAACAAGTATTATATACTGTAAAGCCTGAAACACATCTTTTAATAACAAAAAATGATGTATCATTAGCAAAAGAGTTATATTTTGCTAGCCAATGTCCTGACAATGAAAAATCAATTGTATGATTGTTCTCTCTCATCATACTAGTATGGAAAACATCTATATATGATATTTTTACAAATAAGTCACAATCAAACACCCCATTCGCATAAATATAGTAACTAGAAAACTCTTAGACATCTTTGCACTTACAACAAGTGTTGATGAACCTTTCTCCAAAGTTTATAAAATGCATAAAAGAAAAAAAAAATCAAGAAACTCTATCAACGTTCTTAAATTCGATAAGCAAAACCCTAATTAAAAGTTGATCGACATAAATGTTTTGTATTTAAAATACACTATTATAACAATGTCGAAGATCTAGTCAACTTCAATAAATTTTATGTCTAATGTGGATGCGTGAGAAAGATGATTATTGATTAGATTCTATTAACCGAGGTTTTTGACAACACTTTGTGATAGTAATTGGAACCCTTATTGTGGATGATTTTTACAACACTCTTCAAATGAGTTTCGAGCATAATAGTTCATTCAACAATATAATTGATTAACCATGTGAAGTATCATTCCAACAGTAAAAGGTACTTCTGACTCATTCTATTGTACAAAATACCTTAATGGTGAAGCAACTATTTGATTATGGTGTATCCTGTGTAAGATCACATATGAATTATTGCGTTATCATCAACATATTCTCTAGGCGCTGGTCACAACTCTGGTCAGAGAAGAATATCGAGGGAGGATAATCCACTTTTAACAGTTCCCTAATGGTATAAAGAAACAATTGCCAAAAATACAGAGACTATCTGATCTAAACTGTCCTTGTGATTATCTGCTAATGCACCCATATACTTTTAGCACAATAATAAGTTTTTTGCTCATCAATCGGTGTTTGTACCGTTAAGGAATAATTCTTGAAAACAAATGCATTGAATATTCGAATATTTGTTCAATAGAGGTAGTTGATTGTGCCTGAAGGCTAAATGTGTCGATCAGTTATAACATACAAGAATCTTTGCGCTTAAAGTGGATCGTGCTAAAGTGCAATCTTGTCATTTTCGCCGCCGATTCACTTGAGATCTTGATCGTTTTTCTATATTTGAACCTCATACCACATTTTTTGTAATCTTATAGTAGCTCTACTGATATATAAATGGTTACATGTGTCCTCAGATAAGTCTTTGTACGTAAACATCTCCGAGACTCGCCTGCCTTTTTGTGAATGTAGATTTTTTTTTTTTTTTTTTCAAAGTGCGGTATTACTCTAGGAAACTTTTCATGATCGATCACCCGGGCGTGACGTCGGAATACCCAGACATGGGGAGAAAAAAAAACGTTGACGGGGTTTTTCCGCGCTTCCCGAGAGGAGCTCAAATTCGGGCTAAAAGGGTTTAAGGATGACGTTTTAGTTTGATTTTTTTTTTTTTTTTATCTTCAGTTCCGTAAGGAATTCGGTTGTGACCATCAACCTAAATTTGTTTATATTACAATTCTACATAAAAAAAAAAAATCAAATATTTTTTTAGGGTTTTTGTTTTTTTTTCGCTGGGGTTGTCTGGGCCCATGCCCGACCGGTCACAGGGTCACCAAAATGGGCGTGACGTTGAGACCCAGACGCTCGAGATATCCTTCTAGGTATTAATCTATTGCTTTTAGCAAATTAAGTAATTGTTTATAATCATTCTTTCAATTTTTGGAATGTTGTAGCTTCATCCGACAATTCAGCAAGAATCGTGTTATGTACATCTATAATTCTCATATGAAAATTTAAGCTTTCAAACATAAATTATGAAATTATTTATATATTGATAAAATACCTTCATACGCATACAGTTTTTAAGGTTTAATATAAAAAACAATCAAATATTTTGACACAAACAAAATTTAAGTATTTAAGATCAACTATAATAGTTTTTGAAAAATAAAAATTTTATCAATCCTACTTCAAGGTAGGATTTAAGTGCATCAAAGTGTAACTCGTATCCAAGTAAAAGATATTATCATGAGGGTATGTATATATCTTTAAACGTTCGTCTATTGTTATACGATAAAAATAACACTTTACTTGATTGATTATCATATTAATGGATTTGAGGGTTCTGAGTCAACTTCTAATTAAAAAATTATATTATAGTCTCTGACTATTATCAATTTGTTGACTTTTGGGACTAAACTTGTTAAAAGGTCAAAAATTCGTTTTTATGAGTCACGCTTGTGGGAGCATAAGAGATATGCATGATATACTTATAATAATTCAAATCAAACACCATGCAATGTCGGCCTTCAATTAAAAAAATAAAACTCACAAGTTTATTTGGAAAATAAGTCGAATGTAATTCCAGTTCAAATCTTTCTCATCAACATTTGATATTTGTCATCTTTATATCACTCCATTTTCGATTAAATAACCCAGAATTCAATTCGGTTTCTTGCAATGTAATGGTTGAAACTCCATACCACTTCGCTAGCGATTTATTAAGAGATTTTAATGACCGCAAATTTTCTTATTCCTAACCCTCTCATATTCCAGCCGATTATCATCATGTAATTCATACCTACTTGTTATGAGAAAAAATAGGCTAACCATTCCACGATTGTATCACAAAATTGGTAAAACAGGATTAAAAAAAAAAAAAAAAAAAAAAGATGGTAATCTAGCTTCTGTAAGCTATTGTTCAAAACATCGCAAAAAAAAAAAAAAAAATTGTATTTTCATCTTGAGTTTTGAACGAATTTACCCAACATTTGAAATAACAAACACATGTGATAACTTCTGAGTCATTCTTGTCGTAAAAAAAATCAGACAAATTTCATCCCTGATTAGATCAAAGTGCAGGAGTTCAATGAAAAACACCTCTCATAATTTATTATCTAAAAAAATAAGCCTAACCATTTCGTCATTTTCGCCACCAATCTAGCAATCTCATGTTTTAGGATCAACGACAAGTAAGCCGAAACAAGGTTGTAATTTTGTTCGACGATAAACAATAGTATAAAAACGTATACAATCTAAGTCAATACCACTGAGAAAGCAACGCAACTATGCTTGCTGTTTTTATTGGGATGTCATCCTTTGAGTTAAATACGAGCATGTTCTACCTTCATAAGTTGTTCCTCCTTTTACAGTCTGAGATGCTTCAACTGCTACCATATCATTTAAATTTCTTTAGATTGTTGATACCAAACGTACAAATGTATTTGTAGTTTTTATGATTATTTATGTGTGCAAGAGAATCAACGCTCTATCTCTTATTTGAGTTTTTATTCTCTTATAAATATCCTACAAGGGCAAGTCTGTTGTTTATTCTTCATTATGTTTATACTAAATGAATTACACCTTTTTTTTTGCTGAAAAATTTAACATAATTCATCATCACATTCTTTCTTTAAACGTCACCATTGATCAAGAGGTGACCGTATCAATACTTCACCTCACACCGGGAGTGTCTTGGATGATCATATCAAGCGTCACTTTCAAGTTGTGACACAAATGATTAACGGGGATCCCCACTTTCAACTTACAACTAATGGGTTTAAAACTGAAATTAAAGTTCGCCTCGTGTGAATGTCAAATTTTATATTTTTATTATTATTATTATTTTTTGTCTGTTTTTGTTTTGGTTCAAGGTTGTTGTGCGTCCGATTTGGTATTATTTGGAGCATTGAAATTTTATTTGCTGACATTTTTTAGAATTTCTCAAAATTTTTGAAATTGGAACGCAAAATTTCATGAAAGTACATTTTTGCCTTGCTGTTTTGTGAATTGTTTTTTTTTTTTTTAATTAGTGAGTATGGTCTCCACTCTATGAATTGGTGACAAGTTTGATTAAAATGACCGTTGGGTTCTGTTATAAATGACATGTCAAGTTGTCTAAAATTTTAGGTCTCCGTTAAAGCACCAGTACATGGGCGCTTGGGCTGAGGGTCTGACCTCCCTGTTTTTAGAAGATAAACCTCAACGCCTGGGCGTGAGGGCCCTTTCGAAGTTGACATCAACGACAGAAAAATTACAACGAGAAATAAAAGTTGAAAAAATATTTCATACAATAAAAATCCTTAATATTTATAAATTACCATTCCAATGTTCGTTCAATTCTAAAATTTAAAGTTTTATTTCATAAATTTCCGTCGAAATATGAGTTTCCCTTTTCAACTACATCTATTTGTTCAAAATGGAATGAAAGTCAGGACGAGTTTATGAAATGTTTTAATTAACCTTTCATTCTATTACAACAAATATCTTCTAATTTAGATTGGATTAACCTATTTATGACCGAAAATCCTTACTTAGAATGACAGTCCGATTAAAATACTTCATGAACTCATCCAGACTTTCATTCCATTTCTAGCATGCAATTTAAATAAGAAGGGATACCTCATTATTGGAATGAAAGTTTTCAGGTAAGACGAAAAATTTTAAAATTGGAATGACATTTTTTTAAATGGAATAAAAATTTGAAATTTAGAATGTAATTTTGCTATAGAATGATTATTTAATTTTGAGAATTTTTTTTGTTGAACAAAAAAATTCCTACGATAAATGAAAGTTGAAAAAACATTCCATTAAAAAAAAAAATTCTTCATATTTATAAATTATCATTCCAATGTTTGTCAAATTCTAAAATTTTTAGTTTTATTTGATAAGTTCCCGTCTAAATATGAGCTTGCCTTCCAACTATATATATTTGTTCAAGACGGAATGAAAGTCTGAACGAGTTTATGAAATGTTTTAATTAAACTTTCATTCTATTATAACAAATACTTTCTAATTTAGATTGGATAAACCTATTTATGACTGAAAATCCTTACTTAGAATGACAGTCCAATTAAAATATTTCATGAACTCATTCAGACTTTCATTCCATCTCTAGCATGTAGTTCAAATAAGAAGGGATACCCCATTCTTGGAAGGAAAGTTTTCAAGTAAGACGGAAAATTTTAAAATTAGAATGATATTTTTTAAGGTAGAATGAAAATTTAAAATTTAAAATGTAATTTTACTACAAAATTATTATTTAATATTAGAATTTTTTTTTTTTGATGCCCTCACTTCTTTTGGGGGTCTGCTTCTACCCAAGGACCAGTCCAAAGCCCCTCACTTTTTTTTGGGGTCCACTTCCACCCGGCCCGAAGACCGGTTCTGCCTTTTTTCAAAAGTCCCGGTTCTACCTGAGCTAGCTGTAGGTAGTACTAGTCCGCAATTTTCACAAGGACCTGTTCCCCAATTTTTTTTGCCCCCTTTGCGTCCTGGTCGCCTGCCCGAAAAATGTGACACCTTGACACAGACGCGGAACTTGAAGCCCATTATATCGCAGTCTTAGGGCTGCGAATATTAAACCATTTAAAAAAAAGAATTTAGACTGCGAAATAATTGTCACGCCGATTCGACACATTTTTCATTTTTTCCACTTAGCCATGTGTGGGTCAACTAAAAAAGTACTACTCAAAATTCAGTGAGTTTTCGCGCTCAGAAGAATGTGTGAAAAAACAAGAAAATTGGATTACTCGTAGATTTTGTTATGATCTTTCCAGGAAAAATGCTCGATAAATTTAAAAAAATCATTCCAACTGTGAAATCGATCGTGACTGCAGTTTGACCCATATTTCAATTTTGTCATTCAGCCTCTCTCTTTCTCTCTCTCGAGAAATGAAAGTTGAAAAAAAATTCCATAAAAAAAAAAATCCTTCATATTTATAAATTATCATTCCAATGTTCGTCAAATTCTAAAAATTTCAAGTTTGTTTGACAAGTTTCTGCCTAAATATGAGTTTTCCCTTCTAAGTACATTTATTTGTTCAAGATGGAATGAAAGTATGGATGAGTTTATGAAATATCTTAATTAAAGTTTCATTCTACTATAAAAAATATCTTCTAATTTAGATGGGATTAACCTATGTATGACTGAAAATCCTTACATAGAATGACAGTCCAATTAAAATATTTCATAAACTCATCCAGACTTTCATTCCATCTCTAGCATGCATTTCAAATAAGAAGGGGTACCTCATTCTTGGAATGAGAGTTTTTAAGTAAGACGAAAAATTTTAAAATTGGAATGACATTTTTAAAGATGGAATGAAAATTTAGAGTGTAATTTTACTATAGAATGATTATTTAATTCTGATTTTTTTTTTT
>BFEA01000077.1:2320736-2332970 GCA_003427395.1 Chara braunii | reverse complement strand
AGAGAGAGAGAGAGAGATGGCACGCAGACAACGAGCAAAATGGGCACATGTGACTCACTCAATCTAAATGGGCACATGTGACTCACTCAATCTAAATGGGCACATGTGACTCACTCAATCGGGTGCTGAACGTGTGGGGCGTTGAATACGTCCACGTTCAGACACATCTGTTTGCACTTGCAAATGCAATGCAGGTGTGTAGTTTCAACCTGCGGCCAAGGCTGCGCCCTTTCCGATTCAGACTGTCCACTTTTCCACCCCGCCGCTGCTTTGCCACCGTTTCGACCGAAACCCAGCGCGGGTCCCATGGGCAGCTACCGGTCCTGCATTTTTCAAAGAAACTGCCACCCCCCCCCAAAGTTCCACCCTACCGCTGCTTTGCCACCATTTGGACCAAAACCCAGCGCGCGGTCCCACGGGCAGCTACCTGTCCCGCATTTTTCAAAGAAACTGCCACCGCCCCCCAAAGTGTCGTGCCTGCAACTGCCTGCATTGTTTGAACCTTCCTACGACCAAACGAGGCCGAATCAACGACAAACGAGCCCGAATCAACGACCACAGGGGGGGAAAACATACGCCTTAAGGGCTGCGAATTGAGAATTGTATTTTATTCCATTCATCTATGTCCATGAGGATTTGAACTTGAGCCTGTATTTCAACCGTCAATGGGTGTACCACATGACACTGTCGTCTCTCTTCTCCGTACACAACACGCGGCATTGAAAGTGGTGCCCATACTTTATTATTTAATGGCAATCCCAGCACACCGTACTTCGGCCATCGCGTACTGAACGGAAAGTGCACAGTGCGTGGCAGTAAGTAGTACAACCTCATGACGGCCTGGACAACTTCTTGTCCGCCAAGGGGAGTGATCGGACATCCGAATTCACGGCGGAGGGGGCATGTGCGAGCATGGATGCAATTGGCATTCATTACATTACACCGACGGGATGGGGCGGGACAAAGAAACTACCAGGCGTCGGGGATTTTTTGACCAACCAAGTGAGAGTCAACGATTGGGACGTGGTACTGCGAAAAGACTAACTACCGTCTTCACCCGAATAGAACGCCCCGGTCATTATAGCCGTATTTGGCACAACTTTCAGCCCAGATACGGCGATAATCACCGGGCGTTCTATTCGGGTGAAGACGGCAGGACCAAAGGGGAAAAAAACCCCCGAAAAATGTTGAAGAGGCGCGCACGTTGCGACCTTCACGAAGCTGTCACGAACATTGACCAACATGCATCATTCTCGACTCATGATGGAACGGTGTGCCACCTCTCCAGTTTGCCCAGTGACTGCACATCTTTCCCCCCTTCCCCTTTTCTCCTCCGCTGCTTCCCCCACTGACCGCACATCTTCCCCATCCCCTTTCTCCTCCCCTTCTTCCCCCCCCTCCCGCCGTCTTTTTCATCCCGCTCTTCCCCCGCCTCCCAACTCTCTCTCTCTCTCTCTCTCTCTCTCTCTCTCTCTCTCTCTCTCTCTCTCTCTCTCTCTCTCTCTCTCTCTCACACACACACACACACACACACACACACGGACCTGTCTCTTATACACATCTAGATGTGTATAAGAGACAGCTCTCTCTCTCTCTCTCTCTCTCTCTCTCTCTCTCTCCGCAACGCCCCTCTGTCCTTGTTCGTTCACCATGTGTCTTCTTCATCCAGTGACTTCCGGCTCTGCATGGCTTTGTACGTGGTCGCGCTTATCTATTATCCCGAGTTCCCCTTCCTACTCACGTCCTCTTGTTCCCTCCCCCGCGGTAGATGGATAAGGGCGTGAGGAGAGACGTCACGTGACGTCACGCTACACGTGACATCTGTCCGCTTTAAGGAAGAGATGTAATTCTTTACGTGTCGTCCTGTCTGTCTGCGTATATGTATATGTACTGTGTCTGCATATATACACATGTATTGTTTTTATATATTACTGTATCATAGAGCTACAAAGTAAGAACGCCTTTGTGCGCGCGCACGCGCACGAGAGAGAGAGAGAGAGAGAGAGAGAGAGAGAGAGAGAGAGAGAGAGAGAGAGAGAGAGAGAGAGAGAGAGAGCCCCTTTTTTAAAATTTTTAACTTTGTTACCTTTTTAAAGGGTGCAAGGTTGGCCACGTTGTGTAGTTGAGCGGCAAGTCCGTCCACACACGTGCGCTTCCTAGAAATACATTTGTACCTAAACACACTGGAAAGGAGGAGACAAACCTTTCTCGGCCTTTTGGCTAAGTAAGATCAAGTATAATATCTCTTCTGATCAGTGTAATATCTGATCCGTGGTCCATCGGACCATATTCACAAAAAAAAAAARAAAAAAAAAAAAAAAAAAGGAGAAGACCCAACAGGACAGGGAGAGCGGGACAAAAGGGTTTAGGGTTTAGGGTTTAGGGTTTAGAGCGTGCTTTTCCCGCCAAATAGGGCAGGGCTTGTGAAAAATGGATGATACGAAGAACCATAAAAAAAAAAAAAAGGGATTATGCGGATGACGACAAGGCAGAAGCAGCTGAGAAGCTTCAGCTGGCGAGGGGGGGGAGCAAGGAATCCCTTGTTCATCTTGAGCTCAATACCATTGGCGCAGCTTTGCATTCCTGTATCTGACTTGACTATCGTAAGACGTGCGTGTTGTTCTCTGACAAAGAAAGGGGAAAAAATAGCGTAGAGCATCTAGCATTTCGTCGTCAGTCACTCGAACATAACACACCCTGATCTTTTTGTTTGTTTGTTTGTTTGTTTTTTAATTATTTTAAACAACGCTACGCTGATCATGAATGCACACAAGCTAACTTTCCGCTTTGATACCGTCGGAATGGAGGTGCTATAACATAGGAGCATCCAGGCTACCGTCGTCACACACACCCAAACGTAATGCATCCTGATCATCAATGTTCACAAGCTATCTTTTGGGTCTGATACCGTCGTAATGGGGGTGCTTTGTGTTCGGGGGAAGACGGTGGGTAATATAGTAATTGGGGCTTCAAACAGCTAGAGCCCTCAGCCTTGTCGTCGTGGCATCAAATAGCCACAGCCGCGTGATGGCCGCGTCAAATAGCCACAGCCGCGTTATGGCGGCGTCAAATAGCCATAGCCCTGTCATTTTAGCTCCAAATAGCCAGCGCGCGTGAAGTAGCCACAGCCGTGTCATTGCAGCTTCAAATAGCCAGCGCCGTCAGATAGCCACAGCCCTGTCATTGCAACTACAAATAGCCAGCGGCGTCAATGCGCGTCAAATAGACAGGGCCCTCGCTGGGGCATCAAATAGCCAGCCGCGTCACTGCGGTGTCAAATAGCCGGAGCCGCGTGATTGCGAGGTATGATAGGTACCCATTCCCTGAAAACATGCATATAGACAACAGGTCGGTTACATGCAGGCAAGGACGAAAGTTGCAGGTGGGTGCTGACGAAAGGATGACATACATTCGGCATATCAGCCTCCTTGGCGGGAAATTGGGCGCTGTAGGCGGGGAATTGTGCGCGGTAGGCGGGAAATTGGGCGTGGTAGGAGGGAAATTGGGCGCGGTAGGAGGGAAATTGAGCGCAGTAGGCGGGAAATTGGGCGCGGTAGGCGGGAAATTAGGCATGGTTGGAGAGAAATTGGGCACGGTAGGCGGGAAATTGGGCGTGGTAGGAGGAAAAGTGGGCGTGCTAATGCCAGAGTGTCGAGGATAGTGAAGGGTTATTGCTTATTCTACTTGTAGCCAATTAGGTTATATGCTATTCGCTTGTGGTATCTCCAATTATTCTGTGAGTGTATTTCATCTGATGAACCATGCTCTTTTTAAAGCATTACTTTTTTTGAGTGCAGGTTCTGTGATTCATGCAATGTCTGATGAACAGAGTGGGAAAAGGCGGAAACAGTGCTCCCTAATTGGCGGGAAATTGGGCGTGCCATATGTCAGGGTGTCGAGGATAGCGAATGGTCACACACAGCGGGAAAAGGCGGGAACAGTGCTGTCAAATAGGCGGGAAATTGGGCGTGCTATATGTCAGTGTGTCGAGGATAATGAAGAGTCAGTGGAAAAGGCGGGAACAGTGCTCTCTAATAATATAAGCGAGAATTTGAGCGTGCTATACATCAAGCGTGTCGAGGATTGTGAATGGTCACACGCAGTGGGAAAAGGCGGGAACAGTGCTCTATATATGTGCAAAGAGCACACAAGTTGGTACACGTCGGAACGCGTCGCTACGGAAGCCATCCCATGCTATAGTTCCGCGGCTTCCGCCGGCATGGCCGATGCTGTGTGTGGGTCTAAGGATCACCTTGTGACTGTTCTTCCGGGGGCTAGGTCCCACTTACACGAATTAAGCGATATTGACCGTCGATAGCAAAGATCAACGGCCAGAATCTCTTAGTCCGTGCAAGTGGGACCTTGCCCCGGTTCTGTTTGTAGCTGAGGTATAGTGACATCGTGACATCGTGACATCCTAGAGATTATCAATAACATAGCATCAGCACGCCGGAGCCCCCCGTCCAGATGGATGATGGATTCAGTCAAAGGGCCATCACTCCACCATAACCATTGTCATCATCATCATGCTAATGACCTTTTGGGCATTTAACTTTGACGTTCCTGGACGCAATTTCGGCGTTTTTGAACCGAAATCGTCAGGGCTTACTTACCGGGATCCCAACTGTAAGACCTGGCGATTTCGGCTCAAGAAACGCCGAAATTGCGGCCAGGTACGTCAAAGCTAAATGCCCAAAGGAGCAGCAAGCTCAGTGACGAATGCACTTGAAGGAGGAAGCGTTCTGTCACAGTGGGTCGTTCGCTCTACTGTATGTTCTTCGAATCGAATAACAAATAGGTCTCTTGCTGTTGTTCTTTCTTCTTTTCTTAAAAGAAGAAAGAAGCAGATAGATGGTCAAACCTGGACGATGAAGTGAGTCTTCCATCGGGGAGCGCGAATGCCACCGGTCTTCCCCCGACTTGAACGTACGGTCATTATAGCCGTATTTGGATCACCTTTCAGTCCACATGCAGACTGATGATGCAGCGGTAATGACCGGGGGTTCTATTCGGGGGAAGATGTGATTGGACACAGAAAGGGAAAGGAAAAAAAAAACGAAAAAGAAGTCAGTGCATAGAATCACTGGGTGCTACACGACGAAAGCACTTCCGTCGTGGCGCCATGCTGACGGTCAATGCTCTCTCTCTCTCTCTCTCTCTCTCTCTCTCTCTCTCTCTCTCTCTCTCTCTCTGTGTGTGTGTGTGTGTGTGTGTGTGTGTGTGGAGAACGTGGAGCCTCTGACGTTGATGGTTGACGGTTCATGATCGCAAGCTGCAAGACGAGGGCAGATCCGATAGTGGGGCCATTTTCTTTGTTCCCCCCCCCTTATTATGCGTGTCATCCTTGCGCAGGGGCCATGCTACTCTTCCTTCTCTGTATCGTACCAATCCTTTTAACAGATGTCCCGAAGGACGTAGTCGTGCCATCGGATGATGCCTGTGCATACTATTCTATTTTTAGAGAGAGACGATTTGACTTGACAGACTTAGGGCCTCGCCACACCAATGTCGAAACTCGAGTTTTCGACAATTGTCAGAAAGGTGGTTTCGACATGGGTGTCGAACGGCCCGCCTGCAGCGGGTCCAGTTTCGACATCACGGAGACGAGGTGTTGAAGGATGTGCTGATTTCGACATCTATGCCTCAAGATCCCGTGTCTTCTTCTTCTTTTTTTTTGTGTTTTTCTTCTTCTTTTTTTTTGTTTTTCTTCCCTTTTCTTGTAGAAACGGTGAATGTCGAAAGTGGTCTGACAGATAAGTTCCCAGGGTCAGCAGCCGGACTTCAATGCTATCTGGAAGATCTTGAAGAAACTACCCTCACAAAGGCAAGCCGGAATAATGTGGCTTCAGGCAATGCAGGCTACAGCGTCGGCGGTTTGGCTGGAGGGAAAAGGGATGGCTTTGGAAATCAATTGCCAGAGGTGTGATTGGGGGTGGGAAACCAGTACTCATTTGTGGCTCCACTGCCCTTTATCTGAGGAGCTTTGGAGATGGTGGAGAGGTCATTGGCAAAATATAGTGGGTTCAGAATGGGACTGGACGGATGATTGGATCCTACACGCGATCACATCTCAAAAGTCGAACATTATGACAGGAACTGGATATGTAGCATTTGTTTGCAGGCATAATCTGGAAAGCTCGAAATGCCAGAGTTTTCAGGGACGAAAAAATGCCCCTGCAACAACAGATAATTCTGGTTAAAGAACATATCCGTTTGGCTATCCTCTCGGATTGGAGGGTCTCCAGGAGCAGGAGGGGACGAACTTCAAGATTTCACCGAACATGGGCGAAAGGAAAGATTTGGGCTTCAGTTTCTTCAGAGGGTTGCTTGGAAATCTCAAAGTGGCTACATCCTGGTAGTAAAGTTTCGTGATAGGTCCTCTTTGTAGACCCGACAAGGGGTTGGTCGCTGGTTAGACGAAGGATTAAAAGTGCAGTATGGGATATTTAGTGTCTCTTATAATTTGTCTACATTTGTCAGGAGCTCTAAGATCTGGTCGAGTGGGTGATTCATAGTTCTTAGGGAGGCTTCCTGCAATTAGCTTTTTACTGTGCTTCAACGTTCATTCTGGGAAGATGGTATTACGATCGGTTAGGAGTAGTCATGGGACGCTGGACCCGGTTTCCAGCAGTTGTTCCCTGTCCACTCCGGGTGGAATTGTGAGGTCCCTGGCCTCAACAAAAGTTCTATTGGTTAATAACAAACTGATGCATCTTCTTGGGAAAAAAAAAAAAAAAAAAAAAAAAAAAAAAAAGTGGTCTGACAGTTGTCGATTTTTATTTTATTTATTTATTTTTTATTATTATTATTTTTTTTTTAAGAAAGCGTTGATTCCTTATAAGAGACAGGGGCCCGGGAACACACCCCACATAACAACCCGGTACACGAATACATGCTCGGGCCTTTACCCAGCTTTCGGCTCCTGGAAACCGGGTCCAGTGTCCCTTACCGAACAAAATTCTCCAAAATGTTAAAATGAACAGTCTAGCCCTGTATCTAAAGCAAAAAGAAGACTACCAGAAACTGGACCAGCTTCTCCCCGTTGAGCATTATCAGAGGACTAGCACTATAGCAAATTGCCCATTAACTGAAAACTTTGGTCTAAAGCGACCAGAACCTTAAAATCTGATCTAATGGGCCAGGAACACTTTTGGTATGATCAGCCTAAGACGGCTTCTGAAACGGCCAAGAGGACATGGTCAGGCCCCCTGTTGGCCCAGGCTTAACCAAACTACAATCTTTGCCCCATGTCTTCCAAAATCTGGCCGTGCCTTTCTTAGCGTGGCCCCTCTTGGCCTTTCGATTCCAATCCGACCAGATGCACTGCCTGCACAACGCTTTCAAATCTTGTTTAAGCTGGACTTCTTCGCACTGTTCCTGTCGGAAGATGAGAGAGTTTCTCTGATGCCATATGGTCCTCAATATTACTGCTCTGAACGTCTGAGCTACATAACAGGCTGCCTTGTTGTTCCTATTCTGTTCTGCTGGAATGCCAGAAAGTATGAACTCCTCTGACCAGTCAAAATGAGACCAAGGTAGATTAGACCAGTGCACCCTCCACCACCCCCAGATCCGTTTAGAGAGGGGACAATCCAACCACAAGTGTCGATTAGTTTCCCATGGCCACTGACATCGGAGACATGTAGTTGAGACTTCCATACCTCTGTTAGAGAAGAAAACTGCAGTCGGAATAACCAGCAGTGACTGTTGCCACAGGAGGCTCCCAATTTTTTCTGAACGTAGCTCCTTAAGAAGCTGCCAATGCTTCTCCTGTGTAGCTTTATCATACTCCTGATATGTCAGCTCCCGCCGATGCTTACAAACTACCTCAGGGGTTAGTAAGGGCTCTTTCTCTCAGCAGGCCAGTACCAACCTTAGAAGAGTAGTGATGCATAGGGATAGTAGCACAGCGCTGTAGCTTCGTTGTATTCCAGAACCAACGTGTAGGATCTACCTTAAGGACCGACAAGGACGATTCCCTGAATCTTACCCGTGGATGGGCTATCCCATGCTTATCCACATTCAGCTCAACTCTACACTCCTCTAAAGCTGGTAAGTCTGTGCATGGGGTTTCTGACTCAAATCTGAGTGGAGCCTCTTCCGCCCAACTGAGTTCTGCAGTCCACAATTGCAGCAGTGGAAGGTTAGAAGTGCCACTTTCAATTAATCTAAAGAAGGTGCCTTCTGGGGCGGCACCCTGCGCAGGTCGAAACCACTTATGTTCCGCCGGTACTTGCCCGGCCTCTAGCATCTCCAGCCAATGGGGCGGGATTGCTGTCTGTAGGCTGTGTAGTTTCGTGCCCAGGTCCCTGTTGTCTTCCCTTCTGATATCCTTCACCCGAAATATCCCTCTCTCTATCCATCGCCGTCCGAAATTACCCGGCTCGCTAGCTGCAGAGAAGGGAACGCCTTGAGAGTCCAGTATGAAGGGGTTCTCAAACAGGAGTTCCTCCTGCACTTCGGTTTTGGAGGTAGGTTCCCGATGTGACGTTGGTCTCAACTTCCTCCATGCTCCCAGGACCGCTCTCCAAAACTTAGAGCTAGGACATCTGTTTGCATATGAGCTCAACATGAAGCAACCCCAGACATCTGTTGGATTATGTAGCTCCCACTCCTTGCTCAGAATATACTCTCCCAGCTGGACCCAAAATCTATCCTCTGATTCCATCATGGCCCGGACAGGCCATCTGGCCAGCAAGGCCAAGTTTTGTCTCCTTGGATCCAGTATACCTAAGCCTCCTTCTGCCCTGGGAAAGGTCACTACATCCCAGGCCACTTTTGAAAGGTACCCTTGGTTCGCCAATGCAGCCGGCTTCCATAACAAACGTCTGGCTTCAGATATGATATGAGAGTAGCCTTTGTCCCCCAGAAAATGGACAGCCAAAACATACCACATAATTGAGAAAGCTGCAGCCGAGAGCAACAATGCTCTGCTGAATAAAGAAGAGAGGTACGGGCTGCTCCATTTAGTGATACGTGCTGTAACTTTTTCTGTCAACAGCTGATCTTGGAACGAGGCGCAGTCTGTAGTAGCCACTTGGACCCCCAAAAACCGTTCCGAAGAATCCCCTGGAACACCCTTCATTCCCCAATCAACACACAGTTGGTAAGGAGTCGGCAGCAGATAGATAGATTTAGACCAGTTCACTGAGGCTTCCGCTAGCTCGCAATAGTTAGTAAGCACATTCTGTACCTCAGCCAGCACCTGCGGATCGTTCTCCACGCAGACTCTGAGGTCATCAGCAATTGCCCCCACCTTCCACTCAATTCCTCTATCTATCCTGAGACCTGCTATACATGGGTTGGCTCTGATGTTGTCCAACAGGATCTTGAGATGAACCACAAACAACAAGGGTGCCAAAGGGCAGCCTTGTCGCAGTGAGCGCGTAAGTCGGAAGGGTTCAGAGCGGTGACCATTCACCATGACCGCAGATGTTGATTTGGTGTACATTGCTCTTACCCAAGCACATATATTCTTCCCAAAAGACATATGTTTCAAAGTAGTTTGGACAAAGGTCCATCCCACTTTGTCATAAGCCTTTTCCATATCCAATAGTATGATAGCAATGTCCCTTTTCTCTTTTACTATAATTTCAATGGCCTGAAGGGTAGTGATAATATTATCATGGATCGACCGGCCCTTCACAAAGGCTCCTTGCTCCTGACCCGTGAGTAACGGTAGGTATTTCGCTAATCTTAGTGCGATGGCTTTAGCTAACAGTTTATAAGCCGCGTTTAACAGCGAGATTGGTCTCCAATTACGAATTTCTTTCTTGCTTCCTTTCTTATATAACAGAGAGATTACCCCTTCCACCATTGTTTCTGGGAGAGACTCCCCAATCAGAACATCATTAAAAAGACTAGTTAAGACCGGTCCAAAGAAGTCCCAAAAAGTGAGTATGGATCGGCAGACCATCTGGCCCCGGGGCTTTTCCTTTGGCCATCACTTGGGCTGCAACCTCCAGTTCTTCCACTGTGAGAGGGCGATCCAAATCTCGTGTGGCGTATAGAGGAAGCACTTTCCCAGAGAATCTCCAAAATTCAGAGAAATTCCTCAGGTCTGTATCTGGCGGCGTGTAGTTAAGATATCACTAAAATACTCCCTAGCGCATTGGCACATTAAAAGAGAACTTTCTGCAACCGGTGCAGTTAGTGAGAAAGGGTGCTCCAGCTCCTTCATGAGGGGTCTGGCCACCGAACGCATCAGGGCTTGAAAAGATTCTTTGGTCATTCGATCATAATGCGTCATCCCCTTAACCCATAGCCATTCTCTCCTTTGTTCCTCTGCCTTAATTTCCTGTGCTTCCAATTCAGCCAGCGCAGTATTCCGCTTTTGCATCCAGTACAGATCGGATATAGGGTGTCTTCCTAACTGTCTTTCTGCCATGGCTATTTCAGCTTTCCATTGCCTGATTTGCTTGTTAACACTACCACTCTTTATTCTGGAGTAAGTGCTGCAGGCTTCCTGCAGGGCCGCCATAACCCCATCATACCAAAGCTGAGGGCTTTGGCAAAGATGAAGCGTTCCTTTCCAATTGAGAATAATGCGATTCAACCAATCCTTTAGAGCCTGGTCCTCTAGGTGCACCACGTTCAGTCGGAAATAACCCTGCCCTCTATCCGGATCCCCTCCCAGTTGCATCTCGAAGCGAACCGGGGAGTGATCTGACAGAGGAGAAGAACCTACTTCTGCTGACAGACAATTTGTCCACGGGACTCCCCGCAGCAAGACATAATCTAACCGTCGAGCGGAGAGAGTTCCATTCGCCGGGCCAAACCAGGTGTACCCCGCCAGGTCCGGATTCAAGATTCTGTAAGCATCAGTGAAATCGTTGGATTGCATAAATTCATGCAGTAATCGAGTGTCTCTGCGTATTGGGAGTACTGAGGGGGAGTCCAGTCCAGGGTTTAATATAGTATTCCAGTCTGCCCCCAGAACAAGATTGTGGGTGACCGGTAATATCTCTGGGAGTTCCGCTAAGAATTGAACTCGATCCTTGTATTCAGCCGGTGCATATATAGTTGTTGAAAATTTCACCGTTTCGACATTGGTGTGGCGAGGCCCTTACACTTGGATTGATGAGTCGAATGTTTGCTGTGTTTTGTTTTGTTTGTTTGTTTGTTTGTTTGTTTGTTTGTTTGTTTGTTTGTTTGTTTGTTTGTTTGCTGTGTTGTGCATGAGTGTGGTATCGCATCTTCATCTTTGTTTTTTTCTTTTTTTTCCAAATCTTCGGGCAAGGACATTTAGCGGGGTGATATGAGCATCCCCGGAGTGAGGCCCCATTAGCAAAGGGGGTTGCATTGGGAGTCTGAATCTGGATGTCTTTTACGAGGAGATGCAGAAGAGCAGTTCAATCGCAATGCTATACACCCCTCCACAAACATGTCCAGATTCAGGCGTTGAATCCAATCCTCTTTCCTAGTGGGACCTCGCCCCCGGTAAGTGGAACCCTGCACTGCCTGCAGTGAAGGCTCCATCTATTGGTGGGAAGTCTGCACCTGCTGGAAACCAGGTCCACCCTCCCTTCTATGTGGTCCTTAATTGCTTCTCGGCCTGCAAGGAGTAAAATTGTTGCCTTCATCGGTGCGATTGAGCAAAGGGCAATCTTTCTTTTGTTTCGAGTTTGGTGGGAGTATTATTATTTGCACTAAAGAGCAAAAGATACTGAAAATGCGGACCTTCGCAGGGAGTTGGCTAGCAGCTTGTTTGAGTGCTTAGTACTTTTAACGGGTTGTTTAAGGGGTTTAATGGCCGAGCTTGTTTGAGTGCTTAGTACTTTTAGCGGGGTGTTTAAGGGGTTAAATGGCGGAGCTTGTTTGAGTGCTTAGTACTTTTAACGGGGTGTTTAAGGGGTTAAATGGCCGAGTCCGCAGCAGCAATCCGAGCTTAGCTTGGCCTCTCGTAGGGCATACTCAGCCTACAGGAGTAGACTAGCAGCTTGTTTGAGTGCTTACCCGTCTTCCCTGGACCATACCGAATCCTGATAATGAATGCATACAGGTTATATTTCTGGTGAGGTACAGCCAAAATGAGGGTGCGTTGCGTTCGGGGGAAGACGGTAGTACTGATAATGGGGTTTTCAGGGTTAAACTGTCAAAAGGCCACTCGTCAGCAGTAGCAGCGGCAGCTCGAATGCGAGCTTAGCTTCGCCTCTCTGAGGGCACACTCAGACTACAGGACTTTTTCCAGTTCTCTATGGACGTCATTGAAGTAAGGTGCATCCATCCAGGCCG
>BFEA01000077.1:2307950-2320621 GCA_003427395.1 Chara braunii | reverse complement strand
CTCTCTGAGGGCACACTCAGACTACAGGACTTTTTCCAGTTCTCTATGGACGTCATTGAAGTAAGGTGCATCCATCCAGGCCGGGTTGGAAAAACCGACATATATACATCCAAGAAAGCCCTAGTGTGAGTATGCTCTTAGTTCCCTTGGATTCATTTTATTACCGTAGCTCAAGGAGATACTCACACACCTATACCTTTCTCAGCCTTTAGGCTAAAAATAGATCATGTAGTATCTGTTCTGATCAGTTTAATATCTGATCCAAGGTGGTCCATCGGGACACATGATATTGGATACTCACACCAGGACTTTGTGGCATGTATGCGACCGCAATTACCGCCAGATCTGACACGCGGTTAATGGAAGGCCCAAAATTCGGGGGTTTTCGCCGCATCACTGCAAGCAATGTCGTCAAAACTTTTGCAAACAAACTATGCAGGCTCATAATACAAACATTAAAAAAAAAAAAAAACAGGCAAAAAAAACGGATTTTTTTTTTTTTGAACAGCACTATAAAAACCTATTCAAAGTAGCTTTCGCAGTTCGCCAAAACGTTTCCCGAATTCGGTGTTTTTGCCAACTTTTTCGTTACTCGTCCAAATACGCCGAAACTGAAAAGCAAAAATTCAGGGAAATATGCCAGTTTCGGTGAAAAATTCGCCGAAAATTACACCACCTCTTAACCACGAGTGGAGCATCCCGTGTCAAATGTTTGATCATCTACCATCAAAAGCGTAGCGTACCGCGTCCCCTTGCAACCAATTCCTTCTCCTCCTGCACTATGCGAATATGCTATCACATAGCATGTTTGGATATCATGTTTGCATAGCTTGCTTGGATAGCATGCTCGCTTAGCATGTTTGGATAGCATGTTCACATAGCATGCTTGAATAGCATGTTCGCATAGCGTGCTTGGATAGCATGTTCGCATAGCATCTTTGGATAGAATGTTCGCATAGCATGCATGGATATCATGTCTGGATAGAATCCTGTGTTAGGAGTAAGGACACAGAGCATGCTATGTGTCCTAAACACTAATGATGGCTGAGGTGGGAGAAGGACAAGGACACAGAGCATGCTATGTGTCCTAAACACTAACGATGGCTGAGGTGGGAGAAGGACAAAGAGACCGAGTAACCCAATGCATTCACGCTCTGATGCCCGGTATGATGAACATACTCGGTGTGAAGTATACCAGTAGCGAACTGAACGTCCTATCGGGATAAGGCGGGTTTGGAGTGGAGGCATACCTGGGTGGGCGGCACACGCTTGATTCCACTTCGAAAGAGTGGGTTGTGAATTTGGAGCCCTTTTCGGATGAGAAGTGCAGAGGCAGGAAAAAGCACTTTGGATGAGAAGTGCAATGCGGGTTTGGCATGTTTGCATGTTATTGGGCGCGTATGGCAGGCTTGCATTCTTGGCATGCGGGCCCATCAAACATCTTCCTTGTTTTTTTTTTCTTTTTCAATGCGTGCATCCTTGTGCAGGGGCCATGCTAATCTTCGCTGTATTGTTCCAATTTTAATGGATGTCCTGAAGGACAGGCCCGTGAAGCATCTCAGGGGTCAGAAACCCTAAATCCCAAAACCAGAATGCTAAACCCTAAATGCAGATCTGCGAACTCTAAACCCCGAAACCCGAACCCCAAACCCAAACCCCAAACCCCAAACCCCAAACCCAAAACCCTAATGACATGTCGGGATCCCATTCACCTTATGTAGCCTGGATTCACAAGATTTCTGGGGTGAGTGCTAAAATATGGCCTATAAGCACGAATCTGACGTCAAATATGGCCACACACATTGGAAATTCATTCCTGTCTGGCCGAGAAGGCAGAGCTTGCTGCTGTGAAGGACCAATCCTGGTTGGTCGTAAGGACGTTCCACCAGGATGGTACCAACCAGGGTGGTACCAACAAAGATGGTACCAACTAAGGACAATCCACCAGGGTGGTACCAACAAAGATGGTACCAACCAGCATGGTACCAATGGAGATCGGTAGTAAGGTGCAGTCAGGGTTGTAGTCAGGTTTCCTCCGAAAGGGAGGAAAAATACTCTAGTTGCATCACACGGCACCCAGTACTAGGAGTTTTCTAATTAAACCACCACTGCTGTGGAACCAAATCATTTGTCTGCAAGGCTCCTTGGATTCTGGCATTGCATTTGCTTGTCTGCTGTTGTGTGGTCTTGCAATGTGTCACGGTAAAGCGAGCTAACCGTCAACATTATTGTGTCTCTCGGAGGGTGTCAAGTTCTACCGAGTTTTTTTTAACTCTCACTGTGGCTTTGTGTTGTCTGCATTCTGCTCTGTGCAGCTAGGTGCAGCAAAAAAAAATGAACTGCATCAACAGCGCTTTGGGGTTTCGTGTAAATCTCAATAGTCTGCACCCTCCTCGTGGACTTGCTGGTTGGGGCTGCAACTGTGTCCATCCGTGTGTGTCTACAACCTTGAGGCTTTGTGCTCCAACCCTGGGGTCTGATTTTATGGCAGTATATGACTGTCATTATGTGGATTTTGTGACCCACAATTTCATAGTCTCCCACAGTCCCACCAGTTCATACTCTCTTTTCCTGTGACGGTATACTGGCCAGAGAGGGATGCAACAACAGCCGCATGTTCAAAGCTGTTTGATTCCTTAGGCTATGCCTGACAAGCCGCGTAGGTCGTGTGTTCGATTCTTGGTTTGGACATGCATCCTTGGGTCATGATGCCGGAGGTTATCACGGACTCTCTGAAAAAAGAGAACAAAGCAGGCCAAAGTTGACGTAACAGGCCTCTGACACTGGGCAGCTGCCTCTGGCCCCCTAGCTTTCATCATGCCCATCTGTTTCCCTTCCCATGGCATACGATTTTGTGGTGAAGCATGCGTCAGATAATGTATATCGGTGCATGACACTGCAAACCCAAAGTCTTGGTATGGTGCCATGCTGGCAAACTTCACCGTTGCAGATGGTGCCATGTATGAGTAGAAAGTGCAGGTAGCATTTAACATTCTCTGGAATCTACGGATTCCAATCATGGAAGGCAAAGGCAACATGGAGGGGGAATCAAGCGAAAATAAGCTGGGGAAACTGGAAGAATCGGCTGCCATTCAGTGCCTTCTGAATATCAGGGAGACTGCCAGTATGACAGAGCTGCAGAGCTCATCATCGGACACCAAAACAGGCAAAGAAGACGAGGCTCCTTCCCCGAAGAGTGATAGCTTCACCAGTCCTTATGCTGGTGAAATATTCGGAGGCAGTGTTGGGATAAAGCATCACCTGGTGAAAGCTTTGAAAGGCGAGAGGAAGAAAAAAGGCGTGCCAAGCACATCGAGTGGGAGAAGTTCGCCTCGCTCTGAAGGGAAGCGAAGCAGTTTTTTCAAAAAGCAAACAGATGCACCTGATAGTCCAAATTCACAGAAATACAGTGTCAAAGAGGGCATGCGCCGTTCACGTGCACTGGCAATGAAGCGGTTTGCGAAACCAACCTCTCCAGTATCGACCGTGCGCTTCGAGACAGGCATGGAGTTGTGCGGGCTGGCGAAAGAGAAAGTGGACGCCCTTCGCAAGGAACATGGTTTCAATGAGGTGGTCGCACAGTTGACACCGGAATGGAAGAAGTTTGTGCAGAGGTACCTCGGAGTAATCCCGATGCTTATGGTGGGTGACTGACCTTTTGCCAGACCCTCATGTGTATGGTGTCCCCCCGGCAAACATGGTGGGTCTCACATAGTGTTGAATGCATGAACCTGGCCTCTATTTGCGTGCAGGTTCATGCCTTTGCCACTGTAATAAGCCCGTTTGCAACCCAACAATAAGTCTGCGCCCCTCTGGGGGCTATTTTCGCAGTTGTACTGTCTAGTTGCTGCATTGTGTGCACCAAGGTGCATTCACTTTCTTTCAGAGTGGGGATTCAAACCCCTGGTTTGGATCCTTATTGCCCATTGAGACATGGCCAGCTGCTTTACTCCGTATTTACATGTGCTTCTATGTCTACCAGAATGGGGCCCGGCTCTTGGCATTAATGCTTTTTTTTAATTTTAATAATTTAATTTTTATTTTTTTGAACAAAAGAGCTCCAATCTACTGGTGGGGAGGCATGCATGCATGTTAACACCTCCAATTGAGATAAGATTTGTTTCGTTCAAAGCACCACTACTGTTTCCCATGTTGTCGGCCTTGGGTGGGACTCCAGTTTTCAGGAGGCCAAAACGAAACGATCGCAGCCGATTAGATTTATCAACGGCGGCTGTCGTCCAGCCCAGCCTCCGATCTTTTAGGAGTAGGCTATTTTCCCGTTCTCCCAACAGCGGGAAAGGTAGTGGTGGTTTAATGGCCATGGGTTGATGTAGTTTGGGCACCCACTGGTGAGAGGGTTTATCAGTGTCTGCTGCTGACGTGGTGTGACCTTGCACCCACAGTGTTCTTTGCCCTCTTGCTTATATCTCTGGTTGCAGTGCCGATCTCATTGGTGGGCTAGCATTGTTTGGGTCCCAGCTTCTCCTCTAGAGGCTGCTGCAGCCCACGTGGCTGCCGACTTTGCAATCTCTGAGCCTATGTGTGTGTTTGAATCGTTGGAAAAGCCGCTAGGCTGCCGATGTGTCCTGATCAAGGCCCCAGATTGTCCTCTGCTGAAGGGTACAGGCCACCTCGCTGCTGACCCAGCACTCTCCATGCGGCCTTTGATCGGATGGTCCGAACTATAGGCTGTTGGCATGGCCTGGATGGGCCCCATGTTTTTTTAATCAATCGTTTGGCGTAGACAGCCTTGAAAATGGGATTTGAATGCACAACTTCTGGCATGAAGACGGGGATTCTTCTGGGACAACACTTGCCTTCTATTTGTTTCTGCAGCCTTTAAGTTGCTGACGTGGTGTGTCTAGTGCCCATTGTTGCTGAGTTGGCCGGTGTAGCCCACGTCGTGCCTTGAGTCGGCATGATTGGAGCCATTTTTTCCTACTAACTGAGTTAAGTCTCTCCCGGCTGCTGACGGGGTGCGATCAAGGGGCCATCCTGTACATAATGATATTTTACTGGATGCCACATCAGCATTTGATTGATATAGCTCATCAGCTGTAGAAGTGGCATTCTATGAGCTGTTTACGATCCTGGCCAATTTTGAAGTATACATTCATCAGAAAGTACAATGCCATCCAATTGCAAAAATAAATGAATGAACTTGAGAGGAGAGAGAGGGAAAGAAGAAGAAGAAGAAGAAGATGGTGTACTCCAGCATATACCAAAGATAATGCTCTTCTTCTTCACCAACCAATCTCCTCCTCCTTATCTCCTCCCCTCTTATTCAAACAAGGAATAACAATAATAGTGTTGAATGGCTGAACCAGAATCAATGTCCGAATCCCACTTCTACTGCAGGCACAACATGAGGTCCACCATAGCCATGGCCACCCTTCCTCTTCCTCGTCATGCAGGCCGAGGCTATGGCGGAGCACTGAGGGCTCTACCCTCCTGTCCAAAGGACAACCCAAAGCAGCTATGTCGCCGCCCTCCTATCCCAAGGTCAACATCAGGCAGCTATGCTGCTGCCCACTCAACTGCCATGCCTGACTCTGTCCCGAGCTTCCGTGATGCGGCACTACCCAACTGGGGCCTTCCAGATCGCCTAACAAGTTTGTTTGTCAGTCTGCAAATCTATCCTCCAGGGCCTGCAAAAGTTTATCAGCGCCCAGTGCCGAGGCCCAGTCCTCCAAAGTCTGCTGCTGGGCGCTTGCTGTAGAGGTAGCCCATTTCTGGGCTGGCCCCTCCAGCAGCCCCACGACCGTTGCCACCTTTTGCTGTTCTGGGCACTGGAACCCCTTGAGATATGCCCGGGTTCCAGCTGCCCAGTCCCCAACGTCAACCTTGGGGTCATCCCCCTTGAATTTGCTGGGGGCAGGGATCTTGGGGCCTCGCTGGTCCCCAGCAACAACAGCAGCAAAGGTGAGAGGAGGCGTGGCTTTGGCCTGGGAGGTGACAAAGGGAGAAGACTTGCGAGAAGGGTGAGGAGATCAAGAAGGCGAAGGAGGTGGAGAAGGGGGCTGAGAAGGCTTCTTGGGCTTTGGAGAGGGGACCACAGGGACCAGGGGACTGATGACGTTGGCTGCTGTTAACTGAGCAGTCAGATTCTGGATGGAGTCCAGGATCTTAGACTGCTGAGTTCCGAGAGTAGCCACTCTGGTCTCCAACCGCTGGATCCTCTCATCCCAGTTAGTGAAGTGGCTGGCTGTAAGTTTGTCCTGCAGAATTATCAGCTCAGCCAGGTCCCTAGTACACTGGGCCACCCGGTTATCTGCAACAGCCTTCTCAGCCTGTTGCAGCGGATGCTCCTTTCTGGAAGCATCTGTTGTAGTTTCCATTTCGGCAGCCTCTTGTCTCTCTGCCTCTGCGAGCAGCRCCTGTTGCTCTCGCAGTTTCTCTTGGATCTCTCTCTTGCGCCGCTGCGCAGGGGTCAGAGGAGGGGGAGGAGGAGTTGAGGGTGAGGCTTGACCCTCATCCTTAACCACTACCTCMACCTGCCCTGCACCTGTGTCAGCGGTGTTAGACATTTTCCCTCTCAAAACACAGAAGAACAAGGTGAGACAGCAGGGGGTTGCAGCGATTTACAGCTCCCTCAGACACTCAAAATTCGCTGCACTGTCAGTTGACAGAGTAATGTGGGTCAGTGGGCACAAACGGTTAGGGTTGGAATAGAACCACTGGGGTCAGTAATCAGGCTGACTGGATGTCCAGTAAAACCATGCACTAACGGTTTCCTATACCTGACAGGCTGACAATGAACTTTCACTGAAGTTGCAACATGCACTTTCACAGCATTCTAGAGGTCACTAGCATTCTAGAGCCCATTAGAAAGCAAAGAAGATTAGTGGTGATGATGGATACAGGCAAGAATTAACTGAAACAGCACAACAAGTAGTAGCGATGCAGTAAACTACCCCCTGACAACCCTAAACTCAAATTTCGCCACTGTTGACATCAACAGAAATACCCCCTAGAATTTCAGTTTTTCCCTGTAATGGCCCAAATACACTGTTTCTGGGCTAGCGCTTCAACATGGATGACAGGAATTGAATTGCGATTCACCCCAGACTGACAGACTTGAATTCTGACGGACAGATTTTGAGTTGTGACTGACCCTAGATAGCACAAACTATAAATAGACTCAACGCAAAACTCAAATCCACAGTATCACTACTTTTCCTACACAGAATTCACAGGATATCACACAGGGTGCAGCGCAATACTGTCATACAGTCCCAGAACAAATTTGAGTCAGAACAGGTCAGTAGGTGATGAGATATGAGTCAGGGTAGGGAGGAAGAAGATGGCTATGGCTGTCTTGCAGTCTGACAATTTCACGATTGTGACTCTACTGACAGACAGACCATCAATTCTATTTTTACTGATACTAATCTAATCGCTACTCAGGGATTCACATGGAACACACTCACTTGAAGTATTTCACTCAGTGGTTGCTGAAGCTCTGGCTATGGCTGGTAGACCCTGGTCTCGCCAGTACTTGCAGACACTCTTCCACAACTTCCCACGCATAGAATCTCTTGAAACTTGGTGATCCTGTCCAGTAGGATGTGGCGATTAACCCCCAACTCTCAGATTCACTGGATCTGCCTCCGTGGCGAGAGAAAACTCTCATGAAGATATCTCGCCACTGCAGGGGTAAGCCGCTGGTGCTAAATTTAGCCCTGAATAGGGTTAATTTAGCAGGAGGTGATCCTGCGATCAATCCTCCCTCAGCGCTATACTGGGATTAAAGCCGCCACCCAGTTATTACTGGATTAGGGGGTAATTCGCCACCCTGATCCCAGTCATCAACTGAGGTCAGAAGGGTGGATGGCGAAATACCCCTGTTCTCGCCACTTGTTGTCAGGCACTCAGACAGGCTCAGGGTGCCTGATCACTCGCACCCTGATGCTTTGCAATCACCGCTTGTAGGTCTTCTCCTTCACTGGATCTTTACTGAAGATGGAGAACCACCATGGCACTTTTCGCCAGTTAGGGCCAGAAGGAGAAGCTGCCCCTGTTGCGCTCAACCCTTTGAGCTCCAAGTCCAATCTTCGCTCCGATACCAACTGTTATGAACTTGGTTGTCTGACAATTTGATTGCCACTCACACACAGAAGAACTCACACACGCCCATACATGCATGAGACAAAGGGGAGGAAGAGACAGAGTCCACCTGCACACAGACCAGAGAWAAGCAGCGGAATATCAACCATGCACAGATGGGGAGAATACACACAGTGTTTCTCTCTCTCTGAAGAACTCCCAACAACCAATCACAAGATGACACTGCGAAGATCACAATCGGAATGTAACACAGATGATGAGCCAACTCAACTCAGTTCACCTCAATTATCGTTCTAGAGTTCAACCTAGTATCTCGCCACCTCAGTACCACACACTCCACTCACTACTACGCTATCAGAGTCTGGCGCTGCACTGAAGCAGCCTCCCAGAGGCCAGCGCCATACCCCCAGATGCAGATCATGAATAGCGAAGTAGTCCTCAGTGCCGATGAGTCACTCTGACGATGAGGAAGGCAGCGATGGCTGCCTGGCTGCTACCGCAGCAGCAGTACCCACATGTACCCAGTGAAGAGCCTCTGTATAGTCCTGCCAGGCGCAGGTATCCCCAGGGGATAGATGCGCTGAGCACAGCCCCAGCTATGGCTGTCTCAGGTGGGCTGGCTATGGCTGCCTCACACCGCTGAGGTCTCAGGTGCCGCTGTAGACATTCAGCGTAGCAAAACTTGGTTGGCCACGAACGCTGCATGCGAAAATGAATTGCCAATCGTCCCTACCTGATTTCCCTACCGGACTTATAGACTTCCTACTCTAACCTAGACCTAGACTGGACTGACTGGACCTACCGGTACCGCTGCTGTTTCGGCCTCTAGGCCTCTACCGGACCCGGCTATAGGCTATAGGACCGTATAGCAGTATAGGCCGCTTAGGGCCTGTCTGTCCTAGGGGTAGCCCGGGCCTGCTATAGGCAGTTAGGGTAGCTGTAGGGATTCGGTTAGTACCGGGCCTGTATTTTCCTGGAATTGCAGATCTGTCCCTCATGAATTTCCAAACAGGCAGGTCTCTCGGTTAGCCCTCAGCCAAACAAATTTACGAATCTAACCCTACGGTAAGTGTACAGCCTCGCGGTCAGTCTCGGCAGCAGAAATCAGCAAGTCATTGCACAGCGCTGTAGTAGCCAGCGCTCCAGCAGCGTGTCGCCAAACTTGTACACTGAAGAATGAGGCCGGGCTCTTCCGTTGGCCTCCTGATATAGCGGCCTACCTGCCTCCTGGGCGGTGACTTCCAGGCCGCTCGGCCTCCCAAGCAACCGGTACCTCCTCCCTTTCGGAGGGAAACATCATTGCAGACTCTGATATTGCCCGTACAGGCTCTAGACTCAGACTGGATGGATTGGTACCGGCCTAGACCTAGCCTACCGCTACTGGGCCTCTAAAAATGCCAACTTTGTCTTCTTCTGCTCGGCCTCGAGTACCCGGCACATCTACTGCTACTGGGTGCGGTACCGGCCTACCTGCTACTTGAGTGTTTTTCCGCTGCTCTAAGTGCCACGGGCCTCTGGCTCCGCCACTTGAGTGTTTTCCCCTGCTGCAACCCTCAATGCCACGGCCACAGGTAAGTACCGGCCCTACGGGCCTGACAAACAAGCAAGTACCCTTGCGGGTCACACACACACTCATACCGACAAGCACTCAGACAGGCACGCAGGTCAACAAGCGCACACACATACAGAGTTACAAAACTCAGCAGAATGCGGGAATCCCAACAGGGCATCCATTCCATCGGCAGAACTTCAGAAATCAGCAGTGTTCTCAGTCTGTGTTATGGCGGGTCATTACAGAGCCTGGTTTTCCTTGCATTTGGTTATTGCAGCTCATCATGCTGCTGGCATGGCATATTCTGTCTAGGCCCCACTTATGTGACGTAGCGGTTCAAAGTGCTGATCACTGAATTTTACCAGCCTTAATTTGCTTGCATTTGGTTGGCCAAGCTCACCGGACTGCAGACGTGGCATTGCTCTCCGGCCTGTGTTGTTTATATTCGGTTGCTGCCGCTCATCAGGCTTCAGGCATGTCCTTGTTTGTCAGTTGGTTCTCTCAGCTTTCCTAGGCTGACGACTTGGCATTATCTTTCTGAATGATACTGCTTCTTAGGATGCTGACGTGGCATACCGCAGTCTTACTTTGTCTGTCCAATCCTTCTGGCAACTGATGCAGCTCGGACCGGACTGTGTCTTGGTTTGTGTTTTTGGAAGCGCCGCATTCTGCTGCTGGGGTGGCATAGCCAGTGTTGTTCTTTTATCCACTATAATGTTATGCCAGCTATGCGGTTATGTTAACTTATATATGCTTTGTCATGGCATATCTGAGCAGCAGACGGCATCATCATTACAGTTAAAGAGTACTTCATAGTAGTTCATACGAATAATTTATTAAAGCGTAGTACTCCTAGGAAAGCGTATTCGGAATTACTAGACCAACCTGCTGTGGTCCTTTGGGACATCCGTTAAAATTGGAACGATACAGAGAAAGAAGATTAGCATCGCCCCTGTGCAAGGATGACACGCATAAATCGAAAAATGGACCAAATGGCTCAATTTTTTTATTTTTTTTAAAGACCAAGCTACTGTTGTAATACCATATTCACCTAAAGACGAAATAGCAAATATGTAAGAGCTGTTTTTCAGGTGTCCAGTGTGCATCACTACTTGGCAGTGAGATCTGATCCTGGCACCATTGTTTGCATTGCTTTTCCTTTTTTGCTTTCTGTTGTCATCACAAGTTTGGTTTGTTTTTCTTCTTTTTTTTGTGAGTGCAGGTGGTTGTCTCGCCGTAACCTTGTCCTGGTTACGACTGATCGGCTCCTTTGTGATGGAGTGCTATGCATTCCAGATTTCTGTCTTTTTTCTGTATTAGTCTTCTCAGCTCTTACCTTGATGTCAATTCTCACTCTTTTGAAGTCGTTTACCTCTCTCAGATAGAGTCAGATTTGATTTCGATTGTCACTCTTCCCCCTCGCTTGATCTCATTTCGATTCTCGCCCTTCTCCCTCTCACGAATTTGATCTTCTCATTTTCATTTTCAACTCTGTAAGCCTGTATGCTCTACCTGGCTCTACCATGATAAGAGTCGAGCGATGCACAGCTTCATGGCTGATCATTTTCCAAGATGCAGTATGATTTAGGTGTGACCTGCAGTTGGCAGGTGGAATCACAGATACAGTTCACTTCTCGTTCATGCTGCTTACTCATTAGGGGTTTTCAATAAAGTCAAAGTCATTGTGCTGGCGTGCCACGATTTGAGAGAGTCTGATTAGTTTGTTAAAATTGTTTTCTTGAGTTTTTGTTTTGCACCCTCCCCACCCACCAGCTTCTGCTCCTGAGCCTTGTCAAGTCTCTGCAGGACTCCGAAGGATTGGGGATCAACTAGATCGATTGCACCTCCTCCTACTTCTCCCTGTCCTCGTCCTCTTCATCCTCCTCCTCCTCCGCCTACTCCTCCTCCTGCTCCTGCTGCTGGTGCTGCTGGTGCTGCTGCTGCTGCTGCTGCTTGTTCTAAGTCTCCTTCTTCCACTTCTCTTCCTTCAGCCCCACCTCCTCCTCATCGCACTGCTGCGGCTGCTGCTGCTGCGTCCTCGTTCTCCTTCTTCTTCGTGCTTCGCTCCTCTTCCTCTTCCTGCTCACCCGTTGTTTTTTTGTGTTCAGTTTTCAACACTGCTGACATTACCCAGATCATGCTGAAAATGTGTCCAGTCTCGTGTATATTCTCTGAACCGGTTGTCAAGAACTACATAAACTGGGTGGATTGGCTTTTGCATGTGTCATTTTACTGAAAGCATGCAATACCATTTCCAATACTCCTTCCATGGACTTATTGTTGAAGCATAATATTTCCTTGTGGCACTCTAGTTGTGAAGTTCTTTAGCAGGTTGTTGCTCAGGAAGTATGCTGGTGCTCCTGTCCGCAAGGTCTATTTGACCTCTGTTCATTTGCAATGAATCTGCAGTTTCTTTGGTGGGCTGTGAAGTTGTGTGGAATATCCGGGTCGTTTTTGTTTGTTTGTTTGTTTGTTTGTTTGTTTGTTTGTTTGTTTGTTTGTTTTTTGTACAAACAGGCCCTTATGGTCCTGGCTCCTTATCCATTCTGGGGAGCGTCAGTCCGGTTAATATTCCCCCGGCAAGTCAAAAATGAATACATCATAGACCCACTCACACTTCCTTCCGTTTGGCCGAAGGAACCCTGACCAGCATTGATTACTCCCACTAGGAGGATTGACTGTCAGCTTGCCTTCCCCTGCGATCCCTCTCAGATCCCTCTGTGGGCATCTGCCAAATAAACTTTTAGAAAACAAGGAGAGCGGAGAACGGGTTGTAAGTTGCTATCCCAACCACCGTTTTGGTCTTGTGACTCGTGTATCTATCCTTATGTTGCCTGTGGGTCCTGCGGGCAGCCCGCAGCTTGTTGAAAAGGTCTTCTCCAGCTAATTTCCGAGTTGTGCCAGTCTTTCCAGCATATTCTGTCGTCTCTTAGCTCCGCCACTTTTCCTCCCAGCAGCCACACTTTGACAAACTTGGAAAGGATGATGTTCTTTCTCTCATCGTCCTCCGGGAGTGTCTGTTTCAATCTGTGCCATCTGCATAAGATCTCCG
>BFEA01000077.1:2252905-2267194 GCA_003427395.1 Chara braunii | reverse complement strand
TTTTCTGCGGCACCCTAAAATCTGATTAGGACTTAGCCATTCTTGCTTTCGGCACACATTTTGACCCCGTGGGGGTAACGAAGTGCTGCCGAAATTTGTGAAAAATCCAAAGCTTGGTTAGTTTCTCTTCACTCTCCTCCACCTCCTTATTTATTTATCTATTTATTTATTTATTTACTTATTTTTCTGAAAATTTTAATTTGCGGCATTGTAAAAATTAGTGTGTTTCTCTTAGTCTCTCCTTTCTCTTTGCACATTTTGACCCCGTTGGGGTAAGAAAATGTTGCCAAAATTTTCAAAAAAATAAATAAGTCCTCTTCCCTCGCTCTTTACATTTTATTTATTTATTTATTTTTATTTTTTCTTTTATTTTATTTTTATCTCGAAATTTTATTGTTTATTTTATTTTCTTTCCCCCTCCCCTCCATATTATTTTTTTTCTTGATTAGGTCGCCGCTACCCTCCCCTAACCACCTGAACTCCGGTTAGGGTTTTCTTAGGGTTTTCTAGGGTTTAGGGTTCTCCTAACTCCCGCCCCCCTTCCTACTCTCCCGCCCCCTCCCGTCGGGCACCCTGGACCTGGACGGCTCCTCCCCCCTCGAGCGGTTCGGCGCCTTCGTCTCACGCGCAACTCGCAAAATCCGAGGCGAGCCGACTCACACATACTCACTCCGCTCCCGCGGTCCCCTTCCTCTTACCGGTGGGCCCCTTTCCCCACACACTCCTCTGAGGACTACCTCCATTCCCCTTCCGGCCATGGAAGGGAGTTCATCCGAGGAGATCGTCGCGGCGCAGTCCACACCCCAGGTCAGCGCGTCGTCAGCGGCTCATGATCAGGCCCATGCGGACACGATGGACCTTCATGCTGTCCTCATAGCAATCCAGGCACAACTTAGTACGCTTGGACCGTTGCAAGTGCAAATCAATGCGCTAGCCCTCGACGTCAACCGCCTCAAGGGCTCCCCTCATCGCTCTTTCCACCGCTCTCACACCCCTTCCCCTACCGGCTCCGATTCCGGCTCCCCAGGACTCCAGAGACGGAGTCACCATGGTTCCCCCTCCTCTGCGGGCCAGGCCCAGCACTCCCCCTCAGCGGTGGCGAGTGTTGCTGCCGCTCAGACCACCCCGTCCGTTGCGGCAGTTCTTCCGGCCACGGCCGCCCCTACCGTCTCTACTACTGTCGTAGGTGCTGCGGTCCAGGTACAGCCATCTGGCCGCGCAGTTTCATCGACCTACCCCGGTGTTGCTTCCCAACTTCCCGCACCGGTCGCGACAATACGGCTCCGCCCTCTTCTTCCTGCCTTCATCCCCCCACCCCCACAGCAGGGTACTGCCCAGACTGGGATTCCTCCTCCTACTGGGCGACCCGCTCCGCCCCCTCCACCTCAGACCCCGCGCACCCAGCGAGTGGCCACTTTACAGGCCACCATTGCGCAGGCTCAGGCGGAGATTCTCGCTCTGAGACAGCCTCACCCATCACAGGCTGCCCACCTTTCTTCCTCTACCACCCCTTCGGTCCCCATGATGCAGGCTCGTTTCCCTCAACCTGCTCCTCTGCCTCTTCCCTCCTACCTGGCTATTCCGGGACAGCTGCCCACGGTCGTTGCCTCCTCGTCTGCTGGTCCATCCGCCAGCGGCCACGGCCCACAGCCTTCCCCCACCCCTGCCCCTGCAGCGGCCTCTACTTACGCTGCCGCAGTGCACTCGCCTCGATCTCTCTCCCTCCGCCATCAGCACAGTGGACATCCTCCTGTGCGCACCACGGACATTCCCGAGTATGATGGCACATCCCGTGTCTCTCGCTGGTTGCAGATAGCAACGAGCACGCTCTCTATGACGACCACCCATCAGGAGTTGTGGTGCGATGTGCTCGCAACCAAATTGTGAGGTAGCCCTTCCACTGCGTGGGAGGATCATTATACCCAGCGCCTCCGCGTAGGTGAGGTCCCCACTTTGGGCGACTTCGCGGCCTTCCTTCAGGACCGTTCCGGCGCTCGTCATGACGCCACCGACGCCTTAGACCGGGTCACCCAAACCAGATGGTCTGGGTCCTCTGTACCGGCCCACCTGGAGCGTCACATCCGGGTGTTTCAGGACGCTCGCCTTGTTTGTGACGAGACGTTCCTACCGGAGGTCACACTCACTGACCGGTTCCTTGTCAGCCTGCCGACTGACTACCGCCTAGAGCTATGGAGACGATCATTCTTTTCTGCGGAGCAGGCATACGAGGCTGCGCGTCAGTACCAGAGGATGTGCAGTCGCTTCTCCGTCGCCCCATCCTCTTCGCGGCCAGCCGCCACCTCCCAGTCTCGGGGTACCACCCGAGGCCGCTCCTCGTTTGCTGGTCGTTTTCGTCGCCCGGCTCGACCTGGAGCGCCATTCGCTCGGCACTACAGTTCTCTCGAGTATGGAGAGGACGCCTCAGCCGAGCTCGATCCTACCATTGGGGACGCCCCCGAGGACATCGAGTTTCGGGACATCATCCAGTACCACTTGGATGACGACACTGTCCCAATGGCCGAGCGCCTGTAGATGGCCATGTCTGCCATGGGTCGTGCACGCAGTCGGGTTGCACATGCTGGCGCCCGCACACCCACAGTTACTCAGATAGACCTCCCGCAGGGTTTTGTCCCTCCTCGCGGAGCTCTATCCCCCGAGGAGCGTGCCGCCCTCGAGGCCCGACGAGGCTGCCTTCGTTGCCGCCAGGATGGACACACCTCCTCACGATGTCCATACCACACCGCCCTCGATCGGTACTACGCTGACATTTCTCGTCAGCGCCGATCTCAGTCCCCCCCCGGCCCCGCCCGGCCAGCCCCACCCAGCTAGCCACGGTGTAGTGTACCCCTGAGGCCTCGCACGTAGCCGGCTTCCCGACCACCGAGTCGCGGTTTGCCCCTTTGGCTACCCCACCAGAGGACCCTCAGGATACGATAGACGCAGTTCTCTCTGCCCCGTCGTTTGTCGAGGTACTGTCTGCCTCCCCGCAGACCGCCACATCTAGCGCTTCCCCCCTGAGACTTCTGACGCGTCGCGCCATTCGCACAACCCGTTGTAGCACTCAGCTGGCGACTCGCGATGACGTTGTGTCATCTCTCCTGGACTTGAGCATTCTGCAGGCTCGTCAAGAGCGACTCACGAGGCACGTCAACGTTCTGCGTCGTCTTCTTGCCCTGCTCTCTGACCCTGGTCGCACCCTACCCATCATCCCTATTCGCCTAGGGACATCTACGAGGGTGTACCGCGCTTTATGGGACTCTGGCTCGCAGGGAGATTTCGTTCACCCTCGAGTGGTTGAGGAAGCTCGCCTAGCTACCTCTGGGTCTTGCTCTCCTATCTTCGTTACCCTCGGAGATAACAAGACGCAACGCTTCTTCGATCAGACGGTCCCCGACCTCCACGTCTCCCTCACCCTCCAGCCATCGAATAGTACCCAGACGCCTAGGCGCTACCATTCCTCCGCATACTTCGACGTGCTGGAGACTGGGTACGACTTTATCCTTGGCACTCCCTGGTCTCGCCGGTTCCGCAGCACAGAGGCCGAATAGGCGACCGAGACACTCGTTCTCAAAACGAAGTGTGGTCAAACCCATCGCGTCCCGTTCATTGGAACCACGGGCGACACCCCACCCGACCTACTTCCCCAGGACCCTCGTCCCTCAGGGTCCCACCCCAACATCGCGTTCACTTCCCCTCGTCAGTTTGCTCACTTCATACGACAGGAGGACGTCACGTTCTACTCAGTAAACGTCATGGATCTTCTTCGCTACGATCCACTCTGTCCCGAGGTTGAGCTCATCTCTCTGGAGCCCGATCCCCCTGACCCTCCTTCCATCTTCGCGGCTCCCATCTCTACATCCACTCGTCAGCCTGCGGATACCCCTCCACGTCTCAGGCCCCTGCGCCGTCGACTGTCGAGTCCACACATACGTCTCGTGCTGACGCAGACGCCGAGGAACTCACACGGTTCACGACAGACTTAGAGCCGGCCGTTCGCGACCTGATTCGAGAGTACCGCGACGTCTTTCCCCCGTACTTCTCATACAGCGGGATTCCCCCGATGCGCGGTGTTACAACTCGTGCCTGACTATCGTGTTCACCATCAGGCACCGTATCGACTCTCGATTCCAGAGGCGACGAAACTCAAGCGTCAGCTTGAGGAGCTCCTTCGACTGGGTTTCATTAAACCCAGTAACTCCCCTTGGGGTGCACCTGTCCTCTTTGCTCACAAAGCGGACGGAACTCTTCGCCTCTGCATCGACTACCGCGGCCTTAACCGTTACACGGTTAAGAACAACTATCCCATGCCCCGCGCGGATGAGTTGTTTGACCGTCTGGCAGGCAACCGCTTCTTCACGAAGATCGATCTTCGTAGCGGTTACCACCAGATCCGCGTTGCCACAGAGGATCAACCGAAGACCGCCTTTCGGTCGCGCTTCGGGCACTACAAGTTCACGGTGATGCCATTCGGCCTCACCAATGCCCCCGCCACCTTCCAGACGGCGATGAACGACATCTTCAGGGACATCCTTGAAGAATACGTTCTCGTATACCTGGATGACATCTTGGTCTACAGTCGTACCTTAGAAGACCATCTCAGACACCTCCGCGATGTCCTACAGCGCTTACGCAAGCATGGCTTCTATGCCAAGCTCAGTAAGTGCCGCTTTGCCCAGCGCAAAGTGGACTTCCTAGGACACCATGTGTCTGACCAGGGTCTCCACATAGACGACGCGAAGATCACTGCTATTGCAGAGTGGCCCGTCCCCGCATCTGCCAAGCAGCTTCGCAGTTTCCTAGGCCTCACCAACTATTATAGTAATTTTATCCAGGGATACGCTAGGTATTCCTACGTCCTTACCTCTACCCTCCTCCGGAAGAACCCGCTGTGGTTTTGGACACCCTTGTGCGAGGACTTCTTTCGCGCCCTCAAGAAGGCGGTGACCTGTGCGCCGGTTCTTCGCCTTCCCGATTTTGATCGCCCCTTTATCGTCACCACCGATGTGTCAGATTTTGCAGTAGGAGCTGTCCTTTCTYAGGTGTTTCCCTCTCCTCCAGATTCACCTTACCCCCATGTTCCTCCTTTCCTCCCCCCTCCTGCTGACACTGCTTCTCGACTGACGCCTACCCTCCCACCACTTCCCTCCACTGACAGTCCTCCTGTTACTTACTCCCCGACCATCGTAGAGGATGGGACTGTCGAGGCTCGTGCTGGGGATTGCCCGATCGCTTTCTACTCCCGTCAGCTACTGCCTGCCGAGATAAACTACACTGCCGATGAACGTGAGGTTCTCGCAGTAGTTTATGCTACCCGGCATTGGCGTCATTATCTGCACGGGGCGCCCTTTACGGTGCGCACAGACAACTCAGTTGTCCAGGCTTTCCTCACGAAGCCTAAGCTTTCCCCTCGACAGGCACGCTGGTGGCGTGACTTATCCGAGTTCAGTTTCGCCACTCATCCCATCAAGGGTGAAACGAACCGCGTCGCCGATGCCTTGTCCCGCCGTCCTGATCACAATCAGAAACCCATCCATCATGCTGCCATCTCCATCACCACTGTTGATTAGTCGGTGATCGACGCGTATTGCACTCAGTACCGCCACTGCCCCGATTATCACGTCATCCACGCGACACTGCGGAGTGGCAAGACCGTTCCTTACTACTCCCTCGAGGAGAACGGCCTCGTGTACTGGCATGGCAGATCTGCTCAGCTAGAACCACGTATCTGCGTTCCCTCCACCGGACAGCTCTGCGTTCAGGCTGTAGCAGAGTTCCATGACCAGGCAGTTGCCGGTCATATGGGTTTCCACAAGACGTTGGCTCGTGTTTGCCGCCTATACGTCTGGCCGAAGTCCAAGGACTTTGTCAAAGCCTACATCCAGGAGTGTCCTACCTGCCAGGAGGTGAACAGTGCGAACTACCTTCCGTATGGGTTACTTCAGCCCCTACCCATACCTGAAGGTCGTTGGCAGTCCATCTCGATGGATTTCATTGGTCCCCTCCGCCCACCCACTGAGCGCGGTCATGATGCTATCTTGGTCGTCGTCCATCGCTTCACGAAGCGTGCACGTTTTGTCCCATGCCGCTATCGCATTAGCGCTCATAAGGTCGCCGACATCGTCTTCGACCGAGTCGTGAGAGATCACGGCTTTCCTCAGAGCATCATCTCCGACCATGACCCGCGCTTTACCAGCACATTCTGGCGATGCCTACACGAGGTGTACGGATCCCAGCTCCGCTTCTCATCGTGTTACCACCCTCAGACGGATGGTCAGACTGAGGTCACCAATAAAACTTTCGGTAATATCCTCCGAAAGTTTGTTAGGGATGACCAGCAGTGGGACTTACACTTAGCCCAAGGGGAGATTGCGTACAACCACGCTGTTTCACCAGCCACGGGGATGTCGCCATTCTATTGCGACCTCGGCTACCACCCTCGCGTACCCGCGGATTTCCTACGACCATCGCGGTTGCGCCCAGACACTCGTTGCCCTGCGCTTGACGACTGGATCGCCCACATGGCGGCGATTATGAAGCGCGCACACGAGAGTTTAGCCGACTCCCAGACTCGCATGGCCGCACGAGCGAACCGATCACGAATTCTTCAGGCCGTCGGTTCTGATACTGCCGCTAGTCCGGTCAGCTTCCGTGTGAAGCTACCTGATTACCTTCGACAGGCTCGCGTACACGATGTTTACCACGTCTCCTTGCTGCGTCCTTATCGCAGACCGTCCGAGCGCTTCGCCGGGCGCCCTTATGAGCGCCCTCCACCTATCGTGGTGGACGGTCACGAGGAGTTCATTATTTCCGACATCGTATCACGCCGAGTTACCGACGATACCCCTCCACGCATCGAGTACCTTGTGCGTTGGAAGGGCTACCCTGATGAGGAGGCTACTTGGGAGCCCCTCGAGCACTTGCAGCACGCCAGGATGTTGGTGCATGCATACGATCGTGCTCGTCGTGCTGAGATGTCTGCCCCTGCTCAGCCGACTGACCCTCTTCCTCCTCCTCCGGTTGAGGAGATTGCTGAGGACGAGCCCGCTCCCTCTGAGGCCGTTCCTCAGCCGCAGACGGTCGCCTCCGAGCGTCCACAGCGCACTCATCGTCGCCCTTCGCGTTACGATGACTGACACTTTTATCCTCTATCTTTCCCCTACTGACTCACACCATCAGGTACTCCATCATCAGCTTCTTCAGGATGTCAGCGTTTTGCGGCTCTGCTTCGACATCGACTCGACTGCTACTTCATCGACGTCATCGACCACTTCGACGACTTCAGCCACCTCATTGGCTTCAGCTACTTTGGATGTGACTACTTCACGSCACCACCCTACCCTGTACATTCCCTTGCATCTGTCGCATGATGGTTCTCACKTAGCTGGGTCTCTTTGAGTTGGGCTCTCCCTTGCTATCGCRTAGGCATTGGGACYGTWGCGTTATCTTGGCTTCCCTGCTCCCAGATCTAGCTCCTTCCTCCCCCAGTCGGTGAGTTGTGTGCATGTTTCCCTCACCCACTGCCCTCATCACCCTAGTGCYGGCCCTTGCATGCCTTCAGTTAGGCATATCTCCACCCTATTCCAGGCTCCCCCTTCTTTCATGGTCGACCCTGCATGGTGTCATCCTTTTGTCGAGCATTACCCGCCCTGATGGTCTATCTGTTAGGGTYTTTGGTTTTGTTTCGCTACCACTCTCCCACCTTGAGCCTGATGACCTATCCCACCTTCACGTGTGACTGCCCTTAGGAGTTTCGATTCTTAGGCTGCATTCACCCCCTCTGAGACCATCCCACCCTTAGTGGTTCAGCGACAGGACATTATCTTGTGCCATATTGCTCTTTTTCCTTTCAGCACTAAGGCAATTGCCTCCAGGACTTTAGGATTGTATATTGCTACATTTCACTTTTTGCTATTAGCTAGGATATGGATACTAGACATTTGCTTTTCTTTAGACATTATGTAGCTTAGGATGCATCGCATGGACTCCGCATGGAGCTTGCTCCGCATCCTAGATTTCTCAGCTTTCTTTATTGCAGAGTTCCGCTGCTTTTGCGGATAGAGTGTATATGGCTCTTGCGATCCATTACAGGTCTGAGGATCGTGCAGCGGGCCTTCATCTGCCCTGGCCTACAGCCAGGGCCTATTTGGCTATTTGCCAGTTAGGCCTGTGGGACCAGGCCGTGGCCTGACCCCACAGGTCGTGTGATGTTCCAGTCCTGCCCGGTACCACTGTCGGTACCAGGCCAGTCCAGTCAGTCAGTCCGCTGGGGGTGTACCCCAGTTGTAGTCTGTTTTTGATTCATTCTTCATTTGCACAGATTGGAGTACGTGCGTGTTGAGTCTGCGTTGGAGCTGCGCTGTCCCTTCCAGCTCCATCTCCATCTCCCCCATCCTCATCCCTTCGTCTTGATCCTGACGGACCGCCATCCCGGCGGGTCCGTCACATGGCATGGACCATGGTGCCACTGTCCCACAGCTCCCAGTGGTCAGAGGCATGTACAATTGCCATGTAATGGCCAGGTCCGTGCACAATGCAGGCATAGGTGTGGGATGGAGGATTAAACCACTCACCTGCTCGAGCATTGCATGGTTCAAGTTGCGGGTCCCTCATTGCTACTTGCAGGACAACAATGGTAAAGTCTCCTTCCCTAGTAAAACTACAATCCTCTAGTTGTAGTTGGGGAAGATCAGCATCAAGCTGAAGGGCGATTGCAAGGAAGTCTGACAATGTATAAAACGGGCGATGGAGAATGTGAAGACAAATATTAGTTGTTGTTAGACCACAGAGATTGGTGAGGTTCTCAGGCTGGTGTGTTGGATGCCAAGAATTTGCAGATCACCCAGATGGTGTTGCAAGCCCAAACTGTCTTGGGTTGTTTGCTGGTCACTCATCTGCAGATCACCTATGTGGTCTGCGCGTGGCGGGGCAAAAATTTGTGGTTCATCCGAACAATGTTGGTCAACCATTTGCAGATCCCCCATGTGGTTTACGCCTTGTGGGGTCAACTGCAATCCGGGCAGATCATGTTCCAATCCCTCTGAGTTCGGGGCCGCATCCTGAGTAGGGACTATCCCTGGAGCTGGGAATATACTCTGGGCAGGGACCACATCGTGTTGTACAGGTGGTCACAAATCTCTATCGCGGAAGGGCATAAAACATGGTGCTATTGCTACTTGCAGGCAGCCGGACTGTATGCAGGAGGCAGATGTAGTCGTTTGGAACAAAGGAACCGCAACAACCTGTGGAGCAGGCACATAGAGAATTGGGGTGGACAAAGAAACAGACTGCTTATCAGTGGACAAGTGATGATGTCGCGCATGTCGTCGACGATACACAATAAGAGGAGGGGTGGTGTTGCAAACAGAAGATGAGGATGTCCCTGACAATTAAGGCGGAACAATAGGAACGATGGAAACTGGAGAATCTGTTCTCAAATGAGACCATGGAGGGAATGGGGCTGGCGAGGAAGAACATAGTCGTCTGCGACCAAGCATAGAAAGGGATGAAAGAGGGGTACTACTCGAGTGTCGGAGAGACTGTGAGCTTCTTTGTGACGGAGCTGGGGCAGAGGAAGCTGTAGCAACAAAAAGTATAGTACAGGGAATTCCTATCACAACAACAGAGGAAGTTACAGCAGGAACTGCAGCAAAGACAACTTCCGAAGCAGAAACTGTCGGAGTGAAAACCGGAGTTGTAGAAACTGCAGCGATGGAAACTGCAGCGATGGAAACAACAGCAGTAGAAACTGCAACGGTGGAAACTGCAACAGTGGAAACCGCAGCAGTGGAAACCGAAGCAGTGGAAACCACAACAGTGGGATGTGCAACAGTGGAAACTGCAATAGCAGCTGCTGAACAAGCAGGGACAAGACGAGAGCGACGTGGGGGCAAAGAAGAAAGTGGATGATGCAGGGAGCATCACAACATGCATCGGAACCACTCAGAAAGACGTGTCACATGCGTAGGATAGCGACGTTGGTGGGAGCGCATGTAGCAGGTCCACCCTTTAGCAAGGGTTGGTGGGGAATGCCCACAAGAAAGCATGCGATGAGTAAGTGTTGTCGCCGCAGTTTAAAAGTCATGCCAATTGTTACAGATTTGTTCAAATCTGATCAATTGCCAGTGAACATACTTGTCGGTTGATGGGAAGGTATGCCGGAGGTAACACTTGCATAGCGAATGACAGGGAAATCCCAAGCAACCGCTTTATCAAACACGCTCATGCGAAGCAAGCCATGAGAACGTATCCGTAGATGCATGCCTAAAAAGGTACACGAGCCATATGCCGCCGTACTTTCCTTCCACTCAAGTCCATCGTGCTCTGAAGGAGAGGAGGTAATTGCCCCCATGAAAAAATATCATCAATGAGGCGATAAGTGAAGGTGTATTGCTAAGCGGCATGGAGATCATGTTGACGAATGTCATCAACAAAGCGTGCTTCATCCCAATAAAGCGCTCATGTTAGAAATTTCTGGATGATTATTTGTTCCCATTGGAATACCAATGATTTGCTTTCGAAAAGTGTCATGTTAAGTATACAAAAAAGTGTTTCGTGCAACAAAGCAAAGATGTTGGAGAATATGAAAGACGAAAAGGGTGTATGGGCCTGAATCGGTTGTCCATTTGCCAGAGTGAGGTCCTCGAATAACCATGTTCAGGGCTCTGCAGCACGGATGTGTGCGAGTATGTTGAAGGGCATAACCAAGGGCTTCATCAACAACTTTTGCCACATTATTTAGAATGCGGTCATGAGGAAGGTTGGTGTACATTGTGGTRAAATCAACCGTGCGAGGAGAGAGGTCGGGAAGAGAGGATGCATTGTTTTTCAGGTCAATCATCACCTCATGGGCACTCTGGATGATCCAACACCGTCGAACACCAACCTGTTCATAGAGCTCAGTGTCTTTCTCGCGAAGAGTAGAGATCACTCCTTGCAAAGCAACGTTGAGATACGACGAAGTAGTCGTTGTGTTAGCCAGGAGTTTGCGAGGAGGTCGTTCATGAATGGTGCGAATTGTAGGACGAGGGCGAGTGCGTGGGGGGACAACACTGTTATTTTGTGTCTTGACTCCAAGAATGCTGTGAAGAGCTGGAGGAAACTTGTGAGCTTTGATCACATAGTAAAGGTAAGGCAAGGTATCAATGTGGGTGTAACCCCAATGATGATTCCATATTGCATGACGGTCAAGGACATCAGCAACGGACTCATGGGGACAAGTATAAGCGGGACTGTCTAAATGGGTAGGAAGGTGAAACAAATACCAATTCTTGCAGCAAATTGCCAATTTGTGGGATGCTTTGGCTACAAGAACAATGACAAAGTGTTGTTGAAAATGGGGCAAGGAGGCATTGTAGAACGAAGTGAACGTGGTGGCCTCACATGGTTGGAAGACACAGACGCATTGGATTGACAATGCGCAAGGATTGCACAACGCCAGTTGTTCAACTTTTGGGAAAGAGACGAGAAAGAAGCAGATCGAGAGTGTCTGGCCAACATTCTTTTATAGTTGGCAATGTAGTCGTCAAGTCCGATTGCCAGTGCTTGGAGCACATCAGTAGTCTCCCCGTTCAAACGATATTTAGAACCTTCTTGAAAAAGCTTGCGAAGGTTATCGTCTGAGATGATATTGGAGTCAACAAACACAATATGGCGATCCACAAGATCAGAACAATGCGGAAAGGCTCTGCAATATTCGCAGTTCGAGGAGTCTGGTAAGGTGATGCCAGGAGTAACACTCAAGGCCACGTCAGTGAAGTTGCAAAACTGGATACGTGTGGATGGCATCAGCTTGTCACATACACGAACATGCGTGGCCGCTTGAGGGTCGGGGTGCAATGCAACTACTTCCGACAACTGCAACACATGGCGCAAGTTCGTAGCACAAACTACCTGATGCGCATGTACGACCTTAATATGGTCAGTAAATGGGTCACGAGGTTGTGATGTGTATCGTTGGCGGGTATGCTGGGATTTTCGGATGAGGCACTCGAGTTCTCGAATGTCTATTGTCATGTCCGCATTGGAGAAATTTTTATAAAGCCATTGCAAAAGTCGTGCCCGCCATGCTGGTATCGCGTGCTCAATGTCAACCTTGACACGACACTAGTTACCCAAAGTAGCTTCATTGAGAAGGGATGCAGTGAGGTACAAATTATGAGTTGGGGACCCGGATGGAGATCAACAACAAATGACCTAATCGAAGGTGTTGGCAAGAGAGGTAAAGAGTGAGATGGTGTTGGGCACTGTTGGCAAAAGAGGTGCAGCATGAGAGCCAACGAGTGTTGGCAAAAGGGGTGTTGTGTGAGAAGGATCAGTTGATGCAGGAACAGGTGGAGCAGAAGGGGACTGAGGAACAAAGCTGCAAGGGCCCATTTGTGTCCAGCGATGAGGACAAAAGTGTCGTCGTGGAGATGGCAATCGAGCCATTGGAAGGACTGCATTGAAACCGACKGGGTGAAGCGTTCGAAGTTTCCGAACCCAAAAACCCTCGCTAGGTGCAGCAGCCCGCCGAAAGAGGGCATGATCCACAAGACCTCCAGACGTATGATAAAGGGTAGGATCAATGCATTCCAAGGATCAATTGATGCAGGAACATATGGAGCAGGAGGGGGCTGAGCAGAAGGAGACTGAGGAACAAACGGGCAAGGGCCAGCGATGAGGGCGAAAGTGTCTTCGTGGAGATGACAGTCTAGCCATTGGAAGGACTGCATTGAAACCGACGGGGTGAAGCGTTCAAAGTTTCCCAACCCAAAAACCCTCGCGAGGCGCAGCAGCCCACCGAAAGAGGGCATGATCAGCAAGACCTCTAGATGTATGATAAAGGGTAGGATTGATGCATTCCGAGGGCCAAGCCACAAAGTTGAGTGCTGGTTGTCTTCACATTGCGCGGTAGAGATGGCGATGGCGAAAAACAGCAGAAGAGCGCCGTGTATGCCAATGCTCTTGCAGCCGTAGGTGTGCAGAATGCATCGTCTGTTCAACATAAAAACGTCCCAAAGGCAATGAACAATTGCATAAATCACTCCTCGAGCAGTGAGGGGGTCCATACCTGATTCAAGAGGTTGTTGATCAACGCCTCGCAGTTGCAACTCAAAACGCTCTGCCTGCACAACATTGTTAAGACGACAGAGTTGTTTCTTGCGCCACCCTCCTGCAGAATACAAGTTAGTATTCCACTGCAGGTGTGCATGCCAATCTACGCGATGAGAAGCAGATGCTTGGCGGTTCGACATGTGAGCATGAGCAAACGGAACATAGTGTCCAAGATGAAAGCTTGGTATAGCACCTGCCATGCCGGCAGCAGGAAATCTCCCAAGAGGGGTGCGAGGTATCGGGGCAGCGCCTTGATTATTCCTTTATTGCAGATTTGTTGTTGATTATGAAACAATTATTTTTCATTTATTTATTTTTCAGTTTTCGAATGCAAAGAAATGGAGGTGGGTGCACAAGGTGAAAGGACTTTAGGCCTGACGACTCAGGTTGGGATCCTGCCGTCGTCCTTTTTGTTTACTGTTCGCCGCCAGCAGCATTGTGAAAGAGGGTGCTCGGGTTGAATGTGAAACTGCATCTACCGATGAGTGTGCTCGCAGCAGCAATGCCAAGAGCCTTGCACCGATAGACCAACAGTGCCTACATAACAAGATATCACCAAGCAATTTTGACACATGCATGAACCAGCGTAGAAGGATTGTCCCAAGGAACAGGGAACAAGAGGTGAGTGGGCATATATTCATGGATTTACTGTAAAACGCAAATTTAAAGGAAAAAAAATGAGATGGTCAGGGTTCCTTAGGCCCTTTGGAAGGAAGAAATATATTCATGGATTCTGGTCAGGGTTCCTTAGGCCCTTTGGAAGGAAGAGTGAATCTGAAAATGCTGTACATTTATACCGAGGCAAAAGGTACCGGACTGATGGTCCCCAAAATGGAGATGGAGTCGAGACCATAGAGACCTGCTTTCTTTGGAAAGAAGAAATAAAGATGATCCGGACCACAATGTGTCTAAGATTTAAATCTTTTGGTTCGTAGCTGAAACTCCTTTCCCTGCCTATGAAAATAAAAATTATCATGCAAACTTGTTCAGATTTGAAGGAAAAAACAAGAATCACATTGCAGGCTGAACTAGACCATGCATATTTTTCAGAAGCAATCTGCTGGAGCTGTCCTATCCCAACCAGCATCACACTACCTTTACATTTTGTGCTGCATCTCTCTCTCTCTCTCTCTCTCTCTCTCTCTCTCTCTCTCTCTCTCTCTCTCTCTTTCTCTCTCTCTCTCTCTCTCTCTCTCT
>BFEA01000077.1:2195496-2228567 GCA_003427395.1 Chara braunii | reverse complement strand
TCTCTCTCTCTCTCTCTCTCTCTCTCTCTCTCTCTCTCTCTCTCTCTCTCTCTCTCTCTCTCTCTCTCTCTCTCTCTCTCTCTCTGTGTGCTGTCTTTTCCTGCACTCAGGTCTCACGATCTCTCTCTGAATGTCGTTGCTCACCCTCTCTGCCACTACTGCGCTATTCTATAGCTATGGCGCCCAGCACAGGCGACTATCTTCCTCACCAGGCATTTTTCACCTTCCCTGGATCCTGGGCACAATAACGCAGCAGTGCTTCCACATAAGCCAGAATCGAAGAACAAGAGGTTCCTGGCTCCGGCCTCCCTTTTGTGCATGCCGGTACCTCCCGATGGCTGGCGTTGTTGGTCTTGTCGAGCCTTGCAGCGGCCGAGAAAGAATTAGGCTGTCCCTAAGACTTCCTGGGACTCTGCTGTGACCTGATGGGGACTCGACACGCGGCTGATAATAATTTTAGTAAGGGACTTCTACTGTTCCTATGGGATCACTATTCTGGCCTGTACAGTACCTACCGGAAAGCTCTACATTCGGCCCTATGGTACAAAAGAAAATAGGACGCAGTACCTGTGCCGGACTGCTGAGGCGTGTGAATCGTCTCTCTCCCACCACCTAATTTCGAGGTTCTCTGAGAAGAACTACTTATTTTAGCTAAAGCTGCTGCCTCCAGAAATCGGTGGTTTGCCATGAGCTATTCTCTTCAGCTCAAAGCTTAGATACTTGTCAAGATTTTGCTTAAGAAATGGTTCATCAGGTTGAAACGACCCAGTGCGCAAAGAACTGGGTCATCCCTCGCTATGGCAGCATCAGGAGTAGTATATGCATGGCTGTCTACTTGGTCAGGGGATGGCCATTTCTCTGTTACTATGGTCAACGGATGGCCGTGATCCTTGACCCAGTGCGCAAAGAACCTACGGATTACCAATCTGTCTTTACTTTTGCTAGCAAAGGGAACAAATTCTGCATACGTACTGAATCGGTCCACCATAACCATAACTTGACTATTCCCATTGCTGCTTTTGACATTCGTGTCCATAAAGTCTGTAGTCACCGAATCTCCAAGTCCAGAGGGAATAGGTAGAAGGTGTAGTGGCATTTGTAGGAGCATAGTAAGCTAGCATAGGTCTTTCTCCAGGTGAGATGTCTGGTTTCTGGATCGGTCTGGTATCCAGGTTCAGCGTAGCGCTGTAGATGTCTTCTGAAACCGCTTAGTTCAAAATGTGATTCTCGCCACCCGCAATATATGTGCATTGTGCAATGATCTAAGCTCAGATTCGCCTTACACACACGTGCAGAATGAAAGCTCGCAGGAAGATTCGCACCGAAGCCAGAAGTGGGAACAGGAATCAGCGCAGCTCAAGAAACTTTATTGAATCGTCATATTATACAAAGCAGAAGTACAAGCGTCTGGCACTCATCAGCGCAATAACCAGCAACCCTAAAAACAGGTAAGTACCCTGTGCCCTCCTCATGTGACTTCTCTCTTTCTTCTCTCTGGCTTGTATCGCTCTGCTTCACACTCTCTAGTAACCCTGGATCGTACCCTGGATACACCCACTCAGATGAGCTCTCAACTCGGCGGCTATGGCCGCTCAACCTCCCAACTCTCTACCCTAGCTGTGGAGTACTTTGAGCGCCCTCTCCTCCTTCAGGCACGATGTGCCCGAGTCGCCTCAATGCACAAGCAGCAGCAGCGCTTCTGCATCTTGCAACTGAACAAGTGATGAGCCGCTGGACTGTAGCAGCTAAGCATACAACTGGACTTGACTTGGGCTGCTTCAGCCCAGTACCGGTTGGCCACAGCTTGTCTGCTGCAATCATTTTGTCGGTTCGGTTGCTTCCGGACTTTCCTGGGACATGCGACCTTACAGTACTGGCGTCTACAGACCTACAACGCTTCACATACGAGCCTTGGACGGACAGCCTGGGACCAGGACCATCTGGGACTGGTACCAACTGGGACTGGGACAATTTGGGACGCTGGAATCGGGAGTCGGGATGTCTGCAGCGTGAAATCCTTTCATATGAGTGAGCCTGGTCCAAAATCACTTTTTTCTTTGATCCGCATTGCTGACCAAGATGTGAACGAACCTGGTTTCGAATTGCTCTTTCTCTGTGTGCAGGATGCTATTGACCGCACGGTGACCAATGCCATTGGGAATGATCACTCACGGCTTGCTCACTATACCATCAAGCGATTTGTCCCATTCAATCCTGTTGACAAGCGAACAGAAGCAACAGTCGTCACAAATGAGGGTAAGACAAGGCAGTACCTGTTCGCTGGCAACACTGTACATACCTGGAAATTTGTGGAAAAGCTAAAACTGAACATACAAACACTAGGTCATTGAGGGGATTCGAGCTTTATCCAAGTGCAGGGGCCAGGACTGACACCAGATCCAGTGGGCACACAATGCGGCTGACTGATGCAGGAGGCTTGCGCACAGCTCAGGACCACCATCTGCCATTCCGTCCATACCGCTTTGATGGCTCAACGACTTTTCCCCATGTTTATGCCACTGGCTATCCCAGCTTTGCCACCTGCTTGTGTGGAAACCAGGATTGCTTACAGTATGTTTTCACATGGGGTGTGGTCATGGAAGGCTATTCAATAAAAAAAAACAAGAAGAAGATCCAATGTGATGTCCCTCCTCATCTCGCCTCAATCATCAACCCTCATGTAATCTCCTCCTCCTCTTTTCTTTTGTGTTTTTTAAACTTTTTTGTATTTTTTTTGTTTTTTGTTTTTGAAAAACAGTGCGAGGAATATGAGCGAGAGTGAGAGCGATAGACAGAAATCCAGATTGCAAAATCACGAAGTACAGATGGACTTGTACCAAGCAGAGAGCACAATGCACCAAGATACCATCCAAGTACGAGCAATACAATGAACTTGTGTGCCAATGTCGACGCTCTCTGGCCACACCAACACAGTATCCAATGTCGCACCTACTGTCTGGCGCCCAGCGCCCAGCCTACACTGCTCAGCCTATCTACTCCTATCTAGGTTCATGCAACTGGATCACATCGAAGTTGAAGACCAATGTACGCGACGTCATCACAACTGCAGACCGCCAGAACACACCAGGTACGTTCTCTCTCCTCCCCTCATCACGCCTCAACACCGCACTTTGTGCGCCTCCTACCCGACGACCACCACCGCCATCACCTGCCACCACACACTCGGCCCAGCTATGGCCGCCGTGCGCCTGCTGCCACCGCAGCGCCCTCTCACCTCTTACACCCGCGTGCGCCCTGGCCTGCCTGCTGAGCACAGCAAAGCATGGCATAGCAGCAGTGTGGCCGCATTGCCTGCTGAGGCCAGAATGCCCCTGCCTGGGCAGGGCACTTTCCTTTATGGAAAGTGCGGCCCTGTGTTTGGCTGTGTGGGCCTGGCTGGACAAGTTTCCAGTAGCTTCCAGTCGGGCTCCAGTGTCTGTGCCCAGGCCCACCTTTGCTGTTGCGGGCCCGGGCCCTTTACAGTTGGGCACGTCCAGGCAGCCCTCAAGGCTCCAAGTGTTTGCCGCATTCTCATCGGCTCGCGGTGGATGTGTTACGACAATGCTGCATTGTCATTGGCCCGCGGCCAATCCGTGATGTGTCGGCCTCCCACCGCCTGTGCCCAGGGCGCAACCGCCTGAGCCCTGGGCTCAACTGTACAGCGCAGTTCTTGTTTCTGGAAGGAGCCTCCGAAGGCTCATGGTGCTCGGTAACCAACTGGCGTGCTGCAACTGTCTGATACCCCACATATGGAAAATGTCGGAAACAGGCCCTGAGTGGATATTCAGGTCCGCCTTCACTTAGGTCGGGCAAGAGGTTGGGCAATCTGGAAAAGGAGATGCGACCTGACCTTCGAGGAGCACCCTACTAACCATGAAAACCCCCTCATTATTATCAAACAACTAATAGAAACCGAACTCATTGTCCTCTGGGAAAAAACAAAAACACAGATACAAAACACCCCAGACAAAAAACTCGAAATTATCAAAAGATTCACGGAAGGAAAACTAGGAGGAGGAACACTAGGAACAATAATAAGAAACAGCCTGGTCTTTAAGGACTGGCTCACAATATCGAACCAACCACCCTCTCACAGACCATTACCGGAGGACCAACACCACCGCAATCTTCCTGTCAATCTCGATATGTGCACCTAACCACCTAATCACAAACCAGTCAATCAATGAATACATATCAAGAGGAAAGAGTCTGTACCGGATAGCTCTGACCTTTGTAAGGTATGCACAGATAATACAGTAGAGGATATAGTACATTGCCTAATATACTGCAAAGAAGCAACAGACTATTGGACGAGAACATCCACCCTTTGGGATTCCCTCTTCCCTTCCCCGCTTCCTAAGAAATCCACCCAACTTCTCCTTCTGATTGTCATCCCTAAGTTGACACGGAAAGCAGAAAGGATCTGGGACGTGCTCACCAGGAAGACCTCCCTATGGGTCATACGGAAGGAAAGATGCAGCAGAAAGATTAAGGGAACGGCAAACGCTTCAACAAAACCCAACCAATCTCAACAATAATTAAAAAAAGATGGGAAAAACATGAGAGCACTCTAGGAGAATCACTGGTACTCCCTCACTGGCCCACAATCTTCGGCACTAGACCGGTCAAGCTGGCCAGCCTCCTCTGGCTCATAGCATTCAGAGCAGTCCCGGTAAACCAATGGCTAGCCCAGAGAAGAAACAAGGACAGTAGAACGGAACAGTCAACCTGGTGCAAGGTATGCAACAAGCAAGCAGAAGAATCTATAATACATTGTTTGTTAGATTGTGAACATGCAAAATAACTATGGTTGAAGAATCTATAATACATTGTTTGTTAGATTGTGAACATGCAAAATAACTATGGTTGGACATAGAACTCTCATGGAATACTCTATCCAATAGAAATATACTCATAAACCCCGCTACCATACTCCTTCACGCAGACCAAACTCCTACACTCAAAGGTTTCGACTACTTCCTCTTTTCTCTACTCAGAAAAGGAACCCTTTGGGCCATTTGGAAAAGAMGTTGCTATCTAACTTTCAACGACCAYCACGCCCCCGCAGAAACACCCCTAATKATCATCAAACAAATAGTTGAAACAGAAATTYTAGCAGTWTGGAAAAGAAACCTACAYCAAAKCCMRTTACTACCAGACAAAAAAGAAGAAAGTACCAAAAAAATCCTAATCCACAAACTAGGACAAGGCAAACTAGGTACAATCGATAGTGACAGAATTAGGTTCTCTAATTGGTTAATCTGGCCCTCAACAACCAGACGCACACATGACCAAACCAATACACAACTCATTCCACAAACTCCCCCCAACCCAACCSATCCACACACACACTAACCATAACAGATGAAGAACCCACCYGTAACTCCCCTCGCCCCACACCATCCCATCTCAGCTAACACCATAAACCACTAAACCCGTTTCCTCCCACACAATTACAATCCCACCCTAATCTCAATAACCATCACAGCCCCTCCCCTAGCCCACAGCCTTATACCCCTYGGTACGGAATCACATAATCACCTGCCCCTCACACCTCACTCTTCTCGTCTCCCTCCCTCCCATCCATCTCGCTCAGAATCCACAGGTATATACAACACCCCCAACAAGGAAACCTCTCTTAGGGAAGTCCCCTCATACAAGCCGCAGTCAGCAAGGGTTTAGGGCTTTAGTTCCAAAAAAGAAAAAGAGCAGAAACATAGATGATCAGGCTAACTTAGGCAGGGGTGAAGGGTGGTACATCCCTCTTTTATGAGGTAGTCAATGCCGTCCTTCGGGCCTCCACACCTTGAGGGGGAGGTGCGTGAGTGAGTATTTCTTGTAATTTTACCAGACTTGCCTGTGGAATAGGAACCGGACTGACGCTCCCCAGAATGGAAAAGGAGCCAGAACTAAGGTTAAAAAAATAGGGGATGGCAAACGCACGAGAAAGAGTCTGGGTGGAGGCGAAGGTTTTGATACAGGCAGAAATTCTACGCGGATGGAAGAGGATCAAGAGTACATGGACAGACGATGAAGAGAAGCAGCAGAAGGCTTGAAACAAAGTTCATCAAGACATCGTTGGCAGGGGGGAAGGTCGCTGAGTTGCGGGACGATCGTATCTGTTGGAAGGAGTGGCTCAACTCCGCGTCAAGAAGGAATCTGGAACAGCAAAGCATAGAACCAGGGCGTGGAACCCTCGAGCCAGAATCTAACTGAGACAGCTCAGCCTTCGGGTCACTACTTTTGACGTACAACAGTGGGGACCAAGATGCAGGCTGGTAATGAAGGCGAGCGAGGGAGGTAAAAGGGTCAAAGCAAAGGGTTTCTGAGCAATGAGCAAGGCTAGGGGTCACCGCCAGAGATGGTATCAGAGAAAGGACCGAGATCGGCGCTCGGAGGACGCAATGAAACCCACAAACCAAGGAATATGTGTGCGAACGGAGCAGAAGTTGGGCAAATCATTGAGGGGAAAGGAAGGGCAGTGGTAGGCATAGGGACGGAATGTGGGGAGGCAAAGGTCAAACAACGAAAGGAATGGGCTGATGAAGGGTACGTTTACAAAAGTGTGAGAAGATAGGGCTTGCTCGAAAGAGTGGCATAATTCAACGGCGGGAAGGAGCTTGCAACAAGGTACAGGACCAGAAGCCTTAATGGTATCCTAAGACACTAAAGGTAGTAGACGATCCTTGAATGGGAATGGTATATCGGAGAGCTATTACGAAGAACGAGGGTTTAGGGTTCAGGGTTTAGTGGTTGCTCGGGTAAAAGGAAAGGCAGGTCGAGGGGGAAGGGCTCGGGTTGATAATGTTAACAGAGGAACTCTTTCTAGGTTCAGCGATGGTATTTGGCAGACCCAATTGTCAGGTCTGAGAGGAAAGAGAAAGATGGGCAAGCTGGCAGTCAATCCTCCACTGAGGTGGAGCAATCAATGCTGCCCAGGGGTCCTTCGGCCAGAAGGAAGGAAGCGTGATTGAGTCCCAGCAATGTAATATTTTTGACTTGCCGGTGGAATAGGAACCGGACTGACGCTCCCCAGAATAGAATGGAGCCGGGACCATAAGGCCCTGTTTAAAAAAAAATAATAATAATAATTAAAAAAAAAAAAAAATAGAGGTCGGGCAAGAGGTTTGCTGGGGGCCGCAGCCCAGAACACTTGCATGCCCAAGAAGGGCCTCGCGAGGGCTCATTCATCGCATTCCATCCCCGTTGGCTTCAAAAGTCCGCTGAGATGCTTCTACGCAGGTGCCTTCACCTTCAGCTTTCGTTCATACTCTGCCACTATCTGAGGTGCTGTTCTAACAAGCTCCTCTTTTGTGAACCAACGATCTTCTTTAGGATCTGTATGATGCCTGAACCTGACCCGGGACTCCCTCATAGGTTTGGGCGGTCTCCCTCCGCCCACAAGCTTGGGAACAGGCAAGTCTTTGTGCTCCATAATGCCGTCGACGTCCACATGGTCATCCATCGTTGGGGGCATCATTGATCTTCTTGATGGAAATGCATCTGTCTCAGCGAAAGGTGCAAGCTTTGAAGCATGAAATACCGGGTAAGTGCGAAGATGACCAGGGATTCTTACAACATACAAGGGCCCATCCAAATCACAACCCACAATATCCAGGACCTCCCGAGGACCGAGGTACTGTGGCATTAGTTTTCTAGAGATTCCAGGCGTTGCGGCTGGTCAGTTTTCAGGAAGGAGGAAGTCTACTGCAGATCTAGGCTTCCAACCCAAATGCAGATGATTAGGACTGATGTCGGTGGTGCTGTGTACAGCGTTATTGTACAGGCTGGCGATGAGAGGCAGCTTCTCATCCCAGTCGTCCTGGCTGGGCTTTATATAATGCCTCAGCAAATGCTGCACCGCACGGTTCATCTGTTACGCTTGGCCGTTGGCTTCAGGATGATTCCCCGAAGCCCTTTTTTTTTTTTCTTTTTTTCTTTTTTTTAGTACAAAACCTCTTGGTTCTGGCTCCTGCCATTCTGGGGAGCGACAGTCCGGTTCCTATTCCCCCGGCAAGTCAATATGGAATACATGGGAAACTCACGCACACTCCTCCCCATTATGGCTGGGAGGCCCCAGTGGGCGGCATTGATTGCTTCCTTGTGGAAGGATATACCCCCTCTCCCCCCTGCTTAAGTTAGCCTGTGATGCTTAATCTGGAAGGCCCTTGCTAATCTCACTGACCACAGTCCTGCTCCTCTCAGCTGCAATGCTGTCGGGCCGGTGTGTTATGCTAGAGCAATCAGGGGCACTTATGGATTTCTTGAGACCCTGGAGCTTAAAACCCTACTTGACTTGAGACTGTCCTAACCCTAAGCCCTTGTCTATCTAGCCTTGGTTTTACTTCCTCAAGGGAGGATGCACCACCCTGTACCCCTGCCTACGTTATGCTGTATCTTTTAAAACTTGCTTTAATGCTGGTCTGAAAAAACCTAACTTTTAGGACCTGTGAATCTACTCTTGAAGGCTGAGCCTGCCTGTTCCTTTCTGCGCCTTGGGTGACTGTTTTGCTTCCTTTTGCTGGAACTGCTAGCTTGGTGTATTGCTATGTCCTTGCTAAAACCCTAAACCTTGTCCTCTTGGTTGCTGGACACTCTACTGGAGTCCTCGCTCCTAGTTGACTTTTTCCTCGCTCCTTTGGTTGGTTTGCTGACTTTTCTGCTAAGACCTTGGATTCTAGCCTACTTGGATGTAATATGTAGTTAAACCTTAAACCCTAGGGATCTTTATTTGGTGTTGTTATTAGACATCTTTGTCTCTGTTTGAGCTGGACTAGACCAATTTTGTACTAGTCTCCTTATCTTGTCTGTGCCCCTACTTCTGTTTTCCTGAAGCTCTTTGGTTCTGCTTTCATTACGTTCTTTGGTTTGATTGATGTGATAGTCTGTGTTCTAGGGACGGGCATGATTCTTTGATTAGTCCTTTCTATGCGGATTCCATGTGGATGTTAAAAGATTCTGGGATGCTGATAAGAGAGTGTGAGTCTGCTTGTGGGGGACTTGTGCTTCCTTCCCAAAGTGTGAAGACTAGACTGTGATCTTTGATCCTTGCAATTTTACCTCTTGCCAGGAAGTTGGTCTCGAATTTGCTTTCGAGCTCGTTTGCTCTTGTTTCATCTTTTCTCATTCTCTTCCTATTGCTGCGCCATAGAACCCAGAGTTCTGTTTCCACCTGCTGTTGGAATAGAGCCAATGCTTCCTGATTGTGCATTGGTTGCTTCTCTATTGTCTCCTGGCATCTCTTCCTCCAGATAGTCCAAATTGAAGCGTTTCTGATGATTTGAAAAAAAATGTTTTCTAAGTTAGGTCATTCCTTTGGTATATTGAAGCCTAGTAGTAGGAGGATGGGATTGTTAGTGAATTCTAGGGAAGACGTTTTGTCCCAAAGCTTCCTGATTCTTTGCCATAGGGGTTGTATTCTTGGACATCTGAAAAAGCAGTGATAAAGGTCCTCTATCTGGCCTTCTGCACATAGAGCGCAAAGCTCTTTTAGTGGGCTTCTTTAGCCGTTGATTTAGTGGGACAACGAGGTAGAGAATGAGCCATTGTAGACTTCTGACTTTGGGAGGGTGGATTATGGCTAATTGGTTCCATGGTATCTGAGTAAAGTTTTATGGGTCCGCTTGTAGGTGATTCGACCATCTCTCTGATATCACTGGGTCAGGGTTTGTAGATCTTCTTCTTAATTTGTATCCTAGGCTTGTGGTGTATAGTAGGATGTTAAGTTTTAGATTAATTCCCATGGTACTCTGTTTCTGATTCCATGCCTATTCTGCTGGGTCGACCTCTAAATTTTCTAGCGCAGTTTGTGGATTATAGAGGGTTAGATTGTCATTTTCTACTACTCTTACTTTTCTGAGATAGTCTTCTCTGACTGTGACCTGACCTTCACTATTTTAGCCAAGCTCCCCATCTTGTGTCTTTTGTGGTTAGCGTAAAGGGTTTTTCCTCGTCCTCAGTTATCCATGGGTTGCAGAATAATGATTGTCTGAGGATTTCCTCTTTGTTTTGTGGCATTCTTACCTCAATGGGGAAAATTTGTCTCCATGCCTTGATGATATTCCTCCAGAAGTGTAGTCTTGCTCCTCCTTTAGTCTGTTTCAGCATTGGTGATTTTCGTTTCATCGACCACGATTTACTCATTAACCAAAAGGAGCCTTCCATATTCGGTGGAGTGCTGTAAACACGGAGGTGTTGAATCCCTTCTAGAGCCAGCTCCCTCCATGGAAGGCTGGGTGAAGTTAGCAATTTGAGTATCCGTTTGGTTTGAAGGGCTCTTATTTGAGTAGACGGGCTTAAAACTCCCAATCCTCCCTGACTTTTCTTCCTTGTGATATAATGCCACGCGACCTTGGTTAATGAAGTGTTGTCCAGAGGGATCCCCTGTCCATAGGTAGGCTGTTGCCTTCTTTTTTAGGTCATTCATCGCCCTGTGGTCAGGGTTCCAAAAGGCTGCAACGTACCACATCATTGAGAAGATGGATGTATTTAGAATTAGGGCTCGTCCAAATGGCGAGGTGTGAACCTTTTCCCATGCATTCAGTTTTGTGATTCATTTTGCAAGCAGGCTAGGTGCCATTTCTGCAGCTGCTCCCTCTTTGTTAAGTTGGATTCTCATAAATCTCATTGAGACGTTGGGATCAAACCATGTCATGCCTTTTGGCGAGGACTGAGGGGGTTAGCTATTGTCGTTTGTTAGCCACCAACCTACTGTTTTTTGCCAGTTGATCTGCATTTTTGAGGCCAGCTGGTATGCATTCATTGTTCTCGTGAGGGTCTCGAAGGAGGAGTTAGTAGCTCTAATTAACACTGTCAGGTCATCGGCGAAAAGGATGGTGGAGGGAATGGTAAGGTTGCCGGTATTGTCCTCTGATGGCGACGTGATCCTTTCTATGGAGGGATCTTTTCTAAGAAATGAGGCTATGGCCTCTATTATGAAGAGGAAGATTGGTGCTGCTAGTGGATCGCCTTGTCTTACTGATCTAGACATCCTATAAGTGTTGGATATGTGTTCGTTTACTTGCACCGCTCCCAGAGCATCGTTGTACATAATTTTAACCCACTTCCGAAAGATGGGGCCCACCCCCATTTTCTCCATGCATTGTTGTAAGAAGTCCCAATTGACCTGGTTCATATGCTTTTTCGAAATCAAAGAAGAGGATGGCTGCGTTGATTCTTGTCATTGATGTATCTTACTGATTTTGCCAGTGTCATTACATTGTCTAATATGAATCTGCCTGGGATGAAACCCGTTTGGTCTATGTGGAAGCGGGATTTGGTGATGTTCCTTATCGTATTAGCTAGGAGTTTGGCGAGAATTTTGTATGCCACTGTTAGGAGAGTAATTGGTCTATAGTTCCTAATTTTTGTTGGGTCTCCTTTCTTGTATAAAAGCGTGACTATTCTTGTGCTAAGGTAGGGACCGAGTCCCTCTTTTGTCCAGGTCGTTCTCGTAAAGTTGCAGAATTCTTCTCCCAAGAGTGGCCAGTAGGTTTGCCAAAATTCTTTGGATAGACCGTCTAACCCTGGGTTTTCATTGGTTTTATTGAATCCAAGGCTTTTTTAATTTCTTCGTTGGTTATGGGCGTATCTAATTGGTTGGCCAGGTTGGGGGGGATTGTTTTGTCTAAATGTTTGGTGAATTTCTCTCTTGCCTGGAGGACTGACCTTGGCGTTGGCTTTTCGGTTTTGGATGTATATAGGTTTTTGTAGAAGGATTCAACTATAGATAGCATTTTTTTTGGGTTTGACGTCAATCCTTCCTCTCCTCTTAATTGATGAATGACTGCGTTTCGTCCCCTTGCTTTAACATTTTGGAAAAAGAACTTAGTCATTTTTTCTCCTTCTTCCCATTCCTTGATTCTAGCTCGCATGCGTAGTCCCTTAGTCTTCCACGTGTTCCAATTGGCTAGTTTTGCTTTGGATCTTGTTAGGAGTTCCTCGTAGACTGTCTCTCCTTGGCTATTTATGAGTTTTTTTTTTGCCAAATTGACCACTGCTTCTAAATCTTTTAAACTTTGATTCCTCTTGGCTGCTATTTTCCTAGAGGCTGACAAGGCTGCTTGGGATAGGTTGGCAACTAGTTGTGGGAATTTTGCTTCTTCCCTCTAGGCATTTATGCAAGCATAGACTATTGCTTCTTTCATTTCTTTAGTGTGTAGTAGAGAGTTGTTGATTTTGAAGAAGCTAGTGCCTTTCTGTAGTCCAGGATCAAATAGGGGGTTTGGAAAGATGGGCGTGTGGTCCAGACCGTTGTGGTACAAAAGTTTTCCTAGGCCTGTACCATGAATTGTGCCTCTAAGAGATTCGGAAATGAGGAAGTAGTCTATTGCAAAACTCGTTATATGTTGGGTTCTATTTTTCTTCCTATATGTGTATCTGTTTGTTTCTGATTGTGTTGTTCTTAGTGGTTCCATTAGATTCTTTTCCATCATCAGTGCCTGTATCACTTGTGCCTCTGTCAGAAGTGAGTCATCCCTGCCTCTTTGCGAACATGAGATCCTATCTCTCCACGGTTCTAGTGTGGTGTTACAATCTCCTGCCAGAATTAGGTGTTTTTGGTTGTTGATGTGTATCTCGAAATTGGCCAGGGTCATAACACCCAAGTTGAACAAGCGCCTTTTGGGGTGTTTTGAAGCTGTTACCCTGGTGCGCTGACCTTGAAGCGGAGTGATGATGGATATGGAACCTAAGACCTCCTAGGTTGCCAGATCCGCACCTCGAGGAGATTCTCGAACCTGCACTGCGTGCAGATGTCCAAGAACGAAGAATGGATCTGGTCACAGGACTGGCTACGCATCCAGACTGGGCAGTCTTTCTACTCTTGGGGGCTGTAGGCGCCAGAAGAGTGATGTGATTAGCAGCTACCTCCATCGGATTGATCGTAATACGACTGCGATTCGAAATACAGCGAAGGACATTGACCCTCCACTGTGAATTGAGGAAGAAAGTCTTCCTTGACTGGTTCTTCTTGAGTGTGCTGAAACGTTTTTCTGTCAGACTCGGTGACATTTGTCAATTCACTGTGAAGTTTCTTGAGTGGTAGATTAGCCTTTGAGTTTTTTGCTTTATTTGATGTTTTGCTATTCGGACAGGGCTGTTCCTATTTTGAAGTAGCAGGTACCCTGTTTTCCGCCCAGGGTTGTTTGTTTTGGAATTTACTGGATCTGATCCCCGTACCTTCTTTGAAGTAGCAGGTACCCTGTTTTCCACCCAGGGTACCCTGTTTTCCGCCCAGGGTTGTTTGTTCTGGAATTTACTGGATCCGCCCAGGGTTGTTTATTTACTGGATTTGATGTTTTGCTATTCGGACAGGGCTGTTCCTATTTTGAAGTAGCAGGTACCCTGTTTTCCGCCCAGGGTTGTTTGTTCAACCCACCATTAGATAAACTCCAGGATAGCTACCAAATAGGGTAGCGAAAAAGGGAGGACAAGAATAGACAGATAGAAGGGCCCAACTCTCCAGGAAAACATGCCATTTTTTGTTTGACAGTCAAAGCAGGCTGAGAGGAGGACATAAAGGGACCACCAGGAAAACTGATGCAAAGAGTTTAGTGCAAGGAATCTAAGTGTGAACGATATACAGATAACCAAGTTGCGAAATCACACAGATGTCCAGGTAGTCGTGTCCAAGCAGAGAGTACAAAATGCACCGAGAAACCATCCATATAGAGCAATACAATGAAGTAATGAGCCAATGTTCAAGCCCGTAGGCCACACCAACACAATATCCAAAGTCGCTCCTCTCCTGTCTGGCGCCCAGCACCCAGCCTACTCTGCCCGACTATCCTACCTACAGCTGGTTCACGCAACAGGCTCACATCGACTCTCGAAGACCAATGTACATGACTGTCAACACCATAGTCGACCTCTCTTCATGCACCAGGTACGTATCTCGTCACCCTCAATCAGACCTTGATTACCCACACTCGCCTCCTTCCCTGAAGACCACCTGATCGCCCTCCTACCCCCTGGCGCCCAGCAGCCCGACTATGGCTGCCTGCGCCCCGCTGTCCTGCAGCGGCCCTCTTCACCACTATGCGCCCCGTCAGCGCCTTTGGCAGCAGCGAAGCATCAAGCGATAGAGCAGCAGCACTTTTGCATTGCCTGCAATGGCCAGAATGCCTGGCCTGGGCTGCCTCACTTCTTTTATGGAAGTGGCAGCCTCCTGGATGCTGCATGTGGCCTGGCTGGAAGCTTCCAGTAGCTTCTGGTTGGGCCTCAGACCCTGCGCCCTGGCCCGAGACTACAGGAGACTACGGTTGAGGGCGTGTTCCTCACATTCCATCCCCCTTAGCTTCAAAAGTCCGTTGAGATGCTTCGTGCTGGTGCCTTCCCCTTCAGTTTCTTCTCATAATCTGCCACGATCTGAGGAGCTTGTCTTGACAAGTTCCTCCCTTGAAATCCATCGATCTTCCTTAGGATCAGTATGATGCCTGAAATGTACTCTGTATTCCCTTGCAGGTTTAGGAGGTCTTCCCCTGCCAGGTGGCTTGGGAACAGGCGTGTCTCTGTGATCCAGGATGTCGTCGACGTCCACGTGGCTATCCATGGTTGGGGGCAACATAGATCTCCGTGATGGGAATTGTGCTGTCTCAGCAAAAGGTGCAAGCTTGGAGGCGTGAAAAACAGGGTAAGTGCGTAGGTGACAAGAGATACGAATGACGTATGAGGGACCATCCAAATCATTCCCCACAATATCCAAGACTTCCCAGGGGCCGAAATACTGAGGCATTAGTTTCCTAGAGATGCCAAACTCCTGTCCTAACTCACTAGCCTTGACCCAGACACGTTGTCGGAGGGCGCGGTGTCCCGGCCCTCCGCTGTGTACCAGACCATCCGTTCACTTACCGTTGTAAGCCTGGTGCCAGACAGTAGGGTCGTGTGGAACTGACAGGCCCAAATACTGAGCTTTCCAGTGGAACCGCGCAGGTTCGGTTTGGGCCCTGATGGTCATCACCCAGACTAAGTGCAGAAGTGGGATAGCGATGGCCGATATGTTTTCTCAACTGCACGTTGGACGCCTATAGTCGTGTTCTGGGGTAGGTGCAGAAGCGACGACTACTAGAGGAGAGCTCTTAGAAAGAAAATAAAAAGAAGGAAAAAGGGAAGACTAAAAATGCATTTATCGAATTATGGTTTAGTTAGCGGGAAAAGATCTAGCGGCGGTACGAATCTTTCCTTATTGCTTTTTTTTATTCCTTCTTTCTTTAGCTTTGAATTTTACTATTATTCCCTCTTTTCTGTCACTTCGCAGGAACGGGAGCAGACGTTTCATTCTTGAACTTGATTGAAGTCCGGTGGTCTAGACTAACCCGACCCCTCAAGTAATGCATTGTGGATGACCTGTTCGGTTGAGCGCCGCCCAGTGAGACCCCGAAAGAGGGGTAACCCGCGGCCGCTTTGGTAGGAAGCCTATCACCCCTAGGGGGGAGGTCATAGGCCCCCTCCTTACCATCGGATACGGGTACCCATTAGTGGTAGCCCGTAAGTGCCCTATGAAGGAAGTGAAGTGTCGGACGGTATTCCGTTATGGGACTGCTGCACTAGCAAATATGTAGCTCAGAAATGAAGGGGCTGCTATGGATGGCGGCGAGTTTTGCTCATAATATGACCGTTGGTATTTGGTCTCTCGTTTCGCTTCTCCTTATTTTATTCCTAAATTTTATTCCATTTTATTATTTTCAGAACACAGGCCGCCAGTAGGCTAAATTTTAAAGGCCACCCGAGTTTCCCGTTTAGAGCATGGGATCGTAGTGGGTAGCGATCCTATAAAAGAAGGGAGGGCTGGTCTTTTGGCGACGTGGGCATGAGTGATCTTGCTACGCAGGACGGCCTGGTGAGTGCAGGAGATTGTTGGCGTGCAAGTGCTCATGCTCTGAGTGTTCGACCTCGACTAGTCCTGGATCTGCAGCCTGACTAAGAATACTGTCCACGGAGACTCACCATGGTACGGAGCAGCGGGCTGTACGGCTATAGGCCAAGATGCCTCCAGTTTCTCTGGAGGTGGGAGCGGATGTCAGGGGAAGGGCCTACTGTGACGGCTGTATTGGACTACAGCCACGGTAGGCAGGAGGCGAGATTAAGGGTGAACGTAGAAGGGGAGAAAGAAGAAGAGATGAAGGCAGACCAGGGTCTGCAATTGGCGATTACAGAAGCCAGGGACCGTGCAGAGAGGAGGTGCAAAAGGGATGGGGTCACGGATGAAGTGAAAGTGACTGTCTCTTACCTGGAGGCAGAGACTTCGACGGACACGGTAAAGGGGGAGCAGAGGCACCTGGACCGCGAAGGCTGAGAGTGAGGCGAGCGACCTAGAGGCCGAGACCCAGTCCTGGCATGGACTGGATCAGTGGCGGCGGGACCACCCACCAGTGGAACCCGTAGAGAGTGGCCGTGAGGCCAACTCAGGGCGACGCCGAAGGAGAGACGACTAGGCGGTTACAAGGGACAGTGACGCGTGTGACGACTTCGCCCGGGGGTGAGGGAAGAGAGGTTTAGAGAAAAAACACGTGTCGACAGTCCGAAGTCTGAGATACAGGAAATGGGTTGACGACGTCTAACTAATCAGTGCAACGCGCTCAGGGTTTTCCATTCGCTAGGGATGTTTGGACAGGCCATGGTGAAGTCTGAAAAGAATAGAAATGCTCAGGTCTCGCTCACCAAGGGCTTTGTCAAGTGTTCCTAATCGGTGAGCAGTCCTCGGTTGTTTGTATCGTATACTTAGTGCCCAGTAATCAAGCTTGCAGTGCTCGGTGTTGTTTTATTAAGTGAGTTGCACTCAAAGTCGTGCTATTAGGAAACTCCAGTCGAGGTTGTATCGCCGCTTTGTCGCCTCTTATTTGTACCAGCGTTCGGTGTGAGTCAGGCAACGCCCCAACAGAAGACATTGAAATCAGTCCTGACATACGCGTTCGGCCCGTGAGTGTAGTCCGATCATCCCTCCACGAGTGAATCATATATAACGTCTACACCCATCCACCATAGCCGACCACTTGAACCCTTCTTCTTCCTCCATCACCTACACCCATCCACCATAGCCGACCACCCCAACCCTTCTCCTTCCTCCGTCACCTACACACGTCCACCATAGCCGGCCACCTCAACCCTTCTTCCACCTCCATCCCCTACATATATATATATATATATATATATCTTTCTCTTCCTTTTTATTTTATTAAAGTAAAACGACCATGCTTCGGGGAATTTAAGGGAGATTGCTTAACTCCTAGTTAAAGTACGTACCTGATGGAGATTAAGGGAATTTCTATCTACGCGTGCCCTTAAGCCTGCTTTAATTATGGCCTGATTGTCAAAGATCTAACAGGGCTGGGCTCTTTATCCTATGGAAAGCAGCTCCACGTACCAGGCTGATAAATTCAACTGTTGTATGTGAGCGCTTATGCATGTCTAAGCACGCGATTCCTAATCCCAGGCTATTGATGGCATGCGTGACTTGCTCCTCCCAAGGACTATCAGAGGGGATACGAGTCAGGTCTCATGAGTCTGTGGCGCGAACAAACCAGTCTCTCCTGGCCCTTAGTTTTGGCAGGCCGTCAACACCTAAAAAAGATGAGGTAACTCCCGCCAACTGCTTGCGTGCTTAGTCTTGAGATACTGGTGGCCTCGTGAGCAGTGTTAAACAGAGGGCTGTCTAGGTACACTTGTGATCATAGGGCAGCCTTTGCCGCTTGTTTCGGCGATAGCTGGGGTCACTGTTTGTTGACGGTCAATCGTAATGTATTTGTCTGAGACCAAAGATCGATACTGTTGGACACCAGTCAAGCTCTCTCAGTGAATACTCTTATGATCCCCACTTGGAGCGGTTGTTACGAGCTCTTGCAAAACAGGTGAATCATGGGAAGCAAGGATGTTTTATCGGTAACCTATGCTCTTCCCCAAGATAAGTTGGAAGCTTGGGAAGGGGGAACACCTGAGGACTTCCAGTGAGAGACGGTTAACGGGGGCCCAAATTTTCGCCGTTTTTGTTGGCAATTGCGGTGCGAATTTCATCAAAAATTTTAAAAACAAACGATATGAGACCATAGTGCAAACATAAAAAAAGGAAACAGGCCAAAAAACGAAAAAAAAAAAAAAAAAACACTATGAAACCCTAACACAAAGACACTGTCCGAGTCTGCACACATGACGTACCCTAAAGCACATATGTATCACACAAAAAGAAAAACAAGACAAAAAGCAAAAAATCAGCACAATATGACAGTTTCGGTGCAATTCGGTGCAAAATTCGTCGAAAATAACACCCCTGGTTAACCACGTGTGGTTCCAGTGCCACTTTAAGTTAATGAGAGAATACGCACTGACAATGGTTAAAAAACAGAAAAGCATTGAATACATCATCTACTTCTATGGGACTAGTGGGAAATCATACAGTACTTACTCGTCTCTTGAGACGTTTTTGAGACGGTCGTACAGGCCAGCATGGGGCCTGAGAGAGAGTGAGAGTGCTCAGATCCCTCTCCGCAAGGACTTCACCTGCATGTTTGATCAGTAAAACGACGCTCAATCCTCTATGTCCCAGAACTCTATGTGCCGCTAAGCGGGCAGTACGCAGTGTTCCTATCGAATGAATAGAACAGCGACCTGCGATCAGATGGACTATATTCGGTGCCTCGCCAAGTAACTAGTACTCAGTGACCTATCAATTTCAGTAGCATCAAACTAGTGGAAAAGGGGTATCAGGAACCTTGATCAAAATCAGTCAGTCAAGAATTCAGTTAGTATCATTGTCACTTACAATTCAACACTCAATCGTCCGGATTACCCGGAATTTTCAGTCAGAAATCAATCAGAGCCCAGTTATCTCTATTTGCACCCGAGATTAGCATCAATCAGAAGTGCTCTCTACTCGAGCCATTGGATCATTTTCAACATCTACTTTGCACATGAGTACAGTTCAGTTTTATCCCGTCAGTGAGCGGGTCCTGGTCAACCTCAATCAGATTGCACTCAAGGATGCCTTCCAGTATCGGTATGTCAGTGCAATTGGTTTCAAGCGAGATGAACTATCAATCTTTGTGGTTCACACTGAGTTCGCTGAGGGAACCATTCATGACCTGAGACCCTATGTAAAGAAAGGGAAAGAGATCCATGAGCACTTCGATCAGTCTGGATTGCAGCAGCCAGGTATCTCGAGGAGAGAAAAAAAAAGCTTGATGAGGGTGGGACAAAGCTGATCCGTAGCTTCGGGCCGAAACTCTACTCTGACTATTCCAGACCTCCAGTTCCCTTCCTTCTCACAGATGGTTCTTGTTGGGGAGACTTGGTAGAACTAGCCAAGAGGTATATCTTTCCTTTGGCGATTGATTACGAGGCATTGAGAAAACCATCAGAGTTCCAGCACCTCAGACGAGGGATCTTCTCTATGGGAGGAGTTTTGTGCTATGGTCGACTTTCGTATCATGGGACTTGGCCGGAAGTGCTCGGAACTTGCAGGGTTCAGGTGGCTCTACATCCAGAGACCACAAGCTCAGGGAGTACAAAGACTTGGCCGGAAGCACAAGAGACATGCAGCAAAATAAGAAATTGAGTGTGAGATTCAGAGGGATGAGTGAGAACTCTTGACTAGTGTTGGTCGTGCTCTCTTCATGTGTACTCTCTGAGACTATTACGAGTTCTCATTCTTCCCTCATTTACCCTTGTCTTTGCTCGAGTCAGTCAGTCTTGTATGGATTACATCGTTTTGCTTGGTGATCATGTTCTCTGATGATGCTGTCACAGTTCTCAAAGTTAGTAAATTGGCAAACTAATGCATGCATGACATATCAGCATTTTGTGATTATTATTTGCATGATTCTTTGTTGTTCCGAATCAAAATAAAAGATTCCTAAGACCGGGGACCGACGAAGACCGTAATTGGTCTCGCTCGAAGTCGGACGCACACAACAGGAAGGGATTTGCTTTAAGTAATTTATTTTATTTATTGCAAAAGCAACCAAATCATGCTTGAGAACCTATTGGCTTTCTGGTCGCCTGAAGGGGCCCGACTAGAAAAAGTGCGAGAACGTTCCCCTACCTGAAATGTGGACTGTCGGCGTTTCTTATTCTCAGAAGCAATTATGGCTTCCTGAGATTTCTTGATGTGTTTGACAGTCCGCTGCAACAATTTCTCGTACTGGACTCCAAATTCAATGGTTCCAGGAGTTGCAGCAGTTCGGTTTTCAGGCAGGAGGAAGTCAGGAGCAGATTTAGGCTTCCATCCCAGATGTAGCTGATTTGGGGTGACCCCGGTGGTGTTGTGTACAATGTTATTGTACAGATTGGCGATGAGAGGTAACTTCTCATCCCAGTCATCCTGGTTGGGCTTGATGCAATGCCTCAGCAGATGCTGCACCACACGGTTCATCTGTTCAGCCTGCCCATTTGCTTTGGGATGATTCCCATAAGTCATCTGAAGCTGGCTGCCCATCTGTTCAGCGGCCTTCTTCCACATCTCGCTGGTGAATCGCACATCTCTATCACTAACGATTATCTTTGGTTGCCCGAAATCACGCACCCAATTATCCATGAATAACTTAATGACGTGTTCGACCCTAGCGGTCTCTGGCATGGCAACTAGTCTAGCGAACTTAGTAAACCTATCAACTATGGAAGATGTGTCGCTTGCCATTCTTGCTGGTCACGAGAGTATCCACAAAGTCCATGGAGATGCTCTGCCCTGGGCCAACAGGAATAGGTAGAGGTTTGCGTAACCCAAGCGGAGCTTGAGTCCGCGGCTTATCCCACTGACAGACCCGACAGGTCTCTACATACTTCTTTGCATCGTCTAGCATGTTAGGCCACCAAAATGGTTGTACTAAATTAGCATTAGTCTTCTTGTAGCCGAAATGTCCCGTTGCGTCGTGACACTCACCTAAAAATAAACTACGCAAAATCTCCCTAGATGGAACAACTAACCTTTTAAACCCTGCCTTTTCAAGAAAGAGTAACCCATCCACCATCACAACTAGTCAGAGGTGGCTTTGTCTTTGGCCTGCAGTTTGTTGATGATGTCCATCGTGATGGGATCTTCATTGTAGGCTTCCCCCAAACATCGAGTAACGTCCTCAGACAAGCCAAACTCAGAGATCAGCGCACCTAGGTAATCTGCCCTGCGAGACAACGCACCCGCAACCTTGTTGTACTCTCCCTTCACATAGTCTAGTTTGAAGTCATACTGATCTATGACTTCAATCCAACGTTTGAGTGCATCGGAGAGAACAAGTTGGGTCTTGATCCACTTGAGGGTCTAATGGTCAGTTCTCAAGTAGAAGAACCTTCCTAACAGATAGTGCCTCCAGTGTACAAGTGCCTTGTAGAGAGCATAGAGTTCCCTTTCGTAGGTGAACTTCACGAACTTCTTTGATGGCATCTTTTTGCTCATATACTCGACCGGTCTCAACTTTTTCCCTTCCTGCTGAGCCAGCACTGCGCCAATGTCATATTGGCTTGCGTCAGTGGCTACAACGAATGGCTTCTGCGGGTCAGGTACCATGAGAACCTCATGGTGTGTGAGAGCATGCTTCAATCGCTTGAATGCTGCCTCACACTCGTCGGTCCAGTCCCATGGCATGTCAAGTCAAGTTAGATCAGTCAAGGGAGATGCGATCGTACTATAATTCTTTACGAAATCGCGGTAATATCCACACATTCCCAAGACTGGGGTCGTGGCCAGTCCCTAATGCTAGCCATCTTCGCATCTTCGGGCCTAATCCCATTCGCGGATACTTCATGACCCAAGTACAAGATTCGAGTGCGACCGAACTCGCATTTATACTTGTGTTGCCGAAGGAGTGAAAGTACCTTGTCTACATGTTGAGCATGCTCCTCGACAGTCTTACTAAAGATAAGTATGTCGTCGAGGTACATGACAACGAACTTATCCAAGTAGTCATGGAATATCCTATTCATGGCGTGTTGGAATGTACCCGGCGCATTGCAAAGGCCAAAGGGCATCATCATAAAGTCGTACAGACCGTACCTGGTTTGAAATGCGGTTTTGTGTTGATCCTCGGGTCTTATGGCAATCTGATGGTAACCGGTAACCGGATTTTAAGTCTATCTTGGTGTAGTACTTACAACCCTGCACCCTATCCAATAGGTCGTCCATGCGTGGTAGAGGCTCTTTGTTCTTAACGGTGATGGCATTGAGGCCTCTATAATCAATGCACACCCTTAGTGTTCCCCCTTTCTTTGGAACAAATAAGACTGGTGAGCCAAAGGGGGAGGTGCTAGGCCGAATCCACCCCTTCTGTGTGAGCTCTTTCAGTTGTCGCCGAAGCTCGTCCAACTCGGTCGGAGCCATCCTATAGATTCTTTTGTCAGGTGTCTTGCTACCTGGGATGATCTCTATGGCATGGACAACCTCCCTGTCTACACCTCTTGTAGGCTCCTCAAACAGATCAGGGTACTTAGCAACGATTGTCTCTATCTCTGGGGGTGTTTTAACGACCTCCCCTTTCGCAGAGATGTAGACTAAGTGCATTCCTTCCTCTTGGTTTTGTTTATAATAGTTATAGAAGGCAAATGTGTATAAGCACCCATAGGAGTCTATTAACCTACTGGCTTTATACTTAGCCAGTCTAACGGTCCTCCCATTAGGCAACTCGTGCTTCAACACCTTCTTGTCCCAGTCAAACTGGGGCTCGACAACCTCGAGGTAGTACATGCCCAACAACGTGTCAAAGGGCAAATCATCGCTCACCAGGATGATATCTTATGGCTTATCTCTCCTCCTGGGTAGGAAAAAGTGCAGACCACGTCTTTAATATAGTCCTCCACCATCATGCGCTCTTTGTTGGCCAAAGTAGATGCTACCGGTCTACTAAGGCGCTGCACCTGGTCCTTTAGGCGCAGTCTATCAACATAGTCGCGACTTATGAAGTTTCGTGTGGAGCCAATGTCTACGAAGGCGCCGCACTTGCAACCACCCACACCAACTTCCACAACGAAGTGCTCCCCTCTAGGACCTCTACTTAGTGCCACCCAAGACTCACGAGGGTCCCTTGTCGACCACTCACCTTGAAGGTCCTTTAAGGCTGCAGACACATCCAACATACAAAATATAATTGGGTCCGAATGCGTCTGCGGGGTGACTAAGGAGTCAATAGCTTCGGCCAACTCTTGAAACGGGGAGGGTACATCACCTGCTTCAACAAGAGTAGAAGCAGCTACAACTTCTATCGTCCCTAAGTGTTTCCCGAGTTGGAGCTCGTAAAGGCCTCAAACTGAGAAGAAGGATACCCACCCTTAGGAGGGATCTTCTGCGAGACCTTCGGGTTCTTGCACTTAAATTGCGTATGGTCGTACTCGCCGCAGTTTATGCAAGCACCCCGCTGCCAACGGTCGCACCACACTTCCTGATCCAAACCGGCCCTAACCCAAGCAGCTATTTTGTTTGGGTTGGCGGCTTGCCCCTGACTCCTTTGCTGACCGCCCTTGCCGCGGCCACTTGCCTTAGTCTTAACTACGGCGGCGAGGTTGCTACCGTCAGCACTCTCCTCGCCGCCTAACTCTGATCCCTCCACAAGCTCAGAAACATCATCGATCTCAGTTTGATTCCCATTGGAATCAACCATCATCAATCGACTCCCCTTCTTCTTCCATTCATGTGGAGTCTTCTTCTTTCTTCCGTCCGTAGTGGGGGTTTGAGCACCACCCAGCGTAGCTTCTAATTCTAGGGTCGTCTTGTTGAATGTCTCAAATGTGTGATACTCTCGACGAGCCTCACTGGCTAACAAGTTCTTGATGTTTGTGGGAAGACATCTCAAAAACATGGTCAACAAGACATGTGGATTGCACTCCACTCCTGGAACGACAATCAGACGCTCTACGGTCGTGGTGAGCTCTTGCACTGACTTGTACTTCCTAGAGTCAAGTTTCAATAGCCCATCAGTGGTAATCTGCGCCTGTTGAGGGTTGTGTCATCGAGCCTCCACTAAATCCATAAAGCTTTCTAGGGTGTGGGTCTGAGCCCAATCACCCATGTTTCTGCCGAAACCCTTTGAAGCTACCAATCCATTTAGCCAGCGAGCTGCTGAACCCTCTAAGTAGGATGCAGCAGTAATCACTTCCTCCTCTACCAATGTCCTCTTTGCACTCACCCACACTGGCACCGTTCTCAACCACATGTCGAGAGCCTCATCCTTCTTGTCTCCTGAGAAGGTTGGAGGTGGTTTCAGGGGGGTCTTCAGGTGGCGACTGTGGTGTAGCTCCAGTCGCTGGACCAAATGATGAAGAAGCAACAATCTGAGATAGAGCTGTTGTTGATGTACCACTTGGTTGCAGTCCAGACTGAGCGGCATAGGGGCCTGTCATCCCTGATAATGGAAGCGATGGCAAAGCTGCTGTCCGGATCCCTGGCCTTTGTAGGGCCTGTAGAATCTGGTCCAGGGTGTCCTGCATGGCGTCCATTTTGCTCTCCATGTACGCCTGCATGGACAGGACGCTCGCCTTAAGAATCTTTCCTGTAGAGTTAAGGGTCATCTAAACCCTCTAGTGCAGCTAGGTCTGCCTCCCTACTTTCTAGTCTGACTCTTCTCTCTCCAATTTCTTTTTCATTCTTAGTAGTCTGCTTGAGTTCCTCTTCTAGCCTTAGGCGAATCCTCTCTACCTGCTGGATCTCCATCTGCTCCCTTATAAGATGAGGCGGCAGGCTGGACTGCACACCCACCATCTGACTAGCGCTTGCCCCTGACGTATTGGAAACTGACTGCGAACTGGTCGAGTTGGGCGACACACCCTGACCAAAGGTTGCTGCAGATGTTGCTGAAGTGGTAGCTATTCCTACCTCCCTAGCTGCTGCCAACGCTCTTGCTTCGGCCGTTGCTGCTTCCCTTGCAGCCTCAAAACTACGGGCCCTAGCTTCGGCCGTTAGTCTTCTCTCTTCTCCCGGGCCTGGAACACTCTGGGGACTCTAAGCGATGATAGCCTTGTTAACCTCCTCTCGTCAACTGTACCTCTATCCCCGACTGATCCACTCATGGGCTAGGCAGACGCTGTCTGCACTAGAGTCCTCTCTGGGACCTCCCGCAGCATACATCTGACCGGTTCTAAAAATAAACAAAATAAAAATAACGTCCGGCGAGTTACCCAGACTACCGGTCAAGCGGCATCAACAACACCTACACAAACTGTACACATAGTCTAACTGTATCCTGATTAGTTCTGCACAGAAGCTTCGAGAAGAACTGACTATGGTAGATTACAGTCCTACTCTAGTCTGTCTGTTAGGTGTCAACAGTCTGTCAACCAACTAATCAAAATAAAAATTAGACTAATGTGAGCAGATGTATGCACAATGGATATGATAGTGATGTATAGTAAAGTTCACAATTGGAATCCCCTTCCCCTGTATCCAACGTACCTATGAGCATCATCAAGCGGCAGTGTCTAATGTGTGCAACCACGGCCCACCCCTGTGCGCAAGAAGTATGCTTATCACCAGCCTGCCCCTTTGTTTACCATCGCGTGCAACGAGCCTTCCGTCTGACTGATCTGGCTGATCAAGAGGCAATTTAAGGACAGCCCCCGAAACCTCAGGAATTCTTGAACGTCGCAATCAGGACGACGATCACAGCCAGTGGACAGTTCAGACCCCATCCAGAAATGTTTATAGACGTCCTGGAAGCGTGTGCTTAGGACTGTTCAGTCCGCACATTACTCCCATGGGTTGGCATGGTGACCATGACCCGTGCGACCAGGGCCCTTCAGAGGCACCGCCATCTCCTCCCATATGCGTCACCGGGAAGAATGTCGTCTCTCAAGGTGGAGCGCACACGACTCCTCACGAAAGAGAGGACACTCAAGTTGGACTCACTTCCTCACGGTAAGAAGAGATTGAGAGGGTAGATAAGGAATGGGAACAACGTACCTGGAGATAGCTGCCCCCAACCACAGATTTCTCATCGATTGGGCCGACATGCATTTCGATGACCGCATTGACCGGTCAATAGCCTCGGTACCACCCACAGCGCAATGCAGTGCCACCTCAGCCAAAATGACACGTCAGTGTACTCTCATCATCATGCATACACCCGCTGTCGCCACAGCTCCCATGCTGTCGCCACAGCTCCCATGCTGTCGCCACAGCCTTCCAGCGGCCGGCCTCTCCACCTAGGCCCCGCTAATACAAACCAGCGCCAAAGTATCCTTACTGCACATGAAGCATCGTCAGCGCACCAGGTAACAATGTCGCCAGTGCCAGGTAAGCGGCAATCACGAACCAGCTCTGATACCAAATTGCAAGGAATATGAGTGTGAACGATATACAGAAAACCAAGTTGCGAAATCGCACAGATGTCCAGGTAGTCGTGTCCAAGCAGAGAGTACAAAATGCACCGAGAAACCATCCATATAGAGCAATACAATGAAGTAATGAGCCAATGTTCAAGCCCGTAGGCCACATGGACACAGTATCCAAAGTCGCTCCTCTCCTGTCTGGCGCCCAGCACCCAGCCTACTCTGCCCGACTATCCTATCTACAGCTGGTTCACGCAACAGGCTCACTTCGACTCTCGAAGACCAATGTACATGACTGTCAACACCATAGCCGACCTTTTCTTCATGCACCAGGTACGTATCTCGTCACCCTCAATCAGACCTTGATTGCCCACACTCGCCTCCGTCCCTGAAGACCACCTGATCGCCCTCCTACCCCCTGGCGCCCAGCAGCCCGGCTATGGCTGCCTGCGCCCCGCTGCCCTGCAGCACCCCTCTTCACCACGATGCGCCCCATCAGCGCCTTTGGCAGCAGCACAGCAGCAGCACTGGCCAGAATGCCTGGCCTGGGCTGCCTCGCTTCTTTTATGGAAGTGGCAGCCTCCTGGATGCTGCGTGTGGCCTGGCTGGAAGCTTCCAGTAGCTTCCGGTTGGGCCTCAGACCCTGCGCCCAGGCCCGAGACTACGGTTGAGGGCCTGGGCCCTTTTCAGTTGGGCACGGCCTGAGTCTCCAGACTTGGGCTGTTTGCTGCATCTGTGCAGGGCTCCCAGGCAGGTGCGTCGGCAGTACTGCTTTTCCAAAGGCCGATGGCCTGCTTCCCAATGTATCGGCCCTGCTCTGTGTGTCTGTGCCCAGGCACAACTGTCAAGGCCTGGGCCAACTGTATGACGCAGCTTAGTGAGGCTCACGCGTCTACCCAACCAACTGGCTTGCTGCGAGAGCCTGAATACCCACATATGGAAATGTCGAATTTTGGCCTCTGACGAATTCAGGCCCGCCTTCACTTAGGGCGGGCACTCGGCTTGCTGGGGGCCTTAGCCCAGAACATGTGGTCTGATAGGGCCCCTTGAGGGCTTGTTCCTTACATTAGTGTCTTTAGACCAACAACAACAGGGGTGCCGCAGGGGTATATCCTTCCGGAAAGGAAGCCTCAGGGTCCTTCGGCCTTAATGGAAGGAAGCGTGGAGTATCTCGTACAAGGGGCGCTGGACCCGGTTACCAGCGTTTAAACCACCAGTACTTGCTAAAGTCGTGCCCGTATACAAGCCACAACTTTAAGAAACGTAGGGTCCACTATAGGAGCGCCCAAATTCATTCTAGTAGAAACGTTTCTAGTACTTTCTACTCTATTTTTTTTCAACGGTCGATAGCTGGGCCAAGTACTGGTGGTTTAATATGAAGTTTCTTTTTGCAAAAAAAAACAAAAAGAAAAGGGATGCAGTATTACTGTATTCCTACCTTGCACAATACACACAATAACAGGGAGATGGTGTGGGAATCAACAAGAGATCTGATGGAAGCCGAAATTAGAGTGCAATGGAGGAAGATGAGGACACTAATACAATCAAAGACAGAGGAAGAACGTCGCTTCAAATCGTGATTTTGGCGTAATTGATTGTTAGGGGGCAAAGTTGCCGCAATCGAAGGGAAGCACCGGCACTGAAAAGACTGGCACAACTCCCAACATCAGGCAGACACAAATATCACATCTCCAGAGTGAGGGGAATCCTATATATGGGCGTAGTTTTTCAGCCGGCGATTATTTGTTCTCTCTTACATCAAGTTCTTAGGTCTTAATCCGGTTCCGAAGATTAAAGGGGTTGAGAGGAGGGGATTGGAAGCCCAAATCTGACAGAAAATGGAATGTCTGGATGAGCTGAATTTCTGCAGCTATTCCTTGCAGGTCGGAATAGCAAACCGAGTTGGTTCATTCCATGGCAGCGGCGGACAAGTGAACCGGACAAGTCCGGACACCGGAAACCGGATTTCCCGGTTTCATCCGAACGTCCGGAGTTCCGGTATTTTCCGGTTAATCCGGACATGGACATGTCCGGATCAGCCTGTCCGGATCCCTGTCCGGATGTGTGTACATGTCCGGATTAAAAAAAAAAAAAAAAAAAAAAAAGCCTGCTATACAAAATATTGCAAATGGGTTGAAAACAACGAAAAGGGCATGTGGCACAGGTAGGGGCGGGGAGGGGAGGTTGCAGCGAGTACATGTCAACAACCAAGATGAGGGGGAGGAGGGCGAAGACATGGAGTAGCAGCAGGAGGAGGGCAAAGACGTGGACGGGGAGGACCGGGAGGAGGATGAAGACGAGGAATATGACGACAAAGATCCAAAAAAAAAAGGAAAAAGGGTGCCACATGGCATGAGCAGGGAAGGGAGCGGGGGAGGTTATAGCAAGTACATGATGATGACCAAGAGGAGGAGGAGGAGGAGGACCGGAAGGAGGACGCAGACATGGAAAAGGAGGAGGCGGACGGAGGAGCAGAAAGGAGGAAGACCATGACAACAAAATGACGAGAGAGAGAGAGAGAGAGAGAGAGAGAGAGAGAGAGAGAGAGAGAGAGAGAGCTGCTTGCACTGCTCCTCGTGCGGCCTTTGCTGCACCCACTGCCAGCCCTCCTGCGCCTGCTCCGCGTCTGCTCCTTCCCTGCTATGGCCGCCTCGTTGCCCTGCTTCTTCCTCCCTCTGACAATGGCGGTAGTGGCGGGCATGCAAGCTTGAACATTGTTGTGGGAGGGGGGGCGGCCAAACTCGCAAGACGGGATGATGAATTCAAAGACTGTGCCCACTACGAAGCTGCCACGATGCAAGGATGACATTCAAACGGGCAGAAACATAGAAGGAAGAAAACTTCCCACAGGCAAAAAAAAAAAAATTCTGGCCCTACCGGATGCCCCTTCAGGGCCAAAAAAATTATGCTCGTATTTTTGGCTGGCAGCCCTGGGTGAGACGAAACGCCCTGGACAAACCCAAAAAAATTTGGCCGTTGGCCAAAGGGCCTGTAATCCGGACCGGGATCCGGACACATTCACCGGACACCGGACACCGGACGGTCCGGATCCCTGTCCGGAGGTCCGGATCGCTGCCATGGTTCATTCAGAGTAATGCAGGGCAACCGTTAAAGGGGTTGAGAGGAAAAAAAGGGTCACTGCGAAGATCCAGCGGCGATCGGAGAGCAGCCTTCAAGACTCGCCTTCGTGAATCTAATGTAGAGAAGAGATAGGCTCAGATAGCGCCTGGTACGCAATATAGTGTGGGTATTCAGAATTTTGGTTAGGAAGCAAAAGCAGAGGGGTGGTACATCCTCCTGGAAAAAAAAAGTAAGCTCAAGTAACCAACGCTGACGTCTCGGGATCGCTTGGCCATAACGAAGGGAAGCATAGCATGTGTGAATCCATTGTAACTTGTAAGGGACACTGGACCTGTTTTTCGGTATTATCAATACAAAGTGCTGCCTTTTCAACAACAACAAAAAAAAAGACAAAAAAAAAACACCAAAACAAAACAAAACAACATCACGACCCCTCCATTACCTGGGGATCAGATTGGAAGGCTTATGAGGAGATCTTAACAAATCCCCACCTAACATGTCAGGGCTGTTCTGGCTCACATGGAAAAGTTGGGCCAAGAAGGGGAAAAGGGATGCAGGTCCTGACCACTTGAGGGCTCCGGAGATCTTAACAAAGATGCTCAACAAGACGAGTGCTTGGTCGGAAATATACACCTTTCTCTGTTTGGAAGGGCGCTCATTTTGAACACCTCCATCTTCGCCATGGTGTGGTACATCGGAACTATTTGGACCCTGCCCACGCAAGCAGTCAAGACTCTGAGGAGGGAAGCAGAGGCTTATCTTTGGACAGCAAATCCAACTAAGTAATGATTAATATCGAAGGTGGCGTAGAGACAGATCCCCCGGTCAAAGGAACGAGGGGGTCTGGGCATCGTGGACCGGAGCAGCAGCTGAAGGCGCTGCAAACTAAATGGGTGGCCAAACTTATTACCCACCCCGATCCACCCTGGGTGCCGCTGGCCTTGGAACACATCAGATTGCTAGGCTGAGCTAGCCAAATACAAATCCCCACCGAACATGTCAGGGCTGTTCTGGTTCACATGCAAAAGTTGGGCCAACAAGGGGAAAAGGGGAGGAGGGGGGAGAGAACAGAGGTTGTCCGACACGAAGGGAGTATCATACTGGCGACATCTCCTCAAACTCCGGAGGGGCACCTTCCCAGCAAGGGTGAGGGAACCAAGAACCAGGGAAGAGGTACTCGGGCAGTCGCTCTTCTGCAACCCGTGGATCAAGGAGCTTCACGGCAAGCCCCGTACCCTTATGGCAGCGGATTCCAAATGGGGTTCGTGGCTGGAACATGGCATCTGGCAGATCAAACATCCCTGGTCAGAAGACAAGGGTCAATGGAAGACGCCCCAGGATCTCCAAGCAGACATGAAGGGGAGTCACAGATTATTAGAGAACCTAAACGACGTCCTCATCTCCATCCCAGCGGAATGGACCAGACTCTTGAAGGAACCCCAACAGTGGGGTGCAGGGGACTGGGCCACATGGCAATTTGACGAAGCACCGGCACAGGTGTTTTAGGATAGGTGGCACGGCGGGACCAGGGCAGGTGAGGCTGTAGGCAGATATGTACAAAATTGAGACCCCGGGGGCCACAAGCAAGTTGGACAAGGAAACATGCACCCCAATCAGAATAAGAAGAAACATGGAGCACAAGGAAAGGGTGATAGAAACTGTGGAGTTCCCAATCTTCACACCCACAACAGCAATAGAAGACTTGGATGGAGGTCGACCCAGCAGATTGGGCATGGAATCTCAGGTTGGGGGGGGGGGGTGCTAAAGTTGGCCAGGAGTATTCGCATGATACACTACACAACAAAAGATGGGATACAGGCTAAGAAGAAGATCCATCCCACTTGAGGAGCCGCTTGCCATGTGAAAGGAGAATGGAAGTACCCAGGGTGCAAGTGGCTCATCTGCCATGGCCAGCACTACAAACCATACGGTTGGGGAAAGTCAGGAGAATGCTATGGCTGATCTTCCACCTCACGCTGCCGAGTCAACTCATGGCTCTATGAACGTCGCAGCCAGCATCTAAGAGACCCCACCAACCAAGCATGCGCGCAGTGCAGGGAGGAAGTACCGGAGACTGTGACTCACTGCCTAATTCAAGTTGCCTGTCCGGAGGCGGCATACGTGTGGGAGGAAGCTAGGTCCCTGTGAGGTCAAATTGCCGATGCTCCATTTCCGGAGGACAAGAGAAGACTAGTCCTAGGTATGGTATGGACATCCCGGAGTCATGGCAACAATAGCGGAAGCGGGCATTCCACTTGCTGGGGCAGTATGCCCTTTGGACCATGTGGAAGCGGAGATGCCAGCAAACAATAGGGAAGCATCCAATGCATGGGCAGGAGGCAAAGGAGACATACGACAACCTGCTGGAAACAGACATCGAAGCGCAATGGCAGAAGACACGAAAGCAAGCACGCCAAAGCCCAGAGCAAGCCAGGGAATTGATACAGAAGTTTCGGCAGACAAGGTTAGCACAGGGGAAGGTAGCAACAATAGAAGGACTCGCCGCCCTATCATTCCACAGGTTCTCCCAGTAGGACGAGATTGGAGCAAAAGGGATACGGTAGGGTTTAGGGTATAAGTCTATAAGAATTTTAGAACAGAGGACGAGGAGTTGGAAAAAGAAAAAGAAGGAAGGCAAGTGCAAGGTTTAGGTTTGAAAGGGGAGGCAAGCCTAGGGTTCCAACAGGGGATGAGGGGGAACGCAGAGGGCTAAGGGTAATTAGGTAGGAGACGAGTCACTTCTTCTTGGGGGAGGGTAGTATAGCTTTCTTTTCTGTTATTTCTGGTTGTGTTTTAATTGTCCAGCTTTATTTTGTGGCGAAGTTGCAGATAAGGGGACGCTGGACCCGGTTTCCAGCACAAGCCAAAACTGGGTAATGGCCCCAGCTCTGTCCGGGTTGAGATGTTGAGGAATTCCCGGCCTCACTGGTGGATTATATAATAAATCTGGAAATCTGCAGCTTTCTAAAAAAAAAAAAGAAAAAAAAAGAACGGAACAACAACAAACAACAGAAACAACAACAGAAGCACTAGCTTGTCCCAGTTTTTCCAAATATACACCAATGATGTCACCAATCGTGACTGGTCACCGACGTATATTTTGTGACCATCGTGTGCCTGCTGAACATGACATGCATGAAATGATATTAGCACAACAGCAAAAGAAATCGTACAACAGCGTAGACAGTGATGGCAGCAATCATTAAGACAAAACAAAAAAGGGAAGGGGAAAAAAAAAAAAAAAAAAAAAAAAAAAAAACCTTGCAGTTCCTGACCCTTGGGAAGGACTGGAGTCAGCCCCTTTCCCGAAACGAGTGTACCTTGATCGAGTTCCATGGTCCCACCATTCAAAATAGTAAAATACCATTTGCCTGGCAATGAAGTTGAATAAACCCAGTGGATTATGATGTGGCAGGGAAAACTCTTCTGATCTCCAAAGGAGCACCAAATATCATGATCGACAAGCTCGATGATGAAAAAGCCAGAGCTTTTGCGGAACAGTTCATGCTAGAGAAAGCACAGCGGGGATTCCGCACAATTGGCATCATCTGCTCCAACACTGAAGGAGCACGCTGGCAACTGGTTGGCTTTATTCCTATGATGGATCCTCCTCGTGAAGACTCCCAGGAGACTATAAGGCGTGCACATGAGTTGGGAATCGAGGTTGGTCTGTCTGTCTGTCTCTCTCTCTCTCTCTCTCTCTCTCTCTCTCTCTCTCTCTCTCTCTCTCTCTCTCTCTCTCTCTCTCTCTCTCT
>BFEA01000077.1:2146402-2185920 GCA_003427395.1 Chara braunii | reverse complement strand
CTCTCTCTCTCTCTCTCTCTCTCTCTCTCTCTCTCTCTCTCTCTCTCTCTCTCTCTCTCTCTCTCTCTCTCTCTCTCTCTCTCTCTTGTGTGTGCACGCTCACTAGCTCACACTTGTCCTTCGTGTGTGGGTTCGCACCTGTGTGAGCTTGTGCATGCTTTTGTTGCTGCAAGAGTATCCGAGGGACCAGGTGAGTTCAAATCCTGAATGATGCACACAAGTAGCTGTTCATGAACAGCAGTAGTGAGTTCAAATCTTGAAATGATAGAAGAGTCGTCTCTGTGATATCAGCCTAATGCAGTTTCGTGTTTTTCCTTCATGGATTCATGCTCAGCTGTTGAGAAACAGATCATAAGTTCGAATTCAAAACATACAAGACCCCCTCTCTGCACATGTAGCTAAGCAAGTCATCATGAGTCCAAGTCCTCCCGGTACAAGGACCCCCCTCCCCATCTCTTTGCAATGACTTGCTGATTTTGACTGCTGAGATCTGACTGCGAGGCTGTACAGTAACAGCGGTAGGGTTAGATTCGTAATGTTGTTTGTGTCAGGAACTAACCGAGAGTTCAGTGCTGAGGGAAATTCGTGAGGGACATATCTGCAATTTTGGGAAAATTTCAGGCCCGCAGTTCCCTTAGACCGCACTGCGAATAGCAGGCCCGGGCTATCACTAGGACGGGAGGCCCTAGGGCCTAGGCCCATAGCATGAGAGCCTATAGCCGGGTAGGTAGAGGCCTAGAGGCCCAAACTGAAACGGTACCGGTCGGTCCAGTCCGTGTCTAGGTCTAGGTTAGTCTATTAATAGATCTAGGTCGCTAGGGTGAGGACTTTTGGCGGTTTTCATTTTTCTCGTGACAGCGTTCTGAGCCAAGCAAGTAAAGTGGAGACGATTGCCTACAGGCGGCATCCTGAGACCTTCGTCATGGACGGCAGCCATAGCCAGCCTTCTGGAGCTCGCCATAGCTGGGGCGTCCTCTGAGCATCCACCCCTGGGGATGCTTGCGAGCGGCTGGGCTATTCTGAGGCTCTACATGGTATTCGTGGGTGGACCACTGTTGCTGCATCCTCCCCGGAGATCATGTGTGGCATCTACAGTGGCGCTGCAGCCATAGCTGCAGCTTTCTTCGTCAGAGTTGCTCATCGGCACTGAGGATTACATCGCAGTTCCTGTTCTTCATCTGGGTGGTTGGCGCAGGCCTCTGGGAGGCTGCTGTGATGTGGCGCTACTAACTGGGTGTAGTATAGGGAGTGGAGTGTGTGGTTCTGTGAGTGGCGAAACACTGAGACAAACTCTGTAACGGTATTGGTTCAGATCGGCTCAATCTCAGATTGTTCCTTTGGTATCCTCGCAGGTGTCTACTTGTGATTGGTTGTTGGGAGTAGTACCGACAGAGAGTGGGAAACACTTCGTGTTATCTCCACACCTATGCATAGTGTTTTTCCGCTGCTTACTCTGTCTGTGTGTGCAGTGTGTACTCTTATGCATGTATGAGCGTGTGTGAGATTGTCTGTGTGTGAGTGTTGGTGAAAATCGACAGACAACCAAGTTCATAACATCTTTCTACCTTTTTCCCTTTTTTGTGCTGCTGCACCATCACGGCTGCCCTCCACTTGTACGAGTAAACCCAACCTTACATGAATGAGAGGCCACAAATTATGCATGCTTTGGTGGTCACAGTTGTACCAAAAATCAATCGAGTGTAAAGATGGTATCCCAAGGTCATCTTTCCGAAAACTTTTTCTTTCTTTTTTTTTTTCTTTTTTTTTTAAAAACAGGTCCTTATGGCCCTGGCTCCATTTCCATTCTGGGGAGCGTCAGTCCGGTTCCTATTCCACCGGCAAGTCAGAATGAAAGAATACAACATAAGGAACACATACGCTTCCTTCCGTCTGGCCGAAGGACCCCTGAACAGCATTGATTGCTCCACCATGGTGGAGGATTGACTGTCAGCTTGCCCTTCCCTCCTCTCTCCTCTCAGACCTGATTTCTAGATCTGCCAGATGTAACCGTTTAACCTAGAGAGAGAGCACCCCCTCGCCTTTGTTGCCTTGTCATCTCGTCTCGTCTTCTGGTCCTCCAGCCCTTTTCTCAGAAGGCTACCAACCCTTTTTAATCCTCAATCCCCACTCTGTATCCTTGGGCTTGGACCGTCACTCTCCTTCTCCAACCTCCGAAGACTTTTTCTTTTTTGCCTCTTTTAGAAAACTTGGGTATCAACCCATTTTTTAGCATGCATAAAGATCGCATATCACGGAATCCACCGTAATCAGAAGGAATGTAACTCGTTAGGTAATCTAGCCACTGTAGTCAGAAGGAATGTACCTCATTAAGTACTTTCGCCTTGTGACAACCAATCATGAGTGGACAAAGATCGACACAGCTATCCCGATGAAACCTAGCGAAGAATTCCCCGACTTCTTCCCCCCCCCCCATCAAACTGCCTGGTAGGAATGGAATGGTACGGGAGAGAGTGAGGAAATCAAGATGGAAAAATGGAAGGGATTCTGCAAGGGTATCAGATGTTGAGGGGAGATTATATAAGCAAGGGTATCAGATGCATNGAAATCAAGATGGAAAAATGGAAGGGATTCTGCAAGGGTATCAGATGTTGAGGGGAGATTATATAAGCAAGGGTATCAGATGCATTGGAAATTCTTTGCAAAGGGTTTAGGGGTTTAAGGGTTTACTCCAAGAAAGGAGATTATGTAAGCAGCAAACAGGATAGCAGCATCCATCCACACTCCATATCCCAAGAAACACAGCACTGGCTTTGTCATGTAGATCTGGCGCCACAAGAAAGGTGAAGAGGTGCTGAATGGGTCCTCGGTGCGTTCGCATTCCCAGGTGCTAGAGAAGTCCCCCCGCATCTTTTGAGATTAACCCGCTGAAGAAGGCGCAGGGCGGCAGTAAGGCTTGTTGCAATTATTCTGCTGCCCCTTGCGCCAATCAAAAATTGGCAGCTCCCACCACATACACAATACAGATTTAGAAAGCAAAAACTAACTATCGAAAAAATTCTTCAGAATTTAGGCTATAATAGTAGAATTCAGAAGCACTCAGGATTTTTCTAGAAGATATAGTCGAGAATCAAAGATATGTAATTATAGTGAATTGTGCTAACTATTCAGACTGAATGATGTTGAAGTAAGACCAAGACAAAACCAAGATTACAATCGAAGAAATTGAACTTACCTTGAAAAATGGCTAGCTGGAGGAGATGCACGCGGTGCTGAGTCTAGAACTTGGCAACTTACCGGATGATATTTTGTTGGAGGGAGAGGAGAAATATGTTGGGTGGGAGGAGGAACTGTATGAGCAGATTTCTCTTTGACAGCTGGATAAGGATGACAGAGCACAGGCGATGACTGCCCTACACGAGTGCGCTGGGATGCTGACGCAGGTGAAAGACATGTTTGTCGGGCTTCTAGCAAGGAAACACGTGGGCGGTCCACCAGATAGCGTGACATGGACAACATCAACAACATCAACATCATCAACAACATCAACAATAGCTACAACAGTGACATCACCGAATACTCCACTCTGCCTCCAGCAACTGAAGCCATTTGATCAGGATTGTGACGAATTGCGGGAGGATTTCATGGTATCGGCTTCGTTTGGCAGTCAGTTTCAGTCTGTCGTAGCGAATAATGGAGATTTGACAGATGTAGGGGCGGCGATCCGGGCGCCTGCTCTGGAAGATTTGTTGACATCCGTTTCACTCTCTCACCAACAATCCGCTGAAGATCACAAGGCATCATCATCATCATCTGACATCGATACTTCGGCACAGGTAGGTGATGCGGTTCTACCGCTTGTTCTGAAAGTTTTTTTTACAATCGTTCCGTCATCTACCCAGCACACTCATGATGGCAATGATATCATGGGTGATGATTTACCTTACTATGATGACGACAGCAGGGCTTATTTTGATTCCGCAGGGGTTGGTCATGCAATGACTTGCTGATTTTAACTGCCGAGATTAACTGCGAGGCTGTATAGTACAGCGGTAGGTTAGATTCGCAATTTTGTTTGGCTGAGGGCTAACCGAGAGACCTACCTGTGAGGAAATTCGTGAGGGACATATCTGCAAATTTGGGAAAATACAGCCCTAACACTAACTGAATTTCCTACTACTACCGTAACTGCAAATAGCAGGCCCGGGCTACCCCTAGGACAGACAGGCCCTAAGCGGCCTATACTGATAGACGGTCCTATAGCCTATAGCTGGGTCCGGTAGAGGCCGAGAGGCCGAAACAGAAACGGTACCGGTCGGTCAGTCAGTCCGGTCTAGGTCTAGTGTAGTCTATAGATAAATTAGGCCCATCGGTTCAGGACTTTTGGCGGTTCATTTCTCGCGAAGCAGCGTTGGAGAAGCCAAGCAAGTCGGTGGCGGTGACTGTCTGCAGGCGGCATCCTGAGACCTCGCCGTTGACAGCAACCATACCCGGCCCAGTCTGAGTCTGCCATAACTGGCGCATCCTCAGCGCATCTACCCTTGGGGTATCTGCGTCTGGCCGAGCTACATCGAGGCTCTGCACTGTGTACTCGTGGGTGGTGGCATCCATAGTTGTCTGTTCCTTCGTCAGAGTTGTTCATCTACACTGAAGACTTCATCGCAGGACCTGTTCTTCATCAAGGTGGTTGGCGCTGGCCTCTGGGAGGCTGTTTTGATGTGGCACTACTAACTGGGTGTAGGATAGAGAGTGAGGTGTGAGTTCTGAGAGTGGCGAGACACTGGAACAAACTCTGTTACGATAATTGTTGAGTTGGCTCATCATCAGTGTAATTTCAATTGTGATCTTCGCAGGTTCTTTCTTGTGATTGGTTGTTGGGAGTTCGTCAGAGAGAGAGAAACATTGTGTGTCTTCTCCCCATCTGTGCATGATTGCCTTCCACTGCCTATTTCCACCTGTGTGCAGTTGGGACTCTGTCTCCTGTCTCCCCTTCTCTTATGCATGTATGGGCGTGTATGAGGTTGTCTGTGTGTGAGTGGCGGTAAAAATCGTCAGACAACCAAGATCATAACAGTTGGTATCGGAGCTGGGATTGGAATTGAGACACTGAGGGTTGAGCGCACAGAGGCATCTTCTTCATCTAGCAACATACTGGCGAGAGTTTCATGGCGATTCATCTTCCCCCTACCGCTCTCTGCTCATTTCTAACCCTCTGTTGACTCTTTTCAATCCAAAATTGTTATGTGACTGCTTTACTGCATTGCGATTATTATGGGATGCTCAAATAGTGAATTCTGCACTGGAAAGGTAGTGATACTGTGAATTCCAGTTTTGCGCTGAGTCTATTTATAGCCTATGCTAATTAGGGTGAGTCATAACTTCAATTTTGTCCGTCAGAATTCAAATTTGTCAGTCCCCAGTGACTCGCAAGTTGAAAATAGGCAATACTGCAGAATCGCATGATTGGATTTACAATATCTCACTGGATACAGTGAATATTGTACTTCGCCATACCCTAGGGTATGGCCGCCAGAGTCATCAGGGTCAAAATTGGAGTCTGAGCTAGGTTACAGGGTGTCTGTCTGAATCGCTTGGTTTGGTTGACCTCTCTTGTCTGTACTAACCATCTTCTATCATTCTCACTGATGACACTTGTTTTCTAGTGGGCTCTGGAAATCTAGTGTGTCTCTGGAAGAGTAGTAGAGTGGCTCTACTAACTCGAGTGTGGTGCAGGTCAATAAAAGGAAGTCGTGTGCATGATTTTGCTGGACTTACAGTCTGTCTGACACCTGACCCCAGAGACACCCTTCCATCCCAAACCGTTGATTGCCTATACACCCACCTATTCCAGTGTTGAGATATTGCAACGATTCCAGGGTGTCTGAAGGAATCTGAGTATCGCTGCATACTCTGTTTGCTGTCTTTTATTATTTTGATTTTATTTGAAAAAGGGAAATGTCTGATCAGGGGGCTCAGGAGCAGCCACAGGTGGAAGTTGTAATGGTGGTGGAGGGTCAATAGCCTTCAACCTCCACTCCTCCTTCTCCACCTCTGACTGCTACTCAGCAGGAAAAGAAGGAGTTGCAAGAGCAACTGCGGCGTCAACAGGAACGCCTTGCAGAATTGGAACGTTAGGAGGCAGCTGAGCTAGAAGCTGGATCAGATTATTCCAGACGGGAATATCTGTTGCAGCAGCTAGACAAGGTGCTCACAGATGACCATTGTGCACAGGTGACCAAGCACCTGGCAGAGATGATCATCTTGGAGCACAAGATCACCATTTCCCACTTCACGAACTGGGACGATCGTTTCGATCGTTTGGAGCGGCGGGTTGACGACCTGGCAACTCAGCAGTCAAAGATTCTGGATGCAATTCAGAACTTGACTGCTCAGCTGTCAGCCGCCAAGCTGATTGCCCCTCAACTCCCTCTGTTGAAACCCAAACCTTCTCCTCCTTCTTCACGTCCTTCCACTCCCCCTGGTTCAGCACATTCTTCCCGGTCACCATCCCACTCCCAAAAAGCCTCAGGCAAGGCCACCTATGCTGTTGTTACTGCAGGAGACCAAAGAGGTCCCAAGATCCCTGCTCCCAACAAGTTTAGGGGCGATGACCCCAAGACCGATGTTGGGGACTGGGCTGCTGGGACCAAAGCCTACTTGAGGGGCTTTGTCTGTGCAGAACAGACCAAGGTGGCGACTGTTCTGGGAATGCTGGAGGGACCTGCATTAAAGTGGGCCACTTCCACCTCCAGCAGCCTGCAACAGTCAATGGAGGATTGGGCTTTTGGGTTTGGGTTGGACAGACTTCTGCAGGCCCTGGAGGACCGGTTTGCAGACAAGGAGCGGGCACGCAAGGCTGCTGACAGGATTGCTCGCCTGGGACAACAGCGATATAGCGCCACCCTGCAGGCCTTGTTTGCTGAGTTCGAGCAACTTACCTCCACCCCTGGGTTGGTCATGTCCTCTGATGATTTGCTGACCAACTTCTGCAGGGCAGCGCCTGAGAAGTTTGTTGTTGTTTTGTACAGTGTTGGGCACAAGGACTGGAGGTCCTTTGGCCGCGCAGCCCTGGACATGGAGGCAAAGCTTCATGTCCAGGCCCCATCCTCTGATAGGAGGAAAGGTGCCTTCCCTAGAGGTGGCAGAAAGGGAAAGGTAGCCTTTACTCATGCGGGGTCTGCATCAGGATCAGATTCAGATTCCCAGGCTGATGTACCTTCAGCTGGGACTGGATCTGCTGCTGAGACAGATGTTGCAGCAGCCCTGACTCAGGCTGTTTTGGGAGTTCTGCAGCAGCAGAAGAAATTTTCCCCCACCACAGCCTCAGCCAGTGCCGAAGGGAAGGAAAAGGGACGTCGGCCTTCCTCTTCCCAGCGCCCTAACCTGCCCAAAGACATCCGCATGCCAGCTGACCCACTCAATCCCTCCACACTCCCCTGGCATGACCTCAAGATCCAGGAGGGAGTCTGGAGAAGAAGGAAGGAGAAAGGGGTCTGCCTGAGATGTGAGGGACAACACTTCCTGAAGGACTGCCCTTACATGCCAGGCCCAAGGCACTCAAAAAACTGATACAGACCCTGGGGACTGCAGTTCCCCCCAGTGTTGCACCTTCATCTACTCAGGTAGGTGAATCTGCAACTGTTTCAGTTGAGACAGATTCAGTTTGTTTAGGGACTGCGCGGGCAGCATCCTTCTGTTATGAGGATCCTGACCCGGATCAGGACCCGGGGCAGGATGAGCTTCAGTCACTTGCAGCCTTCTTCCTTCACCTGAAGGAACAGAAGAAGTGCAAGTCTGATCTCATCATGCTTCGGCCCCTGATCAACCGCACCAGGATCACTGGGCTATTGGACTGTGGAGCCACCAGGAACTTCATGTCTCCCAGTGCAGTCAAGAAACTGCACCTGGGCATGAAAGTTCAGCAGCTGCAGCAACCGCTGCTAGTGAGGATTGGTGACTCTACAGTGTTGAGCATCAGGGAGAAGGTCAAGGGTATCCCCGTGACCTTCGATAGTGCTGGAGAAGTCAGACACAGTCTGAACTTCTATATGTTCCGTGAGCTTCCCTTTGACTTGGCGTTCTCCATGCAGTGGCTGAAGGCAGTCAACCCAAGGATCGACTGGCAGATCCCAAAGGTTGAGCTACCTAACGGTCAGGGGGTGTATCAGCCATGCATGATTGCTGTTGATCATCACCCTAAAACTTTGTGCTACTGCCTGAGAGCGAGGGAGTTTCATGCTCTCTTACGCCAGTACCACCACGAGCATCTGTTTATTACTTTGGTCAAGCAAACAGATGCTCCCCCTGTTTCCTGTCCTCCTTAGATACAGCAGGTGGTCGATCAGTATGCTGATCTGTTGCAGGAGCCCTTTGGGTTACCCAACCGGTCAACCAAGCATCACATCGAGCTGCTGCCTGGAGCAGTCCCTCCCAAGGGCCGCATGTACAGGATGTCCCCTGCTGAGCTTGAGGAGCTCGGAAAGCAGCTTGAGACCCTGACCAGCAAGGGCTGGATCAGACCCAGCACTTCTGAATTCGGTAAACCCGTTCTCTTTGTGCCTAAAGGGAATGGCGAGTTCAGAATGTGCATTGACTACAGGGGTCTCAATAATATCACTAGGAAGAGTACTGAGCCACTTCCTAGGATCGATGACCTCCTGGACATGGTGCAGGGCTGCACAGTGTTCAGCAAAGTCGACCTCAAATCTGGTTACCACCAGATTGAGATGGCAGAGGAGGATGTCTATAAGACAGCCTTCAAGACCAGGTATGGGACATATGAGTTTCTGGTCATGCCATTTGGATTCTGCAACGCCCCAGGCACCTTCCAGACAGAGATGCACCGCATCCTCAGGCCTTACCTGGACAAGTTTATGGTTGTCTACCTGGATAACATCCTGGTATTCAACCGGACTGCCAGGGAACATGCGGAGCACTTGGCTCTTATCCTTCAGTCGTTACGTGACACCCAGTACAAGATCAACAGGGAGAAGTCCTCTTTTGGAGTTCCATCTGTCATCTACCTGGGTCATGTAATCTCTGGAGATGGCCTGGCTCCTGAAGCAGCCAAGATTGCTGCTATTCAGGAGTGGCCTCAGCCACAGACAGTGAGGGATGTCAGGTCCTTCATGGGTCTAGCCTCATACTACAGGAAGTTTGTCAGGAACTTTTCTGCAGTGGGTGCACTCCTGACCAACCTAACAAAGAAAGATACTCCCTTTCTTTGGTCCCTTCCCTATCAGCTAGCCTTCACACGACTCAAGAAGGCCTTGACTCGTGCACCTGTGCTGAAGTTGCCTGACCCCACCCTATTATTCATCCTGACCACTGACGCTAGTCAGTATGGCATTGGGGCAGTTCTTCAGCAAAATGATGGGAATGGTCTACGGCCTGTAGAGTTCATGAGTAAGAAGATCAAGACTCAAAAGCTCCAGGACTCTACCTACGAGAAAAAGCTATATGTTCTTGTCTGTGCCCTGAAACATTGGAAGCACTTTCTCCTGGGAAGGCACTTCAAGATCTTTTCAGATCACACCACCCTGCAGTGGATGAAGTCCTAGGGAGAGTTAAATGACAAACTGGCACGATACATTCCGTTCATTGACATGTTTGACTTTGAACTGAAGCATAAGAAGGGCTGCTACAACAAGGTAGCAGACACCCTCTCTCGTAGGTCTGACTCTTTTGCTCTGGTCTCCTCCACTCACTCCTTTGGAGAGGAGACCCGTCAGACCATTGCTCGTCTACTGCCTCAGGATGAGACTTTCAGACCCATCGTCAGGAATCTGCAAGCAGATCCTAAGTCTGAACCAGGCTATGCTCTGAGTTCAAACCTGCTGTACACTTACAGCAGAGGGGAGGAACGCTTGTGCATTCCCCAGGACGAGCGGCTCAGGACACTGATGATATCAGAGTGTCATGATGCCCGTGGACATTTTGGGTTCCTAAAGTCATATGCAGCCTTGTCGCAGCGCTTCTTCTGGAAGGAGATGCGGAGTGATATGCTGCGTTATGTGGACACCTGTGAGCTCTGCCAAAGGAATAAGGTCCAACGTAGACCTCCTTTGGGACTGCTCAAACCCCTACCCATACCTGATGGCCCTGCTGAATCCGTGGCGATAGATTTCACAGATTTAGGCAATACCACCACTCGTGGCATGCGTCAGGTTATGGTCTGCGTGAACAGGTTATCTAAATACGCAGAATTCATCCCCTTGCCAGAAGTAGCTCGGGTTCCGGCTGTGAGAGCAGCCTTTTCTGAGAGGTGGGTCACTCACCATGGACCGCCCACTTCTATAGTCAGTGACAGAGACCCCAGATTTTGCAGCGATGAATGGCAGTCCTATTGTAAGGATTACCTGCACTCACGATTGGACATGACTTGTGGTCATCATCCTGAAGCCAATGGTCAGGCTGAGGTGATGAACCAAGTCTTATTCCAATTGTTGTGTCCTGTCATCTCTCCAGATCAGCAGGATTGGGATCTTCACTTGGCTAGGGCACAACTCATGTATAACATGTCTGTCCACTCCTCAACAGGGTTCAGTCCCTACCGGTTACACTGGGGACGCGAACCACGACAGCCTCTCGATGACATCATCGATAAGGCTAAGCCTGATTTGACTCCAGGCACAACAGTCATCCCCCCCCAGAGTTGCGACGTGGAACAATTGCGGGGGTGGTTCAGGCAGTTGACCGTGGGGAGGGTTGGATTCGATGGGTTTGGCATGTGTTTTGAATGTGTGTTGTTTTTTGAATGCACTCCTGCCAAAACATCACCTGTCAGGAGTCTTCTTTAACCTAAGGTTTCCCCCTGTTTTTTCTCTGTTGCCTGTCTCGATTGGCATATTTTGTGATTGGCACTGGGTGGGTGGTATGATGGGGATGGGCGAGAGGTTGGTTTGTCGTTTGGGTGGTGGTCACTGGATAGGGGGAGGAGATAGGATAATCAATAAGGGATAGACATAACTCGGGTTGGTGAAATGGCAGGGGATCTGCATGGCAAGTGCGTAAGAATAATATTGATAATGATATATGGCACGGATGTTGCAAACCTCCGCTAGTAGCTTCATAATAACAATTATGTGTGAATGATCTTTGTCAGGTGAACAACTCAGGATAAGGAATGGTAGACAAACGACCTCCGTTGCTGGAAAATGAGAATCATGGAGCTGGGCTGCGACCTTATGCACGGAGGGGGCCTAGGGTTTGCCATGCGCAGTGTCGAGCGCATCGGGCCGGCACCGCACGGGGCAGCGCGGGACCCTCCCGACCGCGTCACGCGGGAGTTGGTCTAAATCCTCGTCGCGAATATACATGGAGCTTCCGCAAGCCGCTCCGGCCTAGTGCGCCAGCCATACCTCTCGCGAGCCCCTACGACAGGACAGGGCCTACGTGAGGCACGACTTACCTCCACCTTACGAGAGTTGTCACCTCCCTTCGGTGGGCGTATCCCCGCCGAGTTACCAGTCCACAGTACGAACGATGCTCTGTTGCAATCACAGAGGTGGACCAGCCGAGGGCGTTTCTCGTTCGTTGTAGCATAGGGGGTACACGTGGTATTACGCCTCTATCGAACCCGCACGCGAATCGGCATCTTGGGGGGCTGAAGTCCCAAGCGCGACCCGTCATCGGTCGACTAGGATGCATCCCACACACCACGCGCACACCACAATAAAAACACACACGCATACGTATACATACACAAAACGACACTGAACAAACAACGCGACAACACTCCTAGTCCCTTAGTAGCCATCCCATAACTTTCTAACGCGGAAATCAAATAGGCGTCACGCGCGAGACTCAGTATAAACCGCGCGAATGCAGGGCTAACTCATATCGACTCGCAATGCATGCGTACACAAATGATCGCAATGATGGCGTACTATGCAGTACCCATACTCATGCGGTCCTCGTTAATCCCGAGGGTCGCATTCGACACTCAAGTGTCGGCTGACATGCGCCTTGAGGGTTAATCTCTCGACGCTGGACAACCGCCAAGTGCGGTTGAAAACCACACCCTCTTCTGCACCCTACGGAGAGTGGGTGGTACACAGGTTCATACCTGTGGTGGCGATCATCTTTTGTGGCCCTGGAGACCAGCTCCATCATCTAGGTCTTGGAGATAAGTCAAGGGGTTTGACTTTGACGGCTGTTACGGACTACAACGTCCAACTATAAAATTTTAAAAAGCAAAGGATAACAGGGGATCTCCCTCTTCTTTCAAACACACGATTTGTTTACCCTTTACGCGTGGTCACAATAGGTCGCGCGAAACACTCAAGACATATGTATTTACATATATACATATACAGGGTTATAAATATGTGACGATCACTTCTCACAATCGCAGTGGGGCTCTTCTCAGCCATATATATACATGCATGTGAGCGCAAGAAGTCAAATCCAAAGTCCGAATCACCAAACATACCTGCAATCACATCAAAGATCCAACCAAAAAGTCCATGCACTGCACGGGGTCAACTTCAACCATTCTCTGCACTCACACCCCTTGCTTTTAGCCATACAAGCCTCACTCTTGTGCAACTCCTCGAAATAAAATACTAAGTACTTTTCTTTAAATGACCATTCAAATAAAGTCCGGGTGAAAACACAACAAAACAATTCAAATCACAAAGCTAAAGTCTTTAGGTTGAGTGGCAAGAGTGGATTGGAGTTGAGTCGTAAACCGATGAATCGGCAACCGACCTGTTATCAGTGATAACAGAAGACGATCCTCGCAGGATCAACCTGAATCTAGCCCAAATCATGAATCAATCAATCAAGAAGACCTGTAACACAAAACAGACCAATCCCCAAGCTAAAGTCATAAGTGTATGGAGAATATTGTCGTAGGGGCTTGCGAGAGGTATGGCTGGCGCACTCGGCCGGAACGGCTTGCGGAAGCTCAATGTATATTCGCGACGAGGATTTAGACCAACTCCTGCGTGACGCGGCCGGGAGGGTCCCGCGCTGCCCCGTGCGGTGCCGGACCGATGCGCTCGACATCGGTTATGACTGTGAAGGATTAGGGTAGATTGGAGGACAGTTTGTCACCCTCCCCATGGCTAGACCTAGATTCATGCTGTGACCTGACTAATAAATGGGCGGACAGTCAATCCCCTCGTGAGAGGGCAATCAATGCTGATCTGTCAGGTATATTGTCTCCGATCTTGTCAGTGGGACGTTGGACCCGGTTTCCAGCAGGTGACGCTCCCCACCAATAGATTGGAGCCATCTGTAAACTGGGGCTTGCAAAGACAAGATGAATGAGGGAAAAGTGAGAACTTATAATAGTCTCGGAAAGTACAGATGAGCAGACATAGTCAGCACCCCTCAAGAGTCCTCACTCATCCCTCTGGATTCTCACACTCAATCTCTCATTTGACTGCTCGTTTCTCGTGCTTTGAACCATGTCTACGTACTCTCTGAGGTTGTGTCTTCTGAATATAAAGCCACCTGTAACCTGCGAGTTCTGAACACTTCCATCTGAATCGCATGGTGCGAAAATCAACCATAGCACAAAACTTCTCTCATAGAGTAGGAAGATACGGCTGAGAGAAGATCCCTCGTCTGAGATGTGGAAACTCGGAAGACTCGATCACTGACTTGTAGTCGATCGCTGCAGGTGAAATGTATCTCTTTGCCAGACCCACTAGATTGCCCCAAAAAGGGCCGTCAGTGAGAATGAAGGGAACTGGAGGCCTGGGATAGTCTGAGTAGAGTTTTGGTCCGAAGCTGCGGATCAGCTTCGTTCCATCCTCATCAAGCTCCTTCTCTCTCTCTTCAAGGTACCTGGTTGCCGAAACCCAGACTGAGTCGAAGTGCTCATGGGTCTCTTTGCCCTTCCTCACATAGGGTCTCAAATCATAGATAGTATCTGCAGCAAAGCTAGTGAGGACAGCGATGTCGAGCGCATCGGCTTCCGCCTTTTTCGCAAAGGCAAGAGCCCTCCCGGCCATGTCACGCAGGAGATAAACAAAACAAAATCAGAGACAACTCGGGAACGACGCATAAATAATTCCGCGAGCCGCCGAGACGGTGCGCGGTCGCATCGTCCCTCGCCACTCTGGACGGGTGCGCCAGCAATACATCCCGCGGTCCCCTACGACAGGATAGGTTTCCGCGGGGCATAAGCTTCCTTCCCTAAGGGGCTGTCACCACCCTTAGGGGTGTATCCCTACCGAGCTACCGACCTACGTGCGAAAGCTTTTAGATGCAATTGCAGAGGTAGGTCAGCCAAGGGCGTTTGCTCGTTGCTGTAGTATGGATACGTTGGCTAACGCCAAATGGACCCGAACGCCGTCCATTCCTTAGGACGCTGATCTCCTAGGTACGGTACAAACGTCGGTCGACTAGGACGGTCTCAACCAAGCGTGAAACCTAACATTTATCCTAGTCCCTCTAACACCCAACCAAAAGAAAGTTATAACAACACACATAATTTCACCAAAGAGAGTCGGTCGTGGTCGACAGGAACATGCCCAATCTGAAATGATAACTGAAAGAATCAGAATCATCATATGGTATGTCCAACAACACGATATCAAAAACAATCCGACCACCTCGGGCCGAATTCCATAAAAACAACCATACAATTGCCAACGAGAAGTCGACTATCGATAATAACATTGATGCAGTCGACAAGATAATCGGACTGCCTTGGTTTTGACTTGATGAGACATGCTGCCAAAGTTATTCATTCCTACTAAGGCCGACCTATGATTAAGCACGCATACGCCTGTCTCCATACATTCTCAATCTTCCTGGATGACAGGTTGCTTCGCGGATGATTCTTGACCAGGGGCATTGTTTGACGTGTTGCATGCCTCTTCCTCTAGGAAGTGGTCTGTGGATACTCCTTCCCCTCGCCCGGGCCCGCAGACCCGGATCTCAGAGGTTGGGCCGTCACCACCGAGTCGGCAAAGTACCACCCCCGACGAGTCGGTTCCACTCCAAGTCGATATCAGGGCCGGCTCCGAAAGCATACGAACCCCCGCTTTGGATGCTTCCTAGAGAAAAGAGAATGTGTTCACCGCACGTAGTTTTCAATTATTCTCATCCCTTCTCGGTTCATGGTAACTTAGACGTAAGAAATTGAATGAGATAGAGAACGAAAATCACTTTGACAGGTATAGATATACAAGATCATTCAAAATAAAATGTGTCAATCCTGGGAAAATGCTAAGTCCAATTGACTGCATTTTCATTTTATTCACAAGTTTTCTTTCATGGCACCCGTTGAAATTGCTCATTTCATAATTCAAGTACTTTTGTCATGTAGGCAAGTGAAAGATAGAACATCACAATCTTTTTTCTCCATCCCAAATAGGCAATGTCAATCTCCATAGCAAGCATCCTTCTACCTACCTACACAACATGCAAAGAAAACAAGTTCAAAATAAAACAATACAATCTCATATTTAAGTCAGACTTTTTCATTCACATGCATGACTCGCACAACTTTCCTCTACCTTTTCTTTTGAACATTCAAAACGACAAGGTCAAGCAAAGTGCGGGTTCACACAAGTGTGAAGGGAAATCAGAGTCATTCAACTGACCTTGAGTGAAGTTTAATCCGGCTCACTCAAGAAAGTCGAGTAGTATTCTAGTCAAAGTTGAAGGGACGATCATCGTTAAAGCTAGAAATATGCAGCTCACAACTCCACGACTCGTGGTCGTTGCACTGAATGACGGCCACCTTACTCTCCAAGGGCAAAAATGAGCGAAAGTCACATCCACTGAAAAACTCAAGCGAGATAACCCTCCAGGAGGGTGTTCCCAACAATGAGTCCCACGTGGTCCCAACAGTCCCAACTGTACTTCCCTTACCAAGGACACTCACAACCAATTGCAAGTCCACGCCTTCTCCAGGTACTACGTACGCTCACAATAGCCACCCCAATATGTCGGTTCCGATCTTCAAAATTAGTCCCACCTGGTCCCAAAATGGTCCCAGACGGTCCCCATGTTAACGCCACAGCACTGGATGGTCCCACTCTCAAATCCCGCTTGCGTTGCGTGCCGTCAAAAAAATAAAGGTGCCCCTGGTTGAAACTGCGCGTGGCGCGAGCCTCCCAGAAATAAGGATGTCCTTCCTGGCGCAAACCGCAACCGCTGCAACTCCAATAGTCACTGCCGCGAGCACTCACTCCGCGTCCTCCTCATGTCACCGGCCCACGCACCACTACCGCACAATCCCAAACGTGCACCAGTGTTGGCCCAACCTTTAAGTTCCACAATAGCTGTCGCGCACCACCATAAACATCCAGCAATGCTTTCGCACCACTGCCGTTCAACCCAATGTCGTCGCCGCAGAATTTTGGCAGCGCTCCCGCACTACCATCGTCGCCGCGTCGCGCGGAAAGCACCTCCCCAACAACCTTCCAAACCGTTGACGCCGCCACACTGATCACACGACACTTCCCCTTCACAACGTCGCTGCCGCTGTACCAAGAACGGCAGCACTTCCTCACTGACAATGTCGCTGTCGTCGTGCCAAAAACAAACAGCGGCACTTCCGCACCACTGCCGTTAAAACCTATGCAGCCGCAACAAAATTTCGGCAGCGCTTCCGCAGCACCGCCGTTAAAACCTGCTCAGCCGCCGTAAGATTTTGGCAGCGCTTTCACAGTACTGACAAAAATACACTGCCGCCGCCGTGCAAAACGGGCAGAGTTTCCCCTGCACCGCTTGTCGAATAACCCTGCCGCAAACAGCAACACCTCCTGCTGGCACCCCGCAGCATGGCGGCTATGGCAGCCTCACCTCCAACCTGCAGACCTCCACTTTCCACCTCAGCACCTCCACCGGCAGCACCGCCCTTCTCCAGCAACATGCAGCAGCCAACCAGCATTCACTCAAGTGAATGCCCCAGCAGCACTGCCACAAGTGTGAGGCTGCTGGGTGGAGTGCTGGCTTTTATAGCCAGTTGATGGCTGTGGGCAGCTGCCCTGCCCACAGCCAGGCAAAATTCGTAAGAGTTCCTGACCCTTGATCTAAATCGATGGCCAGGAGCCCTATGCCTTGGTTTCCCTTTAGGGGAACCAGGGTCTTTAATCCCCAGAAGTATCTGGCCGCTTCCCTAGGCCAGATGCTTCTGGAAATGGTTGTATGCAGCCATTTACTGCAGCCTGTCCAAACCGAACAGGCGCAGTCCCATCAGCCCCTAGAAGCTTCTAGGGGCTCCACCTGTTCTACGCCCGCGGCCACGTTCATGGCCGTTACTTTCTTTTTCTCCCCCCTTCCTTACTCCTTTTTTTTCTCTTTTTACCCCCTGGTTTTCCTTGTTAGAGGGCAACTCGCCGTTCGAAACGAACGGCCACCCCCCCCCAAGTCATTTCACAGAGTCAACTAGAGTCAAGCTCAACAGGGGTTTGTCTCCCCCTGCCTGCGGCCCGGATACAGGCACCCGATACAGGCGCACGACCCATGACCCCTCTCTCTCCTTTTCCGACAATCGCGACTGCCCTCTGCAAAGAGGGAACCACCGAAGGCATATGCAGAGAGTCCCTCGTAACTAAAGTACAAGGGCCTAAGCCCCGCACCCGAATATGGCCGCGTTTCCGCGGCAAGTTCATTCGATTTTGCCCCTCCCATCAAAGGGAGAGGCAGCCCGTTCGTCAAAACGAACGGGCATTACTAATTTTTTAACAATAAAAAAAAATATATAAAGCAAATCTAACAAGAAGATCTAAAGAAAAAAAAAGGAAAAGAAAAAACAGAGAACGAAAATGGCAACCGAGACAGACGGGGGACGGGCGTAGCGACGGGCGCAGGAGCGCTCCGCGATGCGGTATCGGTTCGGGTGAACCGGTGTCACTAACGCCGTAGCAGGCGTGAGGCCTATGCTCGGTGGAATCTGTCGAAGCCTTCCCGGATATGGCCAGGTTCAAACTCCTGCAGGGGAGGAGGAGGAATGGAGGCGGAGTAGGGGTCGGGATCTTATGGCATTTACCTTCAAATGTTGAATATGTGGAATAGACGTGGCGCGTCAGCGCTCACGTCCCTGATGCGGGAGCTATCTCCGAAGATTCATTTTGGAAGTCTTCCAGTCACAAATAGCCAATGAAGGTACCCTATGTTGGGTGCATGGAAAATCGGGGCCAGCCGTCTACTGGTACTCCAGAAGAAGGTAAGTGCGAACAACGACGACTTGCTGACATAGACGAAGAGTCAACGGCCAGAGTGTAGTTTTAGTTAAACCTATTGTCAGGGCACTAGGGTAACAGATTTGGATTAGTTGGAGCTGGTAGAGGAACGTCCGGAATTGTTGGCTCTCCTGTCTCTGTGGAAGTTAATGTGATTGGAATTGGGCATGATGAATTCACCTCTTCCCCTACCCCCCCCTCAGGGAGGCCAGGGTGGTGGAGGCTCGAATTCGAATTCACTGGTGGGAAACGATGAAGCGGCTAGGATTAAGTCTCTCCTTGACCTCTGTTTTGATGATGGGATTTTCCCTGAAACAAATATTGACTTTGGTATGACCGAAATTGTGGATGGAGTCGGGATATTGACTCTTAATGATGATATTGATACAGCCACGGTAAACTGGCTTAAAGCTAGAACTGTAATTGTCCTCTTTGACGAACCAGCGATGTCACTAAGTGTAGCTCAAAGGGAGCAGCTGATCCGTGTATACGAAGATGCTTGGTATCTTGACGCGACAGTTAATCCCTCCCAGAAACGAGGGAGAACTCATGGCGAAGGTCCTAATGTCACGTCATACGTTGCCAGGTCGGAGAGAATCGCCGAATGGATGGTTATGAAAGGCGAGGATAGAATTCCGACACGTTCTGGGTCGGTCAAAGTCAAGTTCAAGCCATGGATGACCAAACAGGAATTGGAAACCATGCGTGACAATGAAATGGCAAGGAAATTCAGGATCATTGCGCTTAGGGTTCCCCTCGAGGCTCTCTTCCCCCTCAAATTTGCAATTGAGAAATTTATGGGGAAAGTGTTGATTATGCACCCCCCTGAGAAGAGAGCAGAAGAACCTAGGCTAGGGAATGTTCGAATTGATTGCGCCCCTGAGGTAAAAGACAGATTCATGGAGTGGGTGGTGGTGAGAAAGCCAGGTGGAGGGTTTTTGGAAGTACAGTTTGCAAATCAAGATACACCATTCTGCAACAAATGTTTGTGGTGGTATCATGATGAATTCAATCCTGAGTGTCCAAGATTTAACGAACCAATGCTGGAAGGGAGAGGAGGAAGAGGTCGAGGGAGAAGAGACAGAGGCAGAGAGGAGGAGGCATGGGGAGAGGAGGTCCTAGAGGCAATGGTAGGGGGCTACCCGGGAATGGAAGAACTAACAGAGGCGGAGCAACAGGGGGGGAGGAAAGGGGTAGAGGAGGAACCTCTGGCGAGGGAAGAGGTAGAAGTGGGGAAGAAGGGAGTAATAGGGGAAGGGAAGAGAGTGGCCGAAATGGGGTGGTGGGGAACAACGGTGACGGTAGAGGAGGAGGGTCAGAGACCCAGGCGGGAGGTGGAAGGAACGGGGGAAACTTGTACGACAGAGGTAGGGGCGGTGAAGGAAGGTTAGTCAACGGAAATGTGCATGCTACTGAAGGATATCAGGGCAGAAGAGGAGGCTTCGGGGCAACAGGAGGGCAGCCGTATGTAGAAGAGCCCAGAGGGCGGGGAAGTCAAAACAGAGGTCCTCAGCCTCCTATAACTCAACCACATGCAACGGAGGCCCTCGTAGTTTATTCTCAAGCCCCCCCCCCCCCCCCCCCCCCCCCCCCCAGGTGCTGCATTGGCAGCCCCCCCCCCCCCCCCTGCCGGGCAACAGGCCATCCCACCCCTTCCCTCAGGACTGGAGATCTCCCTCTCTTTACATGGGGGGAATGCCCCCCCATCCGGGGATGGCTATAGGAGGACAAGCGTTGAATAATAGTACGACCATAATCCCCTCCCCGTCACTCTCTACACCCCCATCAATGCAAGTGGCTCGTCCACTTGTATTTGGTCAGGCAGGGAATTCCATTCCAGCCTCCTTCTCGTTCTTACCCCCCCCCCCCTTCGCTGCTCAAAGTGCTCAACAGGGAATTCTTCGAGAGTCTTCCTTCGGGACAAACCTCCCGCAAGCTTCACAAGAAGCTGCAGCTCAACTCCCCCCACGTGGTACGTGGCAACCCAACCCGGCTCTCCAGCAGCAGCAGAGGGAGAACGCTAGTTGGGACCCTTGGGTGCCTTCTACAGGCCCCTCGGGACAGATGCGTCTGTTACCATGGCCTGAGCCTCTACGGAGTACACAGCAATCCGATTAGGGTTTATCCCTCCGCTTTGCTCAACCTGGGACACAAGACCCAGGGAGGGTAGGTACTCAAAACTCACACAGTTTGGCGGCACCCGAGCAGGGTACGGAAGTTCTGGGGATCAGGGACCAGGGACACTCTCATAGTTCATTCGTGATTGTTCATATTCATTCGGAATATGGGATAGAGGATCCGTTAAGTCACACAGGAACAGGGGGAGCGATCAACTTGAATCACATACAGACAACACAGGCGATGCAGGTACAGCTTCCAACCCCTACGGGACTGCAGGTGAGCGACAATGCTTTGGAACTCCCTAGGGACCACATAATGCGTGATCCGGGAAATCGGCAAACGCACTTGGCCCCGGTGAAACTGAGACGATTAGGAGAAGAAGGCACTAGTGAACCGACAAGAGAGGAAGAGGAAGGGGAGGTAGAGTCAATTGACATTGCCTCACCACAAGGACAAGGGTCCGACAGACAGGGTGGCCATACTGCCCTTGTTAGGGCAAACAGTCAGACAGGTAAACAACCTGCTACAGTTTGCACTGGACAGACAAAACATAGTACGGTTCATTTTTTAGTACTGATCTGTTCCTCCCTAGCACCCCAAGGAGTTAAAATTATGGTGGGGAAATCCAGGGGTGATGCCTTCTCGCTCCCGTCGGTCAAGGTGGCTGGGGTTCCTAATACCAAAGCGGGGATATGTGCAGCTACAGCCAAGTTCTGTGCTGGCCGTTTCCGTTTCAGGTTAGTGCCAGGAGTCCGGATAGGCAGAAAGACAGTAAACATCGCGGACGGTCCCCAGCTTCAGTTCCACCTGGCAGTGGTTGACACAAAAATTACGCAGGAAATTGTTGCCTCGTTGGAAGCCCAGGGGCTACAGTGGGTTCCCGCCCAGTGGTTTGATTCAGAAGTGTCCGCTGAGGCGCCGAAGATTCAGATCACTGAGGACGTAAATGTGAAATTGGTAGCTGACTTCTGCGCCTCTCTGCCCTCTGATAAACAACCCTGGGCACCAGCTTTCAGGAACCTTTTTCTATCCCCCTGGGATGCAAACATGAACGGGGAAGGGAATGCAGCAGGAACTGCAGTAGGGAGAAGAAGAAAAGGAAGCAGGAACTCCATGGAAGAACAGCGGATCCAACAAAATTCCGCTTTGAAGACTTCTAATGGATAAGCTGCGGGTCGCTACTTGGAACGTGCGGGGGTTGGGAGATACATCTACAAGAAGGAAGAAAGCACGCCTTAAATCATGGATTCACAGGCATAGAGTTCAAGTGGTTCTGCTACAGGAGTCAAAGTTGGACGAGCCTAAGATTGAGAAAATTTCGAAGTGGTGGAAAGGCCCACAGTGGTGGGCCCCGGCGGATGGTACAAAGGGCGGGACTGCCATCCTCGTACACAGGGCCCTAGAAGTCGAGGTGTTGGAAACAGAGTCAGACATCTGGGGCCAGTGGGTATGGGTGAAGGTAAGAATGGCAGACCAAGTTTGAACTTTTATGTCTATTTATGCACCGTCTGTGCCGGGAGAACGAAGGTCCTTCTTTTCAGACCTCCGGAACATCATTCCAACAGGGGATAACCTGGTTTTAGCAGGGGACTTTAATACAGTCCTGCAACCAGGCGTGGACTCACCTGCGGTCGAACCGGTTAAGGCTGATGCGAGGCAGCTCTCGTGCTTTATAGAGGCGTATGAGCTTACAGACACCTTCCGGCGAATGAACCTAGACTGCCCAGGATATACGTGGCATTCTGTGCAAAGATCAGATGATCTGAATGTGCCCCCGCCACCACAAAGACGCTTGGATCTGATTCTGGCAAAAGGCGAAGCTTGGGAAGCGGCAATTCAAACAGAGGTGGTGCCAGACCCATTATCGGACCACTGGCCAGTGGTAATGGACTTGAGATTGAATGCCGAATCCAAGAGGAAAACAGGTTTCTTCAGATTGAATTCAGAGCATCTGAAGAACCCTGGGGTACTAGAGTGGTGTGCAAAATACTGGATAGACTGGGAACAGACCAAAGGCTGGTTTGAAAAGGAAGAGGAGTGGGCGCAGGTGGGGTTCAGAATGGTGACAAGAGCGTTGGATGTATTCTCCCGTATTCTGACGAGAGAAAGAAACCAGGAGGAGGATGAGTGTAGAGAAATGGTGAAGGAAGCAGAGGACAATATAGGTCGGGATCCTATAACGGACCTATACTGGGAAAGAAGGAGAGATGTGTGGATGAACAAATGGGAGATATTGCAGGTTGAGCAACAGGAGGAGTGGGCGAAAAGAGCTAGGGAGAGAGGGATGACCCAGATGGACCGAATGTCGAAAGAGACTTTTCGGAGACTGTGTCCAGCACGTCAAAACGGAGTAATCCGGGCCCTGTTGCATCCATTTAACTCTCAAGCCGATCTGGCAGAAGACACTGAGTCAATGGCAGTTTACGCAGCTACGTACTACAGTGACATCCTGACGTCCAGGCGGCCAGCGAATCAGACGTTAGAGGAGTTGCAGTCAGAGGAGGACCTATGGCAGTTCACGGATAAGAGGCTGGCCCAACACGAAAGGATATCATTGGATCGACCACTGACACTAGAGGAGTTAAAGGCAGCAACGACAAGCATGGCAAGAGGGAAGGCGTCAGGGGACGATGGATTACCAGTGGAGTTCTATGCAGCCACATGGGAAACCGTGGGCCTGATTCAGCTGCGCTTGTACAATAGGGTGCTGGAAGGCGAGGCGCTAACGGAGGACATGTGCAGAGGCGTTATCACTCTGCTCTATAAGAAAGGGGGCAAGCAAAATGTAAGAAATTGGCGTCCAATCTCTTTACTTAATGTTTCATATAAGATTTTGGCGAAAGCTCTGGCAAGGAGATTAGCTAATCATCTTCCTGAGATGGTGAAAGCGGACCAGGGGGCCTTCGTCAAAGGGAGATCGATTGCAGAGAACATTCTGGTTGCCATGGGAGCGTTGGAAATAATTAGCAGGGAGGACAGACAGGTGGTGGTGGCGATGTTAGATTTGGAAAAAACATATGACCGGGTTAATTGGTCATTTGTTTTGGCCACCCTAGAGCACATGAATTTTGGTGAGTGCTTCAGGAAATGGGTGGCAGTGATGTACCAATCCTCCACCGCGACAGTCCTGATTAACGGCAGTAGATCGAATAACTTTCATTTGTCACGTTCCTTGCGACAAGGGTGTCTGTTAGCACCCCTCCTCTTTGTGGTGCAGATGGAGGTAACTCTCAACGCAATCAGGGCATCTCCGAGAATACGGGGTCTTCAGCTGAGAATGGACAAGGTGGTAACTACTGGAGCCATTGCGGATGATATTTTGTTAATCACCGAAGCTACCTCTGAGTCTATGGATGCCGCAAAACAAATCCTGGATCAGTACTCGACAATGTCGGAAGCACAGGTGAACTGGGATAAATCGGTCTACTTCTTACCTTAGAACTACGAACTGGAGAACGACTGGTCAATGAAAAGGGTGGGCACTGAAGAATCCGAACGATATCTTGGACTACAGGTGTCACTCGGCACCAGCAAACCTGCACAGGACGCTATTCTAGCAGCCAAGATAGAGTCACGGGTAAACAGATGCAAAGCAGCCACAGGGATTTCATTGTTGGGGAGGGCCACAGTCATCAATTCTTCGATTATTGTCACTTCGCCATATTTGTGTTAATTCAGTCCAAACTAGTTTATTTTTGCATATCCTTTTTATTTGTTTAGGCAAAATCATTTTTGGTTCACCAAACACTTCCTCTCTTATCTGGCACATTGCAGCAGTAGTCCTTATTTCAAGGGCCACCCTGCAGAGAATCAGAACATTGGCTACCCGATATTTATGGAAACCAGAGGCAGAAGACCAGAAGGGCGTAGTCTCTAAAGTGTTATGGGAGAAAGTTACACAATCAAGATCGGAAGGGGGTCTAGGGATTGTGGACCCAGCATGCCAGAATGTGGCCCTGTTGGGCAAATGGATGATGAAGGCAGGGGTGCAGACTGAGGATAGAAATTGGCTGGAGATCATGCAGTACATCCTTCAACACGAATTTAAGTTGAAACGGATCTCAGATGTGTGGGTCTGTTTGCAAAATCCGGCATACCTGAACCGTCGCCCAAAATCAGCTTTGGGCCTGGCTTGGTGGATTGCCTGGAAAAAACTCAGACCTGCGTTCCATGTGAATCCTAATTCAAGGGAAGAAATCACCTGCCAGCCTTTGTTCGACAATCAAAGGATCCTGAACGAAGACAGCCAATGTTTTTTTTTTCAGCATCTTCTCGCCCAGGAAATTTTGGACACAAGTGGATCCAAAAAGGTATCTCAAGAATTTCAGATATCTGGTCGGAGGACATCCGGGAATGGAAGACGGAAGAGACCCTCAGGTTGACATTGCGGAGACTGCAGGTCGTAGCAGAAAGGCTAGCGGCGTTGGTGAATGCCATTCCGGGGGAATGGAAGGAGAAGCTGAAAGATTGTCCAAAATGGGAGGTGGGGAACTGGTACAAAACTCAGGAACCCCCCCACCAGCAGGAAACCATTATGAGAATTGAAGAGGATAAGGGGGAGGGGGAGTGGTGTGTTTCAAGATGGGTGGCGGAACAAAACTTGGGGGGAGAACATAAATTAATCCGCCTCTCAGAAACCTCGATCAGGGAGGATCAAAAGTTGACAGCGGTAAGGGTCATGCTGTCCTCAGGCATAAATAGGCGAAAAGGGTTTGCTCTTATCCAAGGAGGAGCAGCAATAGGGGATCTCCGTTTGGATCCAGCAACATGCACTTGGGAGAGCCAACCCGGCCACAGGGTGTTTCTCTCACAGTACAATGCCAAGGTCGGCTGCAGGAGGCTCAGGCCTCCGGATACTCATATCCCAGAGGTCTGTGAGAGGATGGACCTCCCCAACATGATATCCTCGGCATCGGCCAAGATGGTATGGGCACAACTGCTGCAGCTGCCAAGTCTGAAGTTGGCTGGCCTCCTTTGGCTACTCTCGCACTCTGCAATTCCAACAGCGAAATGGTTAACAGAGAAAGGCATGGATATTGCAGCCACCTGCGCCCGCTGTGGCCATAAACAAGAGGAGTCTTTGCTACATCTTGTATGGGAATGTCCGGCCTCCCTGCGGATATGGAAGTGGTGGAAGACCCACTGGCAAGGAATTGGTCCATTATTGGCTTGGGATCGGGAATGGGTTCTCACAAGCCAACTTACCCCCCTGTTCCACAGGCATAAGGGGTGGGGATATGTGGCCCAAGCATGTCGTTCGGCAGTGATGTGGATTATTTAGGAAGATCGAAATAATGTGGTCTTCAGGGGGGAGTGGACAGCCGATGACAGGATCAAGGCAAAGGTGAAAGCAACTATCCGATTGATGATCTTGGCGGACTGGGTCTGGAAAGCAGACAAGGGAAGCTCCCAGAGAGGTCGGGAATGGTTTTTGTTCACATGGGCCAGAGGATGCAGATTGGCGGCCATAACACTGGAAGGAAAGCTGGTTTTGTCCCCATGGTTAAGCTCGTAATGGATGGAAAGAGGGATAGGTTGGGAAGGAAGCAATTAGTTTTAGGATAAGGGTTGGTTGGAGGGTAGGATGAACCAGGGACACTCGGTTCCAGTCGGTGGTCACAGTAGACCGCATTGGTGGAGGAGAGAGAGCGTCCAGGATCGTTAGGGGTAGGAACTCCTATTGTTTCCTCTCGGTTGTTTTTAGGCCAAGGTCAGGCTGCATTAAGCCTGGTACCCCTCAGGATTAGATAGTGGTAGTTAGGAATAGGGTAGGAACAGTTAGGAGGCATGGTTGAGTAAAAAGAGTTGATAGGCTTTTTCTTTTTTTAGGATCATTGGTGGGTTGAGTTGTTAGAGTGTGGGATTTCGAACTGAGAAGAGTCAGAAGCTAAATCGTCTGACGCTGCCGGGATAACTTCGGGTTGAATTGTGAGGTCCCCGGCCTTGCGCCTGTCACAATCCATGGGGATTGTGAGTCCCCATCTGTCCGATCGCGCCAATTGGCGCCTTACGTTAGATCTTTTTTTTTTTTTTTTTTTTTTTTTCAAGCAATGACGCGTTCGTCAAAACGAACGGGAGCATGGTCCCACTAGCAACCGGGATTGGGTTGAGATCCTGAATGTGCGCATGTGAGATGCAGAAATGAAGTTCAATCTCGATTTTCTGCACTTGTCCACAAACGCGGCCACATTCAGGCATTCAATCCAATCCCTCTTTGCGAATGTGACCTCACCCCGGGTACCTAGCAAAATCACGAACAAAAAAAAAAAAAAAACTAAAATAAATCTAARAAAATCTAACAGGAAAAAAAAAAAAAAAAACAATTTACTTACCTCCTGGCCGAAACGGTTGCCTGTTTTTTTTGGGCGATGTCAGCGCACTAGGAACAGAAGTGCCTGGCACTTCGCAGTGCGCCACATGGCACTCTGATTCGTAGTTTTACTTTTTTTTTTTTTTTTTTTTCTAACTATACCCGTTGGCTCTATGCCAACAATCACATCGTGGCTGAAAGCCACGGTTCTTACTATGCAGACTCAAGTTCGAATACCGACAGATTCGAAACATAACGATTGATTTTATTTTATTTTTCGATTTATGCGTGTCATCCTTGCGCAAGGGCCATGCAATCTCGCACGGCCGATCTGGGCCGCGTGATCTTCACGATCGGGCGGTCAGATCCAACCGCGCTGACTACAAAACTGCGGCCAGCTCCAAAAGGAGCCAGCCCAGCGATGTATGCAGCTTCTCAGATCTGATCATGGTACTTGTTGGGCAGAAGTCTGATGTTGTAACCTACTGGGCTGGCTCCTATCACGGTAATGATAGAGCATCTCTACTATATGAAGAGTTGGCCCAGTCGCTATCCCCCATGCCGGGGCTTTTCAGGCCCCGCCTGCCTATGGCCTCACAGGCCCTGCCCGTTTGCCTGTGGTCTTGCAGGCCCTGCAGGCCCTGCCTGCCCGCCCGCCTGTGGCCCTATAGGCCTTGCCGGCAGGCCTTACACCGCTGGTAGGCCGCGTGACCTCGGCATCAGCCTGGCAACCCCCTGGCTCAGTGTCAACCCCTACGGCCCCCGGTAAATAATTTTGTTTCCTATGCCTCCCGGCGTCGCAGCCCTATACCCGGCGCACCCCTCTTTTTAGCCTCCTTAGGCCCTGAATCGCGCGACTGCTAGCCCTATACCCGGCGCACCCCTCTTTTTAGCCTCCTTAGGCCCTGGACGCCACACGCATATTTTAGGTAGAATAGGTTTAGCTTTACCGTTCCCGTGTCCGCATATTCCTGCGGCTTCGACAAAAGCGAAGCATTACCATACACATCCGTTACTCCTGGACGCCACACGCATTCGGACTAACGTTCGAAAATTTTTTGTCTGCTAGTCATAGGTCAGGTCTGAATATACTTTTGGCAAACGTCGTCTCATCAAGTCCTTCAATTCAACACAGAAGTCGGACGACGTCGGACGTTGAAAACCCCCGGCAAATACCCTTGTCAGGGTATTTGCCCCGACAACGAAGATTGGCAAATCCCCTTGCCTGAAACAAACTGCACTGACATACTGATATTGAGCCGCCTCCTTGAGTCCTATCTGATTAAGGCTGGTCAACACTGACCCACTGACCGGAAAAGACTGAACTGCACTCATGTGATCGACAACCTTACTGCCAATTTTCTGATAATTTTCCTCGTCCAAACGACTGTATATGATTGAAGTGGCATGAACTCATCTGCTTGCGGTTTGAACTCTGATGACACGTAATATTTCTGATTGCCAATTGGTTTTTGAATGGAGACCTCGAGTAATCGTGACGATTGAGTGTCGATTTGATACTAGCTGAATGCTGGCTAAGTGTCGGGTGGATACCGAGCCTCTAAACTCTGGTAGCTTTGAGTCTGAGCACGAAGAAAGTTGTTGTTCATGGGATGGTTTGATTAAATAGGATGCTGGCATGAAGTCAGTCCTGCCGAGAGAGCAACTGGTCTGGAGTAGTTTACTAGTGGGTAGCCAACACCAGGCTGCTAGCCAGACAGTCACACATTGACCGGTAGTGAACGAATCGCGTTCGCGTGAAAAGTCGCTATCATCAAGTTTCGATAATCTCTTTATAGTCTGATTGGTTGACTCGAACGTAAAAGGCTCCCTGATTACTTTGCTGGTCAGGCTCTGATTGCACACCGCGTATTCAACACCGTTCCTTTCCTAGAGATGGCAAAAGGGTCACCTTCACTTCCAACCCTTTGAATCATGTGATGCAGGTCTCGTCCAAGTGTTTTCCCGCTCGTCAGTTGTCCGTTTGCTGAGCGTTGGATATTACTAATTGTCTGAACCTGATGATCAGGTTAACCCTGGAGGATAATGGTTTCAGCCAATTTACTGATGACCCCTTTTTCTTTTGCTTGGTTTACAGTTTCAGCGAATGAGTACATACTGTGTAGTCCCCATCCGATCCATGAAGATAAATTGTATACTCAATGGCACTCCGTTCACTCACTAACTTCAGCGCCCACTCTCTCATCATTCCAATTCGGGATTGGACATCACTGATAACTCCCTCTTCCCAGCCTATCGATTTGTCCCGGCGTAGAGTGCAAGTTACCCGCAGCGTACCTTTGCAACGGCGCATTGCAGTAACGCTTAGGTTCAGGGCTAGGAAACTTGCAGACCAACCCGCATCATTGCGGCTTCAGTGAGGTAGGATTCTCACCCACTCGCATACAAAGCCACCTTGTTGAGTTTTCGCTCATGCTTTTGCGCAGCCTAGCGCACCTTGAGACGCGCGGGGCGCAGAACCGTCTAACCACCGTTTTTTTTTTACTGAGGGTAGTACTGGGACTGCCTCTACACATAGACTTCACTCACCGGGAACACGTAACAACATAGGGGATAATCTTGCTTTCATCTGATTTGTAGTCTGACACACTGTCCCTTTCTGCATGAGAAGAGAGTTTTACTCTAAGATGCTCAAATCATGCACTGATCCAAGCTTCATGGAATGCTCTTTATGCTTACATATTACCCAGAGGTACGACCTCACCTATGTTCATGCATAGCGGTGGGTATAGTAATACTCAGTTCGCTGATAGAAGAGAAGCTTCTGAGAAACAACTAACACAGTACTGACACTCCACAGGGTTGTATCACTGCTCAGAGGCAAGCCTTTGCTCATGGATAACGCGTGTAAATTACCCAACATGCACTTAGAGGGTTGACCGCCTTTGACTAAAAAGGTGATGACTTCAGATATGGAATACCTCTGAATCTCTCCCAATAGGTGTAGATACTCTGCACATCCGTACCCAGAGCTACTTTCCTTCGATGCAGGTTAAAGTTTGAGACTCACCGACGGTCCGGGTAACACTTTTAGCACAGAAAGTCGGCACGAGCCTGATTAGCATCCAAGGAGAAGTCACTCCGGATTCATTACAACCTTTACTGAAAAGTGTTTCGTTGTTGAATCGTACGATATTCAAACATGACTACCAACGGAGACTTACCAGAGTAGTTCATCTATTTGCGGCTTGATAATAAAGGAAATGCTTGCTCAGATGATATTTGTAATACATGTCGTTTGTTAGCCCTATACATGCACGATCCAATTAAACTGCCATTGCGGAGCAGGCGTAGCGCTGAAGGGTTGTCGGCTCTGTTTCTCAACTCAATCGGCTTACTCAGTATGAAACGCAGTAATCCGTGGTCTCAACTTACTCACTGCTTAAGTAGTGCTTTACACACGAGAAGGTAAGGCGTACAACATACAAGGATCCGGTCCCGATCCAGCTTGGAGTGTCATGTCATTCAGAGCAAGAATCATGGTAGTACCCTTTGCATAATCAAATTTTAATAATCAACCAAACATATGATGACCTAAATAACTCAATCACTTTAACGACATCCTTAGAGTTCATGCTCTTACATAACCCGTGCTCATAGGAGAAGAGGTGGTATCCCCTCCCCCACTCGGAGCTTCACTCGTTACTCCGAGTATAACAGAGATCACGCATTAGTTTGGGCTAACACACGTTTCATCATTACACTTAGTGGTAGAGACCCACCAACATTTCTCTGTCCCTCATAAAGGAATTAACCACACTCTGCCGAGAGAGTTACTAAAGGTCTCGCCTGGTGAGACTTTTCACTGAAGCCGATCTAGCCTGAGCAAACACTGGGGTTAGTCCCCGTCAAGTAAGTATTTCGCCAAAATATAGGCGATAAACCTTAGACTAGACTTCCTCTGTCCCATCAAGTAAGTACAAATTTTTCAGGAAGGGAAAATATATTCTGAACCCCCCTTCAGTCAACCATTTTGGCCAGCTAAGAGACCTTCAAGGATATAAGAGAGGGATGCTCCGTAATCTTTACTAATTAGCCGACCTGATTTCCAGAACAACCCTACATCCACCTTTGGGATAGCTGGCTCCAGTGAGCGGAGTAACCGATCATTCCCCCATCAGACAGAGATTATTCATTATAAGAGAAAGGGGATAAGGGAAAGAAGGAGGGAGCACAAGAATCTTATTTGTCATCCAGGCTTTTGCCACTTCGTCATCAATCAGACAGAGATTATTCAAGTCTAGCCTCTGAGGTTCTCATCTTCTTCTTAAGAGGTTGATGCTCGAGTATAGCACCTACTATTCGTACTCGAGCCAAAGGTCCCGGACGATCCTGGCCAACGTAACTCAGGCGCCCCCTTTCTTTGACCATTAGGATACTCAATGCTCACTCAATTATGCCTGCTCGGTAAGAAACTCACCGGCAGGGGCTTGAAAATTAGCAATAGCAATTGAGCCACTAACCGATCTTCCGCATCTGGCATCCCAATTCGGGTTCAAGCCTTATGGGGCCCAAACCTTTTAATAGCTATGACCAATCAACACAGATCCATGCGTCTATTCCACGACATAGCTGGCAGCCCGGCGCTTCACTTCTACAGGGTCAGTAGGCGATTTGATAATGACCTCAAAAGAACAATCAGATCAGTAGCTGGAAAAGATTTGCAGCCACAGCACGAAAGGGGGATCTAGTGTGGGTCATAAGAGAGGGAGCACCAGCTTCGGAGTACAAACTCGCACCATTCAGATCTTTCTCCCACTCAGGACAACCTTCGTTTTCGTCCACATTTTCCCTTGTGTCTCGGTCACATGCCCTCACAACCATCCCCACACGTGGGACGGAGGACAACGAACCGCTCTGTGACTACTGAAAAGACAGCATGCTCCAAGAAGTTGGTGCCGACGGAAGACCCCTGCACGTAGAGGCGGGCGCGAGTTCAATCCCCCCCTTTTTTTCTCTCGACAAAAGCATGCTCCTCCAGACGAATGGACGACAGTGTCCTTGTCCCCATATGAACCCTCCTCTCTCATTGAAGCGACGGGGACACACGTTGTGATGCATAACATCAATCACTGGCTCCAGCTTACTTCGTGCGAAGTCCGACTCCAGTATTCAATGCGCGTCAACCCCTGTCATTGCACATTATTCCCTGCACTCCTGCTCGTTAACCTCACAATGGCGATAACCTCGCAGCGTCCATTTACCTTCACGCGCTACATACCATTATCATGCCCAGTCTCATACGCGACATTCCCACCATATCTCTCATCGCTCAAGTACCGCCCCACTTGACCTGTCTCGGAACAGGAAAGCCACTCTCCGTTATCCTGTGGCCTACCAACACGGGTGACGTCAACTGCAATGAGCGAGCTCACGTCTTGTCTGTCTCTCCCTCATACTTTCACCTCTAGCTAGACACCGCCCTCTCTGTCTCACACGAACTGCTTCAATCCCCCGTTGACCTCGGAGAATTTCTCTCTTACACGTGTCTCTTCGTGCTAGCCTCCAGCGTGTTGAGTCAAGCCAACGTCAACCATGAGAGTCATGCAAGTGTTATCTCCTCTCTTTCTTGATCGTGACCACTTAGCACCTCCAGTCACGTTGTCGCGAGCTCCCCTGCCCGCGCAGGAACCAAATCGACCTCTCACTGGTCACATACTGGTTGGCTAGTGACTGCAGTCCACTCACAAGCGAGGGGCTGCTGACCTGTGTCCAAGACGGGGAAGGGGTCGTGGTTGGCGCACTACAAGCAAATCCCAATGGCGACCTCTACCATGCCCCGCAGATTAACCTCTCTCTTAAGGGCCACTACTCTCGCCCTCCTGGCAGGATTTCTTTCCCCTCGTCTTTTCGTCTCTGCAGTAGGCGCAAGAACGTCGCGTGAGCGTGGGAACAGCGGTTGACATCAGTCGTCCCTTGCAAGCTCGCGCCCCCTCTTTCTCACCAAGTCCCCCCTTTGCTCACTACCCTCACACACCGGGGCCGCTCCACGTGTAGGTCGTGTACTGTGTGTCATCCTCTCTCATTTCCGTGGGGTCGAACTGGCCTCTGTTGTCGGGAGCTGACCTCAGGTTCACCTTCCACAGGTTGCGCCTGAGGGTGGTTCCTGCGAACGTGGTCTGGCCTATTCCAGGACTGGAGGTTAGTCTCCCGGTCACTAGCCTCGCTCTCCGCCTCTGAGTTGCGGTCCAAGTGCCGCTGCTCTCGCTCCACGGTGTCCGTCGAGGTCCCTGCGTACAGGTAAGAAACGGTCACCTTTATTTCGTCGGTGACCCTGTCCCTCCTGCATCTCCTCTCCGCTCTATCCCTGGCCTCCGTAATCGCCAGCTGTAATCTTTGATCAGCCCTCATGTCTCTTTCTCTTCCCCCTTCAACATTAACCCTCAGTCTCACCTCTCCGTTGCAACGACTATAATCCAAGGTAGTCGTCACAGTGGGCCCCTCACCCGACATTGGCTCCCACCTCCAGACAAACTGGAGGTATGCCGGCCTATAGCCGTGTAGCCCAGTGCACCTCGCCATTACAGACCCTCTACGGACAACTCGCCACAGCCGACCCCAGAATGGTCACGGCCAGACGCTCAGAGCACCCGCAATCGCTCACAGGCAATTTCTTGTACACTTACTACGCCAACTAGCATTCTCCCCTCAACTTGCCAACATCAGGCATAGCAAAATCACTCGAGCCCGAGTGATCGAGGCCAGTCTCACTTCCCTCTTATAGGGTCACCACCTGTCTCAATCCCCGCGCTCTAAACGAGGGGTTCAAGAAGACTTCTCGAGATTCCATACTTTTCCTTAGCATTCCTATATTTCACGAATTAATAAAATTAAGACAATACAAAAGAAAGGAAAAAGGGAAAAGGAAAAACAAGACACGATACATCCATAGTCGAAAAGCCAGCCCTTGCTTGAAATGGCCATAGGTCTGCGCGGCGGTCCCATAACGGGATACCATTCAGTGTTTCCCAACCTTTAAGACATGCCGCTACCTCTACCCTTAGTGGGTACCCGCATCCGATGGCAAGGAGGAGGCTTATGACCCTCCACGAGGGGGGTGATAAGCCTCCTACCTATGCGGCCACGGGTCGTCCCTCTTTTGAGGTTCTACCGCGTGGAGCCCAGCCAGACAGACCTGGCACAGGCGATATACGAGGGGTCGGGCCAACCTAGGCCGTCAGACAATAATCATCGCTCAAAGCTGAACTGTCAGCGTTCCTGTGAAAAGACGGGTTAAAAAAAGGAAGGTTGAATTTCTTTAGAACTTTCAATGTCAATAATAATAATAATAAAGTCAGAGAAAGTAGGGAGATCGTAACGTTGCAATGGCCTGAATCCACCAGTTTCTCCCCGAACTAAAGCGCGGGTTCAGATTTGAGGTTTCGTTTCTCTTTTCCCCTTCCCTTCCTTTTCTTTTCCTCTTTTACTTCGCCTAGTCCCTCTCTTTTTTTTCCCTCTGACAGCGACCTCTGTTCCACGCACCTAACCCATAACTTGCCAACGGGGCACTGTGCGCGCAGTAGAAAAGACAGCGCAGGTCTTTCCACTTTCGCGTCCCAGGGCGAGCCCGGCGGCTACCATGGCCACAGCCCGGTAGTGCTCTGCTATACAGCAGGGCGCCGAGCCTGCGTGGACCAATGGAAAGTCTTGTGGCGCACCCTTTTGCTGAGGGCAAGCACCCACAGGACCTGTCTGCGTAAGGGCACCACTCTGGTATATCAGCGTAGTTGCGGAGGTTCGGTAACGGCTTAATGAGCCGCGGTATCAGAGCGAGGACCCGGTATCCGGTAGGGACTTGGCACACAGAGGAGGGTCGGGACACCGCGCCCTCCAACATAATACCAAACCCCCACCCAGCGTCCCCGCTGGGTAGAAACGTGTCGCGCTTCCAGTATAAAGACGGCGCAGACCAGCAGTACTCCTCGTTCATTTTTCACCACGGCTTTGGGAGAAGTCAGCACCACGGCCTTGCACTAACTTGCTACTAGCGCTTTCGTAGCATTCACTTTTCCTACTGCAGCACGTCTTTTCTCCCTTTTCTTAGTGATGAGTTTTTCCTTTTATTCTCGTGCCCACGCTATACTTCACGGTTCTTCTCATCTTTGCACCATGCCTGAAGCAAGTCGCGGGTAGGGTAGAGGAGGAGGAGGGAGAGAGGGTAAGGTTCGGGAGGAACCGCCGGCCCGTGCACGGCGTGACTATAGCTCTGAGGAGGAGGAAGAAGAGGTACGGGGTTATGGAGCGCACTCAAGGTCTTACCCGCGCCACTCGCTCTTTTCATGGTACGAAAGGACTTCATCCCCGGAAAGGATGGAGTACTTCCGAAAGAAGTTTGAAGCGCGCTATGGCGCGCCCAGCACTTCCTTACATCCTTACACTCCCAGAGCTCCTATCATTCCCACGACAAGTAAAGCCCTAGTGTCAGTTCCACCATCCTCTATCCCTTGCGCAGTTTCTTCGCCCTCTCACTCCAGTAACTGCATTTTTTTCAGCATTTTCTTTCTCTACTTCAGATCGAGCTCATGGCAATTTTTTATATCCTATACAAGCGTTATTTCTTCTCATCTCTCTAAATCTGATTCTGTTATCAAAATTTTCAGTTCATACCCCACTTCATAGCGTCCCTGGCTTGAGAATTTGAATACCTTAAGGCCGGGGATGCAGGTTCCTCGTGAACCAGGCCACTTGTCGGCCACCAAATAATTTTAAGAAGGATTATGTTTCCACTTTTTCGTTTATTGCTGGTTCTAACCTCTTGTTATTCTGATATTTGTTCTCAATCTGAATTTTATGGCAGAGAAAAGGTTACCTTAACCTTCACCTTGGTTGTAAAATCGAAAACATTGTCAGTCTGATACCAATGCTTGGGACACTTGTCCAATTTGCCATGATGAGAGTAGGGCCTACCAAACCCTTTTCCTGTTTTCTGGCTTGAGTGAGATATCTTCTCAATTTCTCAAGTGACTCAGGGGACACCAAACCCTATTTTCTTTCTCTCGTCTGAGTGAGGCATCTCCTCAACTTCTCAGGCAGGAAAAAGGGATACCAAACCCCTTTTTCTTTTCTCTGGTCTGGGGAACTTCAAGTAAGTCTTTATATACCTGCAAAACAGCGAGTTCCACAGACAACAGACTATGCCCCAGCAAGCAGGCTCCCCGACAATTAACAGTCAAGCAACAAGTAAACAAATTAAGACCCAGAATAATAAAACGATAAAATAATAAAGTGATAAAATAATAAACTGATAGACGTCACAGGACAGTTCTTCACACCCAAGAGTTATCGATTGCCTTGGTTTTGGCCCACCACTGGCCAGGAATGACAGACGTCCCGTCAGTCTGACATACCTCATTCGGCCCGCCTCAGGCCATGACTAGTCAGACCATTTGTCTTGACAGCCCCTTTGACCTACCTCCAGGTCAGGACTGACATACTCACTACTCGAGTATGGCATCCCTATGACACTCTCGCCAGGACACCTAGACTATAGCAGGTCTGGTCACCCTATGACAGTAGACCTCCCGTCAGTCAAACTGTCCCAAACCCGGATTTGACCACTGCGGTCGGGGACCGGCTCACCCACCAGTTTTAGGCCAAGGGTGCTGACCGCCCCGTCTAGATTTTTGAACGGAGGACCCGGTCTAACTACGATTCAAGGCTCTGGCGAACCTTACTGGATTGCATCCTCTGACTGCGGTAAGGTTCCAGCTGACCCCTTTCGACCTCACTGGTCAGACCCCCGGATATTAGCCTCAGTCGACTACAGAATTCGACACTCGCGTCGGGGACCTGCTGACCCCACCAGATTGCAACCTACTGCGGTAAGGCTCTGGCTGGCCCCGACAATCAATGCATCTTTAGGTTAGAGAAGAAGATCTCAGACACAGACAATCATGTATGCATACCATAACCCACAAGCAGACTGCCCATGCTCCATAATAGGACAACCATTCCTCAAGAGACGTCCCTTCAGTCTCAAGAGGCACTGAACAGCAACATGATAACCAGCATCAAACCCTTACCAGAGACCTCCCTTCAACCTCAAGAAAGACGCTTAATGCTGGCTCCAAAGAGGTCCCTTTCCTCAGCTAGGAATTCATTTTCTAAGAGACGTCCTGTCAGCCCCAAGGAAATACTAGAATGCTGATCTCAGAGAGGTCCCTTCCCTCATCTGAGTGAAGATAGGCAACTTATTTAAGAAACACGAAGTCCCTCTACTCACAACTCTTAGTCAGGTAAAGTTGGACTTCTTTATGCCTATCATGCTTCTCTCTTTATCATAAAAATGATACTGATTACATCTTCTGATGTGCCACAGCCATGAGTTCCTCAGATCCTTGACACTGCGTCAATACTCACGAAAACTTTATCTCACAGTTATTTTCTCACTCTTAGGGACTTGATACTCATAGATTGACTGTAGCCCTGCATCAAAGATATAGTCTCATTGACTCTGTTGCTTGCTGAAACAACAATTAACTGACATTCTGAAAAAATTGAAATGTTGAATTGACTATGCAAAACGATCACAGTGCTGAAAATTCAGTCTTGCTGTTCTCATTGTCTTACTGTATTTTTCTCTCAGTTCTTCGAAATTGTTCTCTCACTTGGATGGCTGACCTTTCTTCCTTCTCTTTGAGGTCGCTGTAGGGATCAGATCAGGGTCTCTGAAGATGAACTTACGAAGTCTTGACCCTGACACCATGTCGTGAACCCTGGATCCATCAATCTCTGATATCTCATAGACTTTGCCTTCTGCTTCTCCTGTGATTTTGTAAGGACCAAGCCATCTGGGCTCCAACCGTTTAGTCCACTGAATCTCAAGAGAACTGTCGAATAGAAGAACAACATCACCAACCTTCAATTTCTATTTTTTTATATATCTTTTCTTCTCTCTGCAGCATTTATCACTGCTTGATCAACTTCTGATATTTGTCTTATTCTGATCTGGAAGAGTTATGACATAGAATAGTCTCTATCACTTTCTTGACTTGACCATGTCTTGACTATGTTCTCAATAGGCAATGTAGCATATCGGTCATACCACATAATAAATGGAGCATAGTCAGTAGTCCTCTTGAATGTTATGTTGTCAGCATAGACAACAACTCTTAATACTTTTGGCCAATTACTGAGATTTCTTTCACACCAATTAGCCAATGAATCTTTCAATGTCCTGTGACCTCTCTCGACTGGCGCATTCGCTTGAGGATGGTAAGTAATCACATATCGAATTCTGACACCCAATCTGAGAGTGTTTTTTCTTACAATCTTATTTTTGAACTCTGATCCTCTGTCTGAGACAAACTCTCTGATAAAAGGATACCTGAGATAGACTTCCTCTATCCAGTCAGCCACTTGCTCGACTGTCTTCCTTTTCAGAGTTTTTGCGTCAACATATCCTGAGAAATTATCTCTCATGTTCAGTATGTATCTCATCCCGCCCTTGCCTAATGGCATGGTGATGAGATCTAAATGAACTCGACTTCTTGGTTCCACCAGAATAGTGGGGAATAAAGGTTCTATCATTTTTGTGGTAGACCTCTTCTGACATAACGCACATGATTTACAAAATCTGAAAATCATGTCTTTCATGTCATGCCATAAGTAAAGCTTGACAGTCTTAGAGTAGGTTGCCTCAGCAGCTTTGTGGTCACCTGCAACCCCCTCATGTAGAGCAACAATTATCTCTAATTGTCTCTCTTTACCACATACCACTCTTAGTGGAGGTAGTCCTTCCTTACCATCCACAAAGAGATGTCATCTTTTTAATCTGAACTTCTTCCTTGAATTTTTAGAATAATATTCATTTAGCGTTCTCTTTCCATCTTCTTACCAATTTCTTGATAACTTTCGTCTTATTCTTCATAAATGAAAAATATATCTTCCTCCTTCTTTTCACATTTTTCTTCTTCCTTTGAACCAGAGTTTTTTCCCATTTCATGAGCAGCCACAGCCGTTGCGTTAACTCTAACATACCAATTATTGGGCTCATCCTCTTCTTCTTTCCCAAGAATCGACTCATAAACATAGGCATTAGGGGTCTCTCCCCAACTGTCTCTCTCTTCAGGCCACAAACTCCACTTATAGGAGGAGCGTGGTACTTCATAATCTTCATCATTCTTTTCATTCAGAAAATTATCAACATAGGCAGATTCTTCAATCGTTCTATTTAGATCTTCTTCTTCATCTTTTCTCCACTCAATCCGGCTCAGACCATCTGCTCTGTTCTTTTCAGTAGGAATTTTTTCCAACTTAAAATCAAAAGTCCAGATGTTGCATGCTGCGCCTGCACACGGGCCCCATTTGAGGGGTCCGACGGTTGCTGAGGGGCCCCCAGGCCGCGTACCATCCAGCACGCGCCCTGGAGGCCCACGACGGCCCTCCAGGCCCTAGGCAGTACACTAGGTAGGTAGGATGTAGTTTTACTTACCGTTTGTTTGGTGTGTGTGTGTTGTCTTATTTTTTTCTGTTCAGGTGCCGTTTCGGACTTGCAGCCCCACGGTCGGACCTTGGGCCAGGTGCACCGGTAGAAGACCGTTTTTAGGCCAGGCGCATTTCTGCTTCATGCTGCAGCAGCAGCAAGGTCTGGACGTCCGGTAGGGACCCAAACCACCTGGGTCGTTTTAGGCCACACAGCACCAGGTAGGCCCAGCCGCCCACCGCTACAAATAGTTGGGCAGCGGCTGGGCCAAACACAGTTCGAGTAGCTCACTTTTGAGCGACATGCTGCTGGTTGGAGGTTGCGCTATGATGCGCTGGGTAGCGGAGTAGGGAGTAGAGGTTAGAGGAGATAGGGAGTGGCGGAGGCCATACCTGYAGTCGGCGAGCTTACCTGGCGCCATAGCTGGGCTCCACGCGGTACCTGCACACAGCAACGGACGAAGTCAGTTCAGTGACAGCTACCTGCAGGTGAGATAGCGAGGAGGGTTTCATCTTCCTCTCTCTCTCTCTCT
>BFEA01000077.1:2070258-2096607 GCA_003427395.1 Chara braunii | reverse complement strand
TTTTTTTTTTTTTTTTTTTTTTTTTTTGCCTACATGCCACACAGAGCAAATGAGAATGTCTGAGAACAACGACGACCCTGAGGCCTGCCAGCATTGATTGTCCTGCGACCCAGGGGATTGACTGAGCAGGCCTATACCATGTACATCTAGGTTTAGCCACTATCCCCCTGGTACCATTCCATCTCTTCCAAAGCTAAAGGAGGAGGCGGGAAGTAGCTCAGTGGTTAGAGCACCGGTTGGAAATGCGCATTGTGGTATGAGGTTGCAGGTTCAAAACTCAAATGCAGCCTCGTGCACGGACACCGGCAGGGCGTTAGGGTGACGCACGGCTGGACACACACACCCTTGGGATGGCGCACGGTAAGCTTATACAGACACTGCCTGCGCACCACCCAAGGGGACCTAGTCCAGGTTGCTGTCTGCTGGGTCTTGACTATGCGTGGGCTGCTTGACGTGGTTATTGTTGGCTCTGACATTCTTCCCTTCCCTGTTCTGGCATATCATACATTGGCATCAATTCACAACGTAGCACATATGGTAGGGCACTGCTGTTACATAATGAAGGGCGTGGGTTCGAGTCTGGCTAGAGACTTTGGGGGGCTCTTGCATAGATAGGACCGCCATTCACACGACAGTACAACCCTATGTACACGGAATTCATCCAGGACTTGGTGAGGGGTCCACACTACACACAGATAGCACATACTCATGACTGGGGCTGGTTGGGGCTTTCAAGGCTTCGCGCTTGGCCTTGTCCCGCCTCAGTATCTGACATCTGTAGAAAGGAAAATATACACATACACGACTGGGGCTGGGCAAGGGTTCTCAAGGCTTCGCGCTTGTCCTTGCCCGGCCTTGGTATCTAAAACCATGGGCAACCACACTATACACAGATAACACATACACATGACTGGGGCTGGCTGGGGCTTTCAAGGCTTCGCACTTGGCCTTGTCCCGCCTCGGTATCTGACATCTGTAGAAAGAAAATATACACATACACGATTGGGGTGAGTATGGACACATAGATATCACACAGATAAACACATACACGTGACTGGGGGTGGCTGGGGCTTTCAAGGCTTCGCGCTTGGCCCTGTCCCACCGCGGCATCTGACATCTGTAGAAAAAGGAATGAAATGCCAGAGTACGGATACATAGATAACATAAGATGCCAGAATGGGGGTTGGTAGGTGAAGTAGACATAATGCTTGAGCCTGGCGCCCGATGTACCCAAGTAATGTAGCTTACCTGACTGTGCCTCAACTAGGGCTGGGTGGGGCTTTCAAGGCTTCGCGCTTGGCCCTACCTAGCCCCAGTGCCTAGAACTACCGTCTGGTCCAAGTCGCCCTCGGAAATAGCATGGTGATAGTCCTGAGTACTCAATACTGAGGTAGGATAGTAGGATAGGGGTGCGCTAGGAGAATTGCCGAGAGGATGGGTAGGGAAAGTGATCTTACGGAGCATATGGGACTGTCAGGACTACCAATAGCTGTGTCAGTAACCCCGTGTGTCTGGAGTCCGGCTTCTACAACAACCTGGGCTTTTCAACAAAAAAAAAAAAAAAAAAAAAAGAATTCAGCAAAATCTGAGAGGGGCCGGAGTGGGATGGCGGGTTCTATCTTTGTCCAACCCTGAAAGCATAGGTGGTAATCCCTTTCCCCTTGCTCTACGTCTTCCCCCCCCTTCTCCCCTCCCAACAGTACTAAACGCAGATAGGAGCCAATTGTTTTTTGTTTGTTTGTTTGTTTGTTTGTTTGTTTGTTTGTTTGTTTGTTTGTTTGTTTTCCTTTCTATAAAGCCCAGGTTGTTGGTAGAGGTGGGATACTAGACAGATGGCAGTCACCCGCAGTACTCAGCCACTCAGTTGTCCAGCTGAACCCCTCTGAAGACCCCACCCACCCACCTACCCTTCCTCTCATCTTTTTGTTGCCCTGGCGCACCGCCACCCCCCCTGTCCTACCCTAGTGTTTAACCACCTGGTTGAAGAAGACGCCGTGCAAGCGCAATGCACGGGGACTTCGGGAGCTAGTAGGTATGAACATGCTACTACAGCGACTCCCATCTAACCCAGTTGTGTGGTGATGATAGAGATCTGGGAATCCTCCGTTCCCTCGTGTGTCCCTGGAGCCCGTTCCAGGCCCGCAGTAAAGTGCAGTATCTCCTGAGACCCCCGACATCCCGTACTAAGCAACTGCTATGCCAGCCTCAACCCTATGCTACGTACTACGAGGATAGCCAACCCTGGGTGATGAGTTATGGACTGAATCTCTTATCCTTATGTTGTATTACTACAGTGTTCTATTGTGTTGATGGTAGAGAAAGCTGGGGATCCTCCATTCCCTGGTATATCCCTGGAGCTCATTCCTGCCCCGCAGCAAGGTGCAGTATCTCCTGACACCCCCGACATCCCCTACTGAGTAGCTTCGATTTTTTCTGAGCCAAAGCCGGGTAATGGCCCCGGTATCTCAATCTTCAAAATTATATGTAAATTTCCATATGGGACGCTGGGCCCGGTTCCCAGCACGTGCTGCTCCCCACGAATAGATTGGAGCTTTGTTCCGAAAAAATAATAATAATAATAATAATAAAATTTTAAAAAAAGAGGGAACTGCTATCCCATCCTCAACCCTAAGCTACGTACTAGGAGGATAGCCAGCCGTTTTTTTTTTTTTTTTGAGGAACCCTAAGTCGTGAATCATGGACTGTATCTATTGACCCGGGAGAATCTATTAATCAAGTATTGTATGGTAATCTGTGAGAGCTGACAATCCTCCGTTCCCTCATATGTCCCTGGAGCCCATTCCGGCCCCACGGTAAAGTGCAGTATCTCTTGACACCCCCGACATCCCGTACCAAGGAACTGCTATGCCAGCGTCAACCCTATGCTACGTACTAGGAGGATGACCAGCCCTAAGTCATAATCTGGTATCGAAGACAGGACCTCATGTGAACCGTGCAAATGACATAACCTAATGACCTATACTGTGAAATAGTATGTAGCTGTCCTCCGCTGGGCTCGAGTAAACCATCGCCCAAGCAGTCTCTTGACCACCCCATAGACCAAGAACATCAGGATACCCTACCATCGCCCAGTCCCAACACACAACAACCATGGGCTACCCCTTAGGTGGTGCGCAGGCCGTCATGGTGTCTGTAATAGCTTACCTTCGTCATCCTTCATGGAGCCAATTGTAAATTAGCAAGTGATGAGCACAATTGATTGCTGTTCTTAGCTTATGCCAGGTAATGGCCCTGGTATTCCAATTTTCTTGTATCATTTTATATTGGACGCTGGGCCCGGTTCCCAGCACATGTTGCTCCCCACGAATAGATTGGAGCTTTTGTCCCACAAAAAGAAAAAAGAAAAAAAAAAAGAAGAAGAGCACAATTGATTGCCCTCTCACAAGGGTGACTACTTATGCAGCGCCAAGGGGAGAGACGGTGCTCCAGGTTACGTACTGGTATGGCCATAGTCCAATCAAAGATGACTGAAATGATGTATCTATGGGACGCTGGACCCGGTTTCCAGCAGGTGTCGCTCCCCACCAATAGATGGAGCAGCCCGACAGGCACAGCCTCAATTCCAGCGGTTCCCTTACCACCACCAGGAACGAGGCTTTGCAAAAGGGCTTTTCGTTATTAAAAAAAAAAAAAAGAAAAAAAAGAATGGGAATTGACTGCCCACCAGTCTTAGTGGTGGACACACACCATTTTTTTTTTTTTTTTTTTTTTTTTTTTTTTTTTTTTTTTTTTTTTTTTTTTTTTTTTTTTTTTTTTTTTTTTTTTTTTCTTTTTTTTTTTTGAAATAGCGTAATATCATTGTAGTCTGCAAAAGGAGGCCGGGGATCCCTCCACATTTCAACCCGGAAGAGACACCAGACCTCCGCGAGATTTTACTGGAAACCGGGTCCAGTGTCCCATGCTCCTTTCGGTAGTCATGCTATTTCTGCAAAAAAGGCAAACTCCTCCATCTCCTCTGTCCTGGGGTTCTACTGAACCAAAACATCCCACCAGCACTACTTTAGCATTCTGAGCCCGTCGCTATCCAGCTCTACTCCAGGAACCTAACCCAGCTTCGTAACGAGGGGGGTCTAAAATCGACCCCCAAGTTCCTTCATCATCGACCCCTATCCTGAGCCCTCAGGTCGATCTCAATATCCATCATGTGTTCAAAGATCGTTCCAATTTTAACGGATGTCCCGAAGGACTTTTTTCTTTTCTTTTCCCTAACTCTAATCTGCTGAAATAACGAGGTTCCACAACCCCCCTGCCACATGGCAGAATCCCGAGAATGAGCTACCACCCTTTTTCCTCTACGCTTTTTTTCGCACTCCAACCCACCAGTTCAAGCCAACCTATGTTGACAAAGCTAGCTTCCAAGGCTCGCGAGCCTGCAACTGCGCTTGCTTTTTCAAATTGGCCTGTAGCTTCTTCTTTTTTTTTTTTTTCGGAGTACAAGTCTTTATAAAAGCCGGGAACAGGGCCCGGCGTCTTGCTACCAGGCCAAGCCCAAATCGAAACCGGTAAGAGCTGTCCTCTGCTTCAGGCAACCTGGCGGTTTAAACCACCAGTACTGTCTGCTTCGGGCAACCTGGCGGTTTAAACCACCAGTACTTTGCCCATACATCGGCCGCGGGGGAAAATAGAGGCCCAACGTTTTCACTTGAATGAATTTGGACCAGATCCGCCAGGCCCATTCAGCCCAGCGCGTCACGGCTGATGTACGGCTGCCACTTTCAGAAGCGCTGGTGGTTTAAGGACATTAAGAAAACATTACTAAACCACTGCAGTACTTCCTAAAGTCGTGCCCGTTAACAAGCCACAATTCTAGGAAACGAACGGGCCACTACAGTAGCGCCCAAATTCATCCAACTAGAAACGTTTCTACTCTATTTTCTCCCATGGCCGATAGCTGGGCCAAGTACTGGTGGTTTGCGCCCGTCAAATGAGCTTACTGACTGAGTGAACCTGCAGATGAGATTCGTAGGATCGCAGAAACTAATGAGGGGTGGTTACCCCGACAACACTGCAACAGAGGGCTCACAAGTGTGAACGACATTGGTTCAAAGATCTATAAAATGTATGAAGGGAAAAAAAAAAAAAAAAAAAAAAAAGTATGAAGGGACGCTGGAACCCGCTTTCCAGCAGGTGCTGCTCCCCACCAATAGATGGAATCATCCAAAAGTGGGTCTGCTAATAGGGAATGCTCCTATCACCTCCATTAGCATGAGCCATAACAAAGCGATGTTTCTAAAAAAAAAAAAAAAAAAAAAAAAAAGCAACGAGCTTGCGAAATGTTTCCTTTTTTTTTTTTTTTTTTCCCTAAGCAGGGGAAGAACAGAAGTTCCTCTATTCCGCCATTTTACTTCAACCCCGCATGTTTAAAAAATGGAGGCAATTCCATCCTCTAAATATTACCGTTGTGAGGCTGGAAGTGTTGATGACCATATGGAGGGCTCGTTGTTCTCACGAGAGGAGAGAACACACCTTCCGCTACCTCGAAGCTAAACATCAAAATAATAGAAACAGTAAGAATCAACATTCACAAAGCGTGGAAGAGCTTCAAAGAAAAACTATCATCCACCACAAATCGAATGAAAATTGAAGAATACACCACCGACTTCAAACAAACGTTGTTAGACCCGGCACAAAAGACTGGATCGTTGGATGGGAATGGGAATCTGATATGGAGGCCCTGGTGGAAGGATGAACAGAGATGGCAATGGAAGTCGCCACCTTCGTTCGCTCGACAATCACCAGGGGAACCATCCTTGATACCTTCCCCACCCAAGAGCAGAGACCCAACTAACCCTTCACTTCCTGACATGCCAACCCCACTCACCCCGCCGCCCCCCCTGACATCCCGTGTCGCCCTCCCTCATTCTGGCCCATTTCTTGTTCACCCCGGCCTACGTCAACACAGGACCTCAGTACCCCCCGATCCACCCCACCACTCCCTATGGAATCTCCACCACAGACTCCTGCTCCCCGACCAGAGTCACCACACACCCGGCCAACCGCCCCGACACCCCCTCTGTGGTCGGAAGCAACACGGCCACTGTTGAGCGCATCGGTCCGGCACCGCGCGTGGCAGCGCGGGACCCTCTCGGCCGCATCACGCAGGAGTTGGACCAACCTCGTCACGGACACACAAATGAAGCTTCCTTAGGCCGCTCCGGCCGAGTGCGCCAGCCATACCTCTCGCGAGCCCCTACGACAGGATAGGGCCTACGCGAGGCACGACTTACTTCCACCTTACGGGAGTTGTCACCTCCCTTCAGTGGGCGTATCCCCGCCGAGCTACCAGTCCGCAGTACGAAAGCTGATCAGCTGCAATCGCAGAGGTGGACCAGGCGAGGGCGTTTCTCGTTCGCTGTAGCATTGGGGGTACGCGCGGTAATACGCCTCTATCGGACCCGCACGCGAACCGACATCTTGAGGGGCTGAGGTCCCAAGCGCGACTCGATGTCGGTCGACTAGGACGCATCCCACACACCACGCGCACACCACTCTAACAACCACAAAACGACAACGCACGCACATACACACGAAACAGAACAACACGAACAACGCGACAACGCTCCTAATCCCTTAGTCGTCGTCCCATAACTCCTCGATGTGGAAATCGAGCAAGCGTCGCGCGCGAGACTTAGTATAAAACTGCGGGGATGCAGGGCTAACTCATATCGACTCGCAATGCAAGCGTACGCAAGCAGTCGCGATGATGGCGTACTATGTAGTACCCATACTCACGTGGCCCTCGTTAATCTCCTGGGTCGCATTCGACACTTAAGTGCCAGCTGACACGCGCCTTGAGGGTTAATCTCTCGACGCCGGACAACCGCCATGCGCAGTTAACGACCACACACCCTCTTCTGCACCCTGTGCAGAGTGGGTGGTACACAGGTCCGTACCTGTGGTGGTAGCTGTTTCTTACGGCCCTTGGGATGAGTCTCACTCCAGGCCTGGGTGAAAGTTAAGGGGTTTGACTTTGGCGGCTGCCACGGACTACAACGTCCAACCATACAAACTCTAAAAAACAAGGGTACAAAGGGAATCCCCCTTTTCTCTCAAGCCACAATCTGGTTAACCCTTATGCTCAATTACGGTAGGTCTCTCAAATACTCAGGGCACTTATAAGTATATAAGGGTTAATTATGTAGGACGATCACTTCTCACAGTCACAGTGTTCCTCTTAGTCATATATGTATGTACTCGCAGACAGTCACATCCAAAGTCCGAACTACAAACGCACCTGCAATCACATCAAAGATTGAACCAAAAGTCCACGCACTACGCGGGGTCAACTTCAACCATTCCCTGCGCTCATACCCTCCGCGTTAGCCATACAAGCCTCACTCGTGCAACTCTTAAATAAATACTCAGTACTTTTGTTGGATGGCCATTCAATAAAGTCCGGGTGAAAACACAACAAAACAGTTTAATCACAAGGTTAAAGCCTTTAGGTTGAGTGGTAGGTGTGAATTGGAGTTGAATCGTAAACCGACGAATCGGCAACCGACCTGTTATCAATGATAACGGAAGATGATCCTCATAGGATCGAGCTGAATCTAGTCCACATCCTGAATCAAACGGTCCAGAGGACCTGTAACACATGACAGGCCAATCCCCAAGCTAAATCCATAAGTCCTTGGAGGGTAATCACGATCTCACTCCAAAATCTACCTAATTAACTAACCTTAAACCTATCCTTAGCAGTGTCCAGAGCAAAGGTAGACTTTGGCAGAATCTCCTCTATACAGAGTGGACTGCCAGAATCGCCACCTGTCAAAATATAATCTATCTTCTTTAAACTAAGAAAATTTCGGCAGCGTTTCCCGTAGGAAAAATGTCTTTTCATAATTTATATTCGCCCGAATCAAAATATAATCTATCTTCTTTAAACTAATAAAATTTCGGCAGCGCTTCCCGTAAGAAAAGTGTCTTTTCATAATTTATATCCGCCCGAATATAAAAACAGAAATAGTCTTTGACTTTCCAAAGTCCAATTTTGTCTAACTCCCTGAATTAGCAAAAATTTGAGCAGCACTCCCTTTAGAAAATGAGACTTTGCAGATTTTTACTAATCCATACATGAACTTTAGACAAGTTGAACTTGGAAAGTCAAAATTTGACTAACTCCTTGGAATTGCAAAAATTTCGGCATCACTTCCCGTAGAGAGAGTAGCTTACCAAAATTTATACAAAGCCAAGTATAACAAAAAATCCCAGAAAATGCAAGAATTAATCTAAGTAAAAATAAACTTAGCTTAGAAAATGCAGGAATTGAAATTAACTCCTATGGCTCTAGCACGTGACGAGCGACTAAAACAACTACCTATCAAACTGAAACTCAGACCAAGTAGTAACCTCACTCAGTCACATGCAGGCCATACCACAAAGGTAAGTACTCTCACCACCCCAAGTCAACCTGAACAAACAATAGTTCATGATCTTACAATGATTTGACCCCTTATACCCAGCTTACATAGGGCGTAAAGTCAGACCATCCAATCTTATGGAACATGTTTGACTCAGCTATCAAATATACGTGAACAGGTTGCACAACTACTCTTCTCTTCCTTTGGGCACATGACTAAGCCATTCATCTTAGAAACAATGCCTAGTCGCCCTTAATTGTTTAATATCCAAGTTATATATACCTCTCTGACTTTAATCTTCAAGGTGCGCGTAGGACTGAGTCATTCATCTTAGAAACAATTCTCAACCGACCCAAGTTTACCTTCAGTTATATCTCTTAATTGTACTCTCTTCAAATTATGATAAGCTATAACCAGATCATCCAGTCTTATGGAACCCGTGTCTGACTAGCATGTTTTTGATAAGATAATAATAACGTATAGCCAAATTATAACATTGGGTTTCAGCATGAGCGAGGCTTTAAGCCAGACCCCCTGAACTTACAGAAGGATCTAACTCTCTGCCAGATTCATTTCTCTCTGAACCATCATGTGCGTGACAGTGAGTCAATCCCCTTGAACTTACAGATGGGTTTGCCCTTTGCCAAAGATTATTCCCTCAAAATAAAAGCAAGAAGAGACTGAGTCACCTGAACTTACAGAACAGCTCAGCCCCCTCGTTCAGAAACAAGGAAACTTAAGAAAGCCCAAGAAACAAGGCAACTCAGGGTACCTAAACTTATAGAGTGTCTGCCCTCAGCTCCTGAAAATCAAACACAATCAAACCCTCGCAAGTCAGAGCAATCAGACTACCTAAACTTATAGAGCGGTCTGACCCTCCATGCAAATCACAGTGCTGGGTCTCCCCAAACTTATGGGGACTTTCCAACCTCCAGAGCTTCATGCTACCTAAACTTATATAGCGACCTAATACTCCATACAAACCAAAAACAAACAAAGCGTTGGGCTTCCTTAAACTTATGGGGACCTCCCGGCCTTAACGACCCAATCAAAACTGCACGCAATACTGCCTTCCTCCCAACCTTCCCCCCAGATGCAGCCCCTTTTGTTCACAATCTGCTTTCAGGCAGTCAACAAATCTGAAACTGTAGTTGCATGCATATTCCTTTGCTTAGTCTGAATTCAAGTCTTGCAAGTCAAACCAAAGTCAAAATACAGGATCCACACCATACGCTCAATCAAACATAGAAAGGTATACATGTAGGGGTTATAGTTGGGTTTATAGAAGGAGTCAGGGAATTACCACTCAGTTCCCTGCCTCCAGGACTTCGCCCGGGTCCCGGCAGAGCTCCCGCAATCGGTGGGGCAAACCTCCCACAAGGCCTTGACGCGGTCTACGGGTCGCAACCCCGTCTGCCGTCTTCCTCTCAGAACCAAGTGAGCAGACTTAAGAGTAAGAAGAACAAAAGGAGAAAGGTTCAGTCTCTCAGATCCAAGAAGGGTGCGCTCAGACTCGCTGGAAAGGGCCTTGATACCTTCACTTGCCTGAGGGCCCCGCAATGGCGGCCAGAGGTATCAGCCTGGTTGACTCCTCCGGGGCAAACCGCTGAAGCCAAACTTCCGATGACTCCTCTACTGCTGCCCTGACTCCCCCTGTAGTCCAATCGCCCGTTTTCCCAGCCACCCCGTAATAGCATGCAGCGCAGGCTAGAGCGAAATACAACAATCGTGGTCCGCAATGCTTGGCGTTCACGTCGCTCACGCAGCCCCGACTTGGCCAACGACACCCCCCCTCCTGCAACTCTCTCGCTTCCGTGGTAAAACAACAGTCACACTACCCCAAACCTTCGTACCCAGATTAGTACACCAGCCTGTAGTAGACCCAATCTCTGCCGCTGTGGACCGCATATCATGGAACAACAACCTAAAAACAAGCTGCAGCCAGTTGGGAACAGTCTGTAACAGTCAACGGCTGCGCATAGTCAATAGCGATCAATCTGTGTGCCGTCCGCGGCAGCAGCACATCGCAGCCACAGCCTACGCGCCACCTGCAGTGCCTAGCCAAAGCGACAGTAATAGCCCGTTCTCAACCCACCGCGGCCGCATTTGATAGCGGTTAACAGTCGTCCGCAGTCCACAGTAGTGCGCAGTAGTGGGCAACCGTGCGCAGCAACATACAGCAGCGTGCAACAGTGTGCAGTATCGTACAGCGGTCTGCCCACAGCAGTCCGCCATAGTTAAAATAGTTCGTAGCAGACCATCTCATAAGAAGCCTAGCAACACCGCCTTGCTTCAGAGGCAGATGCCTCGGTGGCCTGTGTGATCAGGCATCCGGCCTGATCTAATCTCCCTCTCTCTCTTCCGACTCGGTCCTTCCGCAATGACTCGAGGCTTGAATTTCATTGGCTGTAGCTCCAAGCAAGGGTTGTGAGACCAAGACCCCCCCCCCCCCCCCCCCTTTTATAAACGTGAGCAGCATTCCAACCAACAGTTGATCATGTGGCGTACACAGTCCGGCGGGGCGAGCGGCACACCAATTCTGCCGCCAAATCTACAACTACTGTGTTCGCTCCTCGCTTCTCCAAACTGGAGGTGAGCAGCGCATCAAACCACGAATGAACCCGCAACCTCAACCCAGTCGCCGACTGCCCCTCTCCTTCGATAGGATATGCAGAACCGGGGTAAACCTCCGACTGAAACCTGACCCGCTATGCTAGCTCGAGAGAGGGCCGGTATACGCAGTTTGACACTACCGCCCGACTTCCGGTCGTCCCCAAGTCTTCAGCCTTATTGACCAGCCCTGCGGTTCCCCCCCTCTTGGTGGGGTGGTCAGTATACCACTCTAACAACTAAGTATGCAGCCTGTCACTCGTCCCCCAGTTCTCCCCTCCACGTCGACCTGCCTGGTAAGTATCCTTCTCGTTTCTTCTCCCTTCTGTCCTCTCATTCCCTCGTTTATACCGTTTTTTGTTCCCTCCGCCTCAACTGCGCACTTCTACTCCCGGTTCATACCGGCCCCTTTGTCAGTGCATCTAGCCCTTCTCCCGACCAGATACAACCGTCTTCAGTACCACACCGAGCTCGGCCAGTTTTCACTTAGTGGTGAGTTCATCCATCTCTCTCTCTCTCTCTCTCTCTCTCTCTCTCTCTCTCTCTCTCTCTCTCTCTCTCTCTCTCTCTCTCAGTGTGTGCAGTGCGGCTGGTTTCTCGCTTAGAAACATCGATGGGGTGAACAAGAACGGGATGAATCTCCCGCCAAAAAACGGGAAGATACATTCGATATTACTAACGCCCCCCCTTCCCGTACGCAGGCCGTAACACTAAGACAACTAAACTACTAACTCTACTTGAAAACTAACCGCAGATTCAGAATCACCCACCTCCAAAACACTTGACTAACACCCTCTTTTACTCGGTCTCATCAAGAGACGAGCGAACTAGCCATCTCACGCTCCTCCATTACTGCACCTCCGCGCAAGTTTTTCCTTACCTATCCTACTAACTTTCTTTCAAAACTAACTTCGCAGTCGTAGTCGCTGACCCCTAAACCCCCAGATGCTGTTTTTAAACCACAAAAATCGGTCCTAAAATAACCGAGTTACCTCAGCCTCTCCATCCTTTCCTTCACTTTCCACCATATCTCTCCACGCACCACCTTTCTACTCCCTCTCCTTTTCTACTGACTTTCCTCTAAAACCAACCGCGCCATGCTACTCGCCCGGGTCCAAAACCCCAGGAACGCAACTTCCCCCGCCCAAATTCGATACGCATCGGGCGAGCAAAGAGCCTTCTGCTGCGCCCGACTCCCCCCCCCGCCATCTTTAACTCTTCCTACACCGGACGTACCCGGCGCGCTTTGCATCCCGGTTCATTCGATGTCCCCTCTTTTTCCCATCTCTCTCCTGCCCCCGCCGCTGCTCAACGTCGCCCGACCGTCGCCCCGTAGCGGCCCGTCCATCGGCTTTCACCCCGCTGTCTGTGCTCGGCCAGCCTCCCCGCTATCTTCTTCGTTTGCACCCGACGCGGTTCGTCAGCCGGGTTCATCCTCCCCGCCCACCTGTTGACGTCACCCGGCCCTTCTGCGGCTGCGCAGTCCGACAGGCTGCTGACTGCCGAGCAACAACCGTGCGGCCGTCGGACCCCGTCCGTTTATACGTGCCGTCCTTGTGCAGGGGCCGTGCCAATCTCCCCTGTATCGTTCCAATTTTTACGGATGTCCCGAAGGACAGCGCCCACGACAACACGTCATAGTGGCGTCAAAGCCCCACGCCCCTTTTGCCTTACCCCCCCGCCTAGCCTAATTCGCGTCCGGGTTCACTCCCGGACACTCTTACATCATCTTTGCGTAGGGGCCATGCTAATCTTCTCTGGATCGCTCCAATTTTAACGGATGTTCCGAAGGACACGTTCGGGCAATGCCCCGCGGCGCTTCCAAGGGCCACTCGCCCTTTTCTTCTGTACAGCAGGACACGGGTTCAAGGGCACGGTCCTGCTGTCCTGCCTGAAGCACGGCCTGGGTAACGTGGGTCCCGGTGCAGATCTTGGTGGTGGTAGCAAATACCCAAAATCGGAACCTTAAGGCCCGAAATGGGCACAGGCTACATGCACTCGCGGGCTCTGCCCCCGCGCCTAGGGCCGCTCTGCCAAGGCCCTGTCTGTCCTTTTCGGGTCCCAACCGGCATGCTCACCGCTTTCTTGCAGCAGTCAAGGCCTGCGGCCGATGCACCTACAAAACGGGGCCCCGCCACTCAGTTTTGTTTCTCCGCCTCGTAGGCTAATCACCCACCGGCTTGCATGCACGGCGATCTCGCCAGCCCGAGTCTTTCCCACCCGCATCCCAAACACATAGGAACCCAAACAACTCGTCAAAAAGCAGCGCGAGCTCAGGACACTTGGTTGCTGCTCCTGCCGATGGCCCTTAAAACCCGGCACCGCACCCGAATCCGGAGAGGACGAGCACAATAGAAATAATAATACGGATTCCACGAGGAATTTCAATGTGACCCTCAGCCAAAAACCGTTTGCATAAATTGCATTGCAATACTACGCAGCAATTTTTTTTTTCTGTTTTTTTTTTCTTTTTTCTTTTTTTTTGGGGGGGGGCGCTGGGACTGCCCAGGGTTCATTCCCGGCTGCGCCCCTGGGCATCAAGGTCAAGTACAGAAGCAGAGTGCATAGCACCGTGATTCCTGACTCACTGGGGATCTACCCCGCAACTGACCGTGGAAGGCCAAGAAGGGCCTTTCTATAAAAAAAAAAAAAAAAAAAAAAAAAAGTTTACACTGGGAGGAAGCGAAAACAAATATTCAAGACTTCCCATGCCTCCCTCCCTTCTCCCTCCCTCCTGTCGTTGAAGCAAGCAAGAAAGCAATCGTCCGCAGTTATGGAGCGCTAATTTTCGAAGTTTATTACAACCTCCCGAGATGTTCGTTGTCGATAACACACAACCGGGACTGACTTACTGCATGGGACAAACGCAGTGGGTAAAGCTCTGGCGTTGCAACGGGGAGGTTGTGGGTTTGATTCTATGGCTCCTCCCTCGTGCATGATGAGTTGGTGCTAGGTTGGCACCGCAGGTGCTTGTCCCCCGGTCTAGTACACTGGCGGGGCATACGACGACCAGATGTTGTCGTAGCTCAGTGGGTTTGAGCTAAAAAAGAGGTTCAGGGTTCGAGTCCGATTTGGACCAGATAGATCACATGGTACCGATATATACGGCGATTTGGTTGGATATCCTCCTCGTGCGTGCACATGGGTACTTGCCCTAGGTTCAGTTGTGGCCGGCATAGCTCTCACCCGAGTACAAACTTATCAAGGTAGTGGAACAGGCTCCAGGTGCTGGATTGGGCTGGCGTAGCTCTTGCCCTCTTGCCCTAGGTCCAGTTGTAGCTGGCACCTACTTATGGAGCCGCAGGAACGGGCTCCCGGTATAGGTCCTGGGTCCCAGGTCCAGACGTAGTTGTCACCCTAGTACTGTTATGGCCCTAGGTTCAGTTGTGTCTGGCGTAGCTCTTACCCTACCGTCTTCACCCAAAGAGAACGCCCAGGCATTATACTAGCTGCATTTTTGGCCCAACTTTCAGTCCAGAATCCAGATGCAGCGATAATGATCGGGCGCTCTGTTCGGGTGAAGATGGTAGTACAGACTTATCACAGGGGGGCACATCCGAGCGCACCAGGTCAGCACCTACCCATGCCACATGTCAACCAACCACTCACGTCCTGATGCGTCTCATCTTGCACAGCCTGAGGTTTCCTTCTTCTTTCCCTGCTCCATGTGGGCATGGGTCTGGAGACATGAGAAGAGGGGAAGAGTGGAGTTATAGAGAAATAGGAGTAGGGAGGTAGGGAGGAGAGAGAATGCTAGAGGTGAGCGCGTGGTCACAAGGAATCGGTCTAGGAAGTGCATATCCTGCAACAAGTGAACATCGGCTATGGTAACAGAAAAAAGAATACGCCCTTGGTGTGCCAGCGGCTATCTACGCTGACGAGGAAAAGAAAGCCACCCGGTGTTCGAGGTGGAACGAAAGAGGCAACAAGCTGAGCTCGAGGCGGGAGATAAAGATCGTCCAAACAGAATAGGCAGTGAAGTTAACTTAGTGAACACAACACTCGAAAGGAAAAAGAAAGCAAGGACAGGATTTGAACCTGTAATCTTCAACTTTGATGGGACAACCGCATAGGCAGCGAAGAAGAGGATGGAAGGCGCCAAATGAAGACTCTTTTATATATGTCCCTCGTCGTCAATCTTCGTTTCACTTTTCACCCAAGTGCTGCTTTCTCTCCGGCCCTTCATGATATACCGCAGGACCCGCCTGTACCTGTATTTTGTACACGACCCCAACTCTTGCGAGCCTTTCGGCACAAAGTGCAGCAATTTGGACATATCTCCACATGCTCAGAGATGTGGGTGGTTACCGTAGAGTCGGTCCTCCAGGGTGTTTTTTTTGCCCCTTTAAAAAAGGGAAAGCAGGGGGGGCTTACAAAAGCCCAATTTTTTAATAAAGAGGACTGAGAATTACAAATCTACAAGATGCAAACACAAGGGACAACCATGAACAAGGGGCTCCTAAATCTTCCTGAACTCCTTTAATAGTCCTCAGATTGTTCCTAGCCGAAGCCAGGGAATGGCCCTGGTATTTCAAATCATTTGTGTAATTCTATATGGGATGCTGGGCCCGGTTCCCAGCACGTGTTGCTCCCCACAAATAGATTGGAGATTTGTCCAAAAAAAAAAAAAAAAAGGAGAGAGAGAGAGAGAGAGAGAGAGAGAGAGAGAGAGAGAGAGAGAGAGAGAGAGAGAGAGAGAGAGAGAGAGATTACCCATCTGCCCTGCAATTTTTCGCAAATTTTGCAATTTTATACTATAGCTCGATAAGTTGAAGGGTAAGCGGTTAGCAATTACCCATGTCTTCTTTTCCTAAATTTTCTAGAATCTCTTCAAAGTTCTCAGATTGTTCCTAGCCGAAGCCAGGTAATGGCCCTGGTATTTCAAACCAGACGCTGGGCCCGGTTCCCAGCACGTGTTGCTCCCCACGAATAGACTGGAGCATTCATCCCAAAAAAAAAAAAAAAAAAAAAAAAATGGTGCTGAAAGGGGCAACAGTAGGTGAGCCACTCACACCTATCCAAACTGGGGAAATCCACACGGTAAGTCGAAGGGCGCTATATTCTCTCCCCCCCCTTCCTCAACCCTCTGCTAGCAAAACTGCTGGCACGGAAGACGAGGATGACATAAGCGGCAGCACTGACAAGGAGGAAGGCGCCGGACAGAGTTTTTTTTTTTTTTGTCTTTGCTGTGCCACTGCCAAAAGAGACAGCCGCACGACACAAGGGTGCTGATAGTCAGACTGTTCCACATGCAAGTTGTCGTTTAAACCACCAGTACACCCGGGCCTGCAGGTGCCTTACTGTGCGCCAAGCTTTCCCGAATCGCCAGAGGCACAGATTTTTCCTATTTCGGCTTGCGCCGCCGGCCATTCAAGTTGTGGTCTGGTAGGCCGAGCCTCCAAAATTTTCGTAGGTGAAGAGTTTCTTTTTCGGCAAGGATGGGCCTGTGTAGTGGCAGTTCAAAGAAAGAAAGAAAACAGAAAAAGGCATGCAAGTTGTTATTGAGAGAGAGAGAGAGAGAGAGAGAGAGAGAGAGAGAGAGAGAGAGAGAGAGAGAGAGAGACTCTCGATGAACAGCGTCGTCAATTGGGGTCAATCAGGACAGCAGATGGGCAATGCCATAAAGAGGTTAGCTCTTCCTATCCACGCAAAGGTGTTGTGGAAAATGTGGGGCCTGTGAAAAAAAAGAAATAACGAAAAAAAAAAAAAAAAAAAAAAAAAAAGAGGAAGACAGAAAAAGAGAGAGAAAAAAAAAGAGAGAGAGAGAGAGAGAGAGAGAGAGAGAGAGAGAGAGAGAGAGAGAGAGAGAGAGAGAGAGAGATGCTCAGGAATCCGGAAATCGGATCAGAGCATCAGGTATCACAAATAGCAAAATAAAAATAATGTACATCAATTGGCTCGTCTCCATGGTCTACCTCTTGCAACTCCCCCATTCGCCTGCTCATTTCAAACCTCCTCCCTCTCCTCTTCCAGCTACAAGACGGTTTTCCTCTCCCTCTTTACACTCTGCAAAATCCACTTCTACGGCTCGCGTAGCGCAGAGAGGCCCACAGCCTGTGATCTACCTTTGATTCTCAGCAGAAACACCCACATTTTTTGTTATCCCTTGGCCCTCACTCCTACCGAGCTCCTTTTCCGCTTTCTCCCCTCACCCTGAGTCGCCCGCGATCTTCTTCTTTCCAGCTTTCTCTCTTCCACCTCCGCCTGCTATCTCACCTTACCTCACTCCCTTTCTTCTCCGACTACACCCGGGCCTGCACGCCCTGCACTGCTCACCAAGCTTTTCTGGACCCACAGGGCCATACTTGCTTAAAGTTGTTTTCCCTTTTTTTGGCTGGCGGTGCCAGCCATCGTGGTCCGGAAAAGCTTGGCGCGCAGCTAAAGAATTTTCGGAGTAGGTGACGAACACATTTTTCGACAAGGCTGCGACCGTGTACAGGCGGTATAGCAGTACTGCTCAGAGATTCAGACCCATCTGAAAACAGAGAAAACGAATGCATGCATGCATTGGATGACAAACCAACCTGCACCTCTCTGCGATACACCGAGCAGGTGGCATGTGTGATCATCATAAAATAACGACGGAAAGAATGCATATGCAGAGGTCAGTATCAGGCCATATTTTTTGTCATGAACTCCACATCAACCCAAAGCCACCGGCACACTCCGTCACTATTTCCAGAACATCAGCCCATAGCCACTGTCGTGCAAAGCTCAGCCTCAGCCTCAGCAGCGGCAGGAGCAAGAGTTCACCTCTTACAATCAATCAATCAATCAATCAACCAATCAATCGATCAATCAATCAATCAATCAATCAACCAACCAACCAATCAATCGATCAACCAATCAATCGATCAACCAATCAACCAATCGATCCCTCAATCAATCAATCAATCAATCAATCAATCAATCAATCAATCCCTCAATCAATCAACCAATCAATCACTCAACCAATCAATCACTCAACCAATCAATCACTCAACCAATCGATCACTCGATCAATCAATCAACCAATCAATCACTCGATCAATCAATCAAYCAATCAATCGATCAATCAATCAACCAATCAATCGATCAACCAATCAACCAATCAATCCCTAAATCAATCCCTAAATCAATCAATCAATCAACGAGCAGTTGCCACGTGTCATCAATCCATCCATCCAACCATCCATTCAAACAATCATCCATCCATCTCCATCAATCTATGCTATTTACCGAAGAAAATGGTTCAACATTAGCTGTATCGCAGAATTTCCACAATCAACAGAGACCAATCCACGACCACGTGATCCATTAAGACACCTATCACAATGCACTCGTCCAAGCTATTATGCTCAGCGCAAAGCTGATGCCAATCATCATCCATCATCCGTTTTGTCAGCCGCTACTTCCTTCGTTCCATTGACAGATCAATGGATTGGTTGATTGACAGTCAAACCACTGATTGATTGATTGATTGATTGATTGAATCAATTGATTGATTGATTGATGGTAGGTCAAACAAACGACTGATTGATTGATTGATGGATGGATGGATGGATGGATGGATGGATGGATGGATGGATAAAAGGTTGATTTAACTGCACTATTGACTGATTAGGTCCAACCATCAACCGATGATTGGTTCGCTTCCTTGCCTGGCGTGATCAATCAAGCAACCTATCCACCAACCAACCAACCAGTCATTCCAATCATTCCAATCATTCCAATCAATCAATCCAATCAATCCATCGGTCAGTGACTCCTCCACAAGTAATTGCATCCTTACTCAGATTGCTTTGTCTCCCCTTGATTGAATGCTCCCTTCATTAATCACGTGAAAGAACGTTCCATGTATGTAGTCACTGGAAATAACAGGCATCCACGATCAGCGAGCCATAGCTGTGTCGTGATGCCTTATCCATTACAACATGATCAGGATTGCCCTCAATTTCCCGCCAAAAACACACCACCACCACCACCACCGCGGCCTACGAAAGCTCGATTCTCTCTCTGCCCGGAGCAGAGATACAATCAATTTCCCGCCAAAAACACACCACGACCACCACGACCATGAGCTCATGAAGAAGTAACAGCTCATCCTTCTCCTTGCGTTCCTCTGTTGCAAATCATTTTTCCTCCTCCTGCTCCTCCTCCTCCCCGTCCTCCTCCTCCTCTTCCTCCTCTTCACCTTCCTCCTCCTCCTCTTCCTCCTCCTCCTCCTCTTCCTCCTCTTCCTCTTCCTCTTGCTCCTCCTCCTCTTCCTCTTGCTCCTCCTCCTCCTCTTCCTCCTCCTGCTCTTCCTCTTCCCACTCCTCTTCCTCCTCCTCCTGCTCTTCCTCTTCCCACTCCACTTCCTCTTCCTCCTCTCTCAGCAGCCTTTCCTGATGGATTTATGAAGCAGCAGCTATGGTGGGACGTGATGATTCGTCTTCCTGGCAAAAACATTCCGTTGGATTCGCATAGAAGCAGCCTCCCTCCGGGCGTGGCTGCGGTCCACCCCATCGATTTCGGTGATGCCGACGAATCAACTGGCCAAAAGTGTCCAGATCCATTGAGTTTCGGCTCATTAGCAAAGCCGACAACCTTTTCCGGTCAGGTTCGATCGTTTTTCTGAAGCCAAGGAACCTCCTGAATTTTGGGAAAAAAAAAAGAAATTGACACAAAGTAAGGAAAAACGATAAGGAGACAAAACACGAAGACCCATTTTGGGTTTAGCGCAAAACCCTAAAAAAACAAACACACACACACACACACAAAAAAAAAAAAAAAGCAAACGAGCTGCAGTTAGAATTGACACCTTCTTCCCCGAAAAAAAAAAAAAATAATAATAATAATAAAATCGGCACATCATCTGCTTCTGAACTCAAGGTCTGTATTTCACCAATAGTTCCGGGGCGGGGTCCCACTAGCAAAGAGGATCGAATTAGGAGCCTGAATCTGGATAGGTTCTTGGCGCAGATGCAGAAAAGCAGATCAGTCAGGGTTTTCTGCATCTGTCCTCATACACGTCCAGATTCAGGCATTTCAAGCCAATCCTCTTTGCTAGTGGGACCTCGCCCCCGGTCAGGGGTGTACCAACTGAACTACCCTTCTTCCCCCCAATACAACACACGGGCATTATAGCTGTATGTATTTGAGGTATCTTTCAGTATAAATACAGAAATAATAATCACCGTACGTTGGATTCGGGGGAAGAAAGGTAGGCCAGTTGGTAATTATTATTATTATTATTTTTTATTTTTTTTTAGTAGTCAACATTTTTTGGAAGACGCCTACAAAAAGTAAGCAGTCCTAAAGCAAGAAAGTTATTAACAATATCATTAATAATTTAACGTATCATTAACATTAAAAAATATATCGCCATTTTTTCTTTTTTCTTTTTTCTGTTTTCTTTTTTCGTTTTTTATTGGTTGGGGAAGAGGTGGTGGTGGGAGGGGGGGGAGAGGAGGAGGGGGAGGAAACGAACGGAGGGAGGGCGGTGCACTTATGACCCGTCTTCAACCGAATACAACGTGCGGTTCGTATTGCTGTATCTAGACTCAAGTTGCCCCAAATACAGCTGTAATAAACGCACGTTGTATTCGGATTAAGACGGATAGTCATAAAATGGCGTTCCTTTTTTTTTTTTTTTTTTTCTTTCCCAAATCAGTCAAGGTCTTCGCGAAAAAAAAAAAAGAAACACAACGATCCGGAGAAAAAAAAAAAAAAAATCAACCAAGCGAACTCAAGTCCTTCAGGACATCCGTTAAAAATTGGAGCGATACAGAGAAGGGTAAATTCGCAAATGGGCTCTGCGCAAGGATGACACGGATCAATCGAAAAAAATGGCCCCCCCCCCCCCAAAAAAAAAAAAAAAAAAAAAAAGCTAAACGGTCCTCGCTCCACTACGGAACACTCTACATGCGTCGGAACGCTTTGTTTTGTGGACCGCATAAGTTCGAAGTTTGGACTGGTTCAAATGCACCTGGTCCAGAAAACGTCCCAATACAGTGTCGTGCGTGTAGTGGAGAGAGGCCCGACAGCTTCTGCGCGGGCAAAGACTGAGACTATTATTTTCTATTTTTTATTTTTTTTTGGGAAAACTGCTACTATTATCACTAGCCTTATGGTTTTCATAAGGTACGTACACAAACACCCTTTCTTGTTTTGGCTCTCAATTCAGTTGGCGTTTTTTTTTTTGTTTTTTTTTTTTTCAGGGCAGTCGCAGATTTGACCCTGTGGTATCTGTTGCATGCAAGTCTGGTTCGTTACCATTTCTTTTCGCTTTTATGTTTCGTCGTTTTTCTAATCAATTAACAGCAGTCTGCCACGTGTCGTGTCTAGATCTTACCTCGGTGCCACGTGTCTGGTTGGACCGCTTGTGTTCCCCAGACCCCGTCCGGGTCCCGACCGCCCGCAGCAACCAACCTAATCACCTGTCATTCTGCAGAACATTCTCCGCCGACAACGCGCCTCGTCGGGCCGGCGGATTCCGCCGCATTCCGCCACTTTCCGCCGCATTCCGCCAGGCACCCATTACGCCTCCTCTCCTATTTTCCTCCTCCTCCTCCTTTCCCCCCCTCCTCCTCCTCCCCTCCCCTCCCCCAACAATGCTGTCGAGCTGGCGATCAATGAGCTACGCCGCCAGATCATGTACTTCACACCTCAACGGTCTACATACATCGAGCTCGTCCCTCCAGGACCCAGAACCACACTTCATGGCCGGTAGGAGAAGAGAAGGGGGAGAGAAAAGCAACAAGATTACGATGACGATGGACGTGGAAGAAGGTCCACGAGAGAGAGAGAGAGAGAGAGAGAGAGAGAGAGAGAGAGAGAGAAAAGAAACAGACGTGCGATTGACACCCGTAAAAACCCCACAGAGAGAGAGAGAGTGAGTGAGACATTGATGGATACTAGTAATCACGAAAGCGAGCAAGATTGCCAGTTGATTTCCACTGTCATTTACTTGCTCTGGCTTTTCTCTCTCTCTCTCTCTCTCTCTCTCTCTCTCTCTCTCTCTCTCTCTCTCTGTGGCTGTGTCAAATACCAGAGAGAGAGAGAGAGAGATGGCCATGTCTGAGATATGCCCAGAGAGCGAGCGAGCGAGTGACGAAGACGGGTCATCACCAGAGCAGCGCGAAGTAGGAACGAAAGGAGAGGAGATGACATGAAAGTGGAAGAAAGAAGAGGAAAGAACGAATGTGAGGGAGAATGAGAGCAGTACGTAAGGTGCAGACTCTCTCTCTCTCTCTCTCTCTCTCTCTCTCTCTCTCTCTCTCCTTCGCTCGCTCGCTCGCTCGCTGGCTGGCTGTTCGTTTCTACAGAAAGATTCCATCAATCTCCTCTACTACATGTGATTGATCAATTTCAGCACTCTTACTTTTCTCTTATCCCTCTCCTCCTCACCGTCTGCATCACCGATGTTGTCGACATATTCTTGTAGAACTTTCTTGATATGTTCTCTGTTCATTCCGTACTGATGCAGCAGCATCATTATTCTCTCTCTCATCCCTCTATGATCGACGGCCCAGATGTTCGCCAGGATCAACGCCAGCAGTTCCAGCGTGTACAACCCTGCATCCAACTTCGTCAAGTACCTCTCTTCACTGTCTAGCTCCCATTCCTCCTCCCCTCCTCCTCCTCCTCCTCTTCTCCCTCCCCCCTCCGCTGATCGCTGTTGCCGCTTCTCCTCCGCCTCCACCTTCCCTGTAAACCTAACATACAACTCCATCAGTCTGTCTATCTTCTCATACTCCTTCTCGACGAACTTGGTGAGGAGGCGGTCTCTCCTTGACCCCCTCGACACCCCCAATAACAAGGAGCAAATCAAGGATATCACCCTCTCATCCGTCTCGTTCTCGATGTTCTCTCCTTTCCTCTTCTTATACTTCGACGGCACTTTCCCCATGAACGCCGCGAAGAGCGTCTTTAACCCTAACACATCGACGAAGACCTCACAAGCCGACGTACACCTCGTTAGCGCGAAATCCAACGCCTTGATTGCAGAGAAGTAGGCAAATTTCCTGTTCTTCATGATGAGGATCATAAGCTGAACACCCTCGGCTTTGACGAAGCGCTCCTTGTTCTCTTGAGGCAACACGACGCTGCAGAGCGCGTCGAAGAGGTTCTCTACCATCTCCTGCTCCTCCGTCGACCTGGGGTCTCTCCCCTTGTACTGAAACACGGCCTGCAGCAGAGTGTCCACACCATTGATATTGCCGACTCGGCGCTGATTGACAGAGCTGTTCTGAAGAAGGATGGCCAGGATCTCGCTAGCGTACAGCCGGTTGCTGTCGAAATCCCTCACCTTCACACGATTTAACAGCCAGCGCAACAGCTTGGTCCGCTCGCAAACGGATTCCGTTACCTGGGGATTGACCTCGACGAGGTTCTCGACAATCCCGAGGGTGTTGAAAACGGCGGCGGCTTCGTCGGGATCGCGTTCGTCGAGGCGAGAAAGGTTTTGCACCAGCAATTCCAACGCGTTATTATCGACCAGCGCGTTGACCAACACCAGCGCGGGTTCTTCGTTATCCTCGAGAGCGTCGGAGTCCGTCAGATCGTGCAGGAGATTGACGACATCGATGGCGAGATCAGTGTTCTCATGGCTCAGAAGACCTAAGATGCTGGAGACGGAGTTCAGTCGGACTAGCTCTGGGTAGAGCTCGGGTACCGCAGCTAGGGCGTGGAGTTTCTTCACCTCTTGATCCAGATCGACCTCGGAGTCCAAAAATTTCTCTGGTGCGTCAACGTATTTCATTCTCGCTTCCAAGTTCTCCTTCAGCTTCTTCTCGAAAGATAAGACCAGACGCTTCAACGCTTTCACATCGATAACGTCTACAGCTTGGCCGCCGGCATCAACCCCCTCCTCCCCCTTCGCCAATGCCTCCAATAGAGCGAGATCCACGTCTCCACCTCCCCCCGCCTCCAACGCACCCTCTCCTCCTCCTCCTCCTCCTCCTCCTCTTCCTTCGCCGCCAACTCCTATCCCTTGCTCGCCTGCCCTTGCTCGCCTCCCGCCATTAGTCGCCATAGCCACTACCTCCATTTCCTCTCTCTTCCTTTTCAGTGGCACCGTCATCACCGATGACGCCGCCATCTCTCTCTCTCTCTCTCTCTCTCTCTCTCTCTCTCTCTCTCTCTCTCTCTCTCTCTCTCTCTCTCTCAATCAATCAATCAATCGATTGATTCCAATCAATCAATCAGAACGCGACTCGCCTCTTGATCGTCCACCCAGACCCCAGCCAATGGTGGTGACACGTGCGCACCTGAGCTCACAGAACGGCGCGCTATGCACACTTAGCCGCGACCTATCAATCGTCGGGACCGAGACCTATTAATCATCAATCAGAAGTTAACTGTATTGCAAGCGTTCGTATTTGGAGAGGAGGCCACGTGGCTAACGGTCGGCTTCCTTTTCATCCGGTGGTGGTCTTTGTGACCCTGGTGGTCCCCGCGTCAGCCGTCCACAGTACTCCCTTCCGCTCTTCCACTGCCATGCTTCGTCACTCACACCCCCACCCCCTCGCCCTCCACTACACTCTCACTCGTGCTGCCAACAGACCTGGTTCGCTACACTAGGCCTCAACAGCAATGAAGGAGGGCTCTTGTCATTCTTAGATTAGATTCCACAAAAGTTTGCAGCGCGGGTGCAAAGTTGGCCTACAGTTTTTTTTTTTTAAACAAAAAACTCAATTCATTACAAGGAAATCAGAACTGAGGCCGGGGACCTCACAATTCAACCCGGGGTATCTGAGAGCATCAGCCAGCTTAGCTTACAGGCCGTAGCCTGCGGAACCTGCACTACAGAGTTCCAAGTGCGAACTAAGTCATTGCATGATGATTTGGTAATAATTCAGATAGATTTGCGTTCAGGAGGTAGCCTCTCAGATTCCTGGCCTGTGACTCTTAACTCCAACAACTGCTACTGCTAATGCTAAAGCTGGGACTAAGGCGGCCCAGCGGACCCGGTCCCTTGACCTGGGTCCCAGCAGTCCGACAGTCTCCTAACTGGCCCACTGTGGCCCTGAAGAACCGAGTGTCCTGATTCCGCTAGACACTCTGACTAACTAACTCTGCCCTGTGGGAACCGAGTGCCCAGGTCTCCCCAGCGAGGTGGCCTTGCCACTACCTACCTATCCTGAAGTCGCAGACTTCCGTGCTACCTATCTCCCTTGCGACTCTGCTTCGTCACCCAGTCTGAGATTCTCAGACCACTCTGGGTGCAACACAGCCAACCGCTCATGGCGTGCCCATGTGCGTTGGAATCAGGTTCTCTGTCTCCTGCTGCCTCTTCCCGCCTTGGCCTTCCTCCTCCAATCCACTCTGATGGCGTGCTTGAGACCCATCTTGATTCTATCTTTAATTTCCACGTCCGACAACGGGCGAAGTTGGCCTACAGTTGAAAGTTGAAAGGTTCCTTGTAAGGGAAAAAAAAAAAAAAAAAAAAAAAAAAAAAAAAAAAAAAAAAAAAAAAAAAAAAAAAAGAAAGAAAGAAAGAAAGTTGAGAGGGGCGACGGTTTGAGAGATGGGGCCTCGCTCGACTACTCTCGAAATGTGCAAAACGAGACTGAATCCTCCGCTAGAACATGGAAATGTACACCACTATGATTTTTGTCTTTTGTGCTTGTCGAGAAGTGGTCGAGCGACGCCATCATCAATTAAATTAATTAACTGACATGGCCAAGGTAAGTCAGAATGATTTTATTCAGAGGCCTAGCTCAGTTGGTAAGGCACGCAAGTGGCATTCAGGAGGTCTTGGGTTCAATCCCCATTGGCCTCATGTACCTTCGTGGGCAAGCTTGGCGCCCGCCACCTAGAGATATGTTGTTGGTCCCCCCGATTGGCATTGAGCAGAGACTTCTGATGTTCATAGGGGAGGGGACCGGAGGGGAGGCACAGTGACTGACCCATCGAAGAAGCTCGGTCTTGATGTTACCAGCTGACCCCTGGCCGGTATTGCCCACCTGCTGTAGCAGGTATCGTACCTGCTGATGGGTGCAGCTCCCGCATGTTCCCTCGTTGGAGACTTGAGCACGGATGTGGCTGCTACGGGGTTCCCCGTAATTCGCAGCCCGTCAGGGTTGCGTTTTCCCCCCCTGAGACATTTTTCGTCGTCGTTCGTTATACCGGTCGTTCATTCGGGCCCATTGGTCGTTCAAAGGCTGGTAAAATGAACGGCACTGGCATTTGGGGGGGGGCGGCAATTCAAGCAAATCCAGAACCGGTAGCTGTCCGTGGCGTTTTCCTGGGAACCCCGCAGTCCAAAAAAAATTGAAACGGTGTGCGGTCCGCAGGGCCTTGAAATTCGAATCTGAAACGGTGTGGACCCCGGTTATTTGCGTGCCAGCTGGATTTGTTCCGCGCCATCTCTCTCTCTCTCTCTCTCTCTCTC
>BFEA01000077.1:2038636-2059363 GCA_003427395.1 Chara braunii | reverse complement strand
AAAAGTCATAAAAAAACTCTGAAAAAAAGATATGTTATATATAAAATAAATTAAACAAGATTTGCCTGAGTATAACATCCAAATTCCTTACCAAATTTGAAATAAAAATAAAATACGAAAAATAAATAATAATAAAAATAAAAAAAATAAAAACAAAAAAATTTAGTGAGTGCACAAGCACGTTTTCGACACCGCCATCTTTGGCGATTTTTCAATTTTTTTTTTGGAAAAGCTTAATACCCTGAAAATTTACAGATGTATACTTCACATCATGCAAAACCCACTAAAAAAGTTTCAAAAAATAATAAAATTGTTAAGACCCCGAACTAAAGTGAAAACAAAAAGTAAAAAGTGGAAAAAAACGTGGACAAGCACGTTTTGACACCTCCATCTTCGGCGAATTTTAATTCCTATTTGGCTGAGCCAAATGACTTGAAAATTTATAGGCAGGTACCTCACGTCTTAGAGAACTCACAAAAAAACATTCAGAAAAAAAAATATATTTTTAGGCCCCGAAATCATTTTAGGCGAGGGTCGAACGCCGCCGGGTTCGGGCCCCGTACGGGACCCCGAACGCCCGAACGTACGGAGGTCCGCTCGGGGGCCTCCGTACGTACGGGCTGGTAACCCTATATATATATATATATATATACATATAGATATATGTATATATATAATTTAATTTTATTTTTTATTCTAAATTTGGTGAAGAATTTTGATGTGACCTTGATGCAAAGGTTGTTTAGTTTATTTTTCTGCATAACATAGGTTTTTTTTTTATTGTGACCTTTCATATTTCTTGCACGGGATGGTCACCTGGGACCCGGGCGGCCCAACTGGTAGCCTAGCTATCAACTAAGCATACAAAAAAATCAATTATGTTTGAAGATAAACTAGACTATCATAGTAACCCGCAAGAAAGTGCTTGGCCAAAAAAAAAATAAAAAAATAAAGAATTTTGATATAACTGTGAGACAAAAGTTGTTCGGTCTATTTTTTTGCATAACAACGTTTTTTCAAATTTTTGTTTGATGTTTGTTTTTTCAGGATTCTTCCGTTGTCCTTCCATTTTCGGGCTGCCTGAGAAAAAAGAATGACCTGGGTGACCCGGTTGGTAGCCTTGCAAGCAACTGAATTACTTCATTTCTTTTGAAGACAATATTATAACAAATAAATTCATAGTAAAAAAAAAAAATAATTGTCATTGTTAAACATATTATAAAATAAAAAACCATAAAATATAATGACAAAAAAACAAAAAAAATATTAGACTATCATATTTTACGAAGTTTTATCAATAATCAAAGTTTTGTTATAATTTGTTAATAGCCTCGTATGTTATTTATTATAGCAGGTTACAATCATAGTCATAAATGTGAGCTTAAGTTTTTTTTATTATGAGTGAAAGGAAGTTGGGGTTAATAGTTGTTCATTTATATTTTTAAAAGAAAATAAAATGTGAGATAAAAAAAATAATGATGTACGAAGAAAAAAAAAATTATCATAATGTCTACTTTATTTTTTATAAATTGCTATCATGCTTATTAATATAAGGCACACCATATAATTAAGTTTATAAGAAGTGAAAAACATTTACGACTTATGGTAGAATTAAGTGTCAAACATTCATAATAAATTTCTTCCCAAAACATTGTTGTGTGCAGGCCAGTCCATTAAGATTGTTCGTAACTTTTTATAATTTTAGTTTACGTATAAAACATGTATTTACTTCCTTTGAATATAGTTAGTAATTTCCTTATGTGTGATTACAAAATATAAAAAACAAGCATGACCCACCTGTGGCCTATAATGAAGTTGGGCATATTTCCCTGAGTTGTAGGCACAAAAACATCACTTTCTAGACACATTATGTAGTCCAAAGCTGCTAATGATGAGGCACTTCTTTTAAATTGCGCTAGCTCTTCCTGACCACATATACATACAAAATGATGTTTGAGGAATTAATGTCAAAATAAAGGAAAAATATCACCAGAGCAAATCACCAATTGTTTTATTATTTTCCGCAAGAGACAAACTACCACGTTGCATTTAATCATCAACAAACGAGTTTATGGAAATGATATTTTTTTGTTTAATTGTTGTCCAATGTTCACTTATAAAACATCAAATTTTAGTTCGGTGCACATCAACCCACCAATATCTCTTACATTTCCTTGCAAACCTATTTGAGTACTTCAAACCTCGTAGGATGAAGGGCATGAACAATCCGCTTTGAGTGTATTAAAATCATAATCTTAGTCCTATTATAATGCATTTGAGCCTCTACACATACACCTCAATACCTTCTTATGCATGTATATAGGAAAATATTTTTTATCATTATCTAAGAAAAAATAATTTTTGCAATTTTGCCTCCTCTCGCTTCCCTCCAAATGAACACAGTGTCTGCAAATAACAATTTTGGTTTATATGAATGAAAGGATTGACCAACCTTAAATATTTATCTTTATATACTAACCTTGATGAAATATATCTTCACATTTAATAGAATGCATGCAACGAGTCGGGTGCACTTGTAATATTTTTTATTTATGTTAATATAAAGTTAACTAACTGCCGAGATTTGTTATCATAGGCTTACTGTACTAAAATATAATTTGACATTTAATATAAATCATGCAACTAGCCAAGTGGATTTATAGTCGAATGATAACTAGGGTAGTTCAATACAGTTTTGGTATTATTTAAGGCGGAAGGAACACAAGGGGATGCACTAACTGTTTATTTGTAGCTTCCCACAAGTTACAGGCATATGTTGATCTATTATCAGAACAAACAGGATAAAATGTCACGACCATCCACTACCGTGTTGCATCGTTTTTTTTCAGCTTTCTATGCTTGTTAAAATTTTAATTATATTATTGTAGGATGAATTAAAATGCAATGCAATGGAGGAAAGTTGATATGTATCGAGGCCGAATGTGCCCATAATAGCAGGACGACTACAAGGTTATACATCGGAACAAATCTATTGCATTGATGTCAATATAGTTGTGCGACACATGTATCTAAGATTATGAAAATTTTTTTAAACTTTTGTCGGTTTTGTTAAGAAGCTGCATAACAATACGAAAAACAAGTCAAGTTAAGTCCCACACATGAAAGACATCCATGTGTAATATATGACATAACGCCCCGCTAAATCTTCACTGCTTAAAAGAGGTTAATGGAGTCAAAATTTTCCAAGGTTGTTTCATGATATCTATAACAAAACCTCCAAACGTTTCACACCAAACTTCTCACTAGTATACGGATAACAAAAAAATCCTAAAACAAAAAAAAACTCAAGGAGCCAAAACTTGAAACCTTAAGGCAAAAAGGTATTTACATGCACAATGCACCCTTTACAATTTTTCAATATTTTTAAGGTTCGTCAAAACGATAATCTCCAAACATTTAACAAAGACTAAACTTTATCTTGGCAAAAACAAAAGGGGAAAAGCAACTTGAAAACAACACAAAATATTCCAAATGTTATTTTCAGTGGCCCATATATCGCCTGCGGGCCCCACACATTAACGTGTGGCGACTTTTGGGGTCGTACCTCTCTTAATAAATCTCGTCAATGACCTTTGTAGCTTTTACGACACAAAAAATCGTTATAATAAATTTCTCTCTCACTTGCCTTCCACTTTTTTCCTCTAATACTCCCACATGCATGGTAGTCGGCGTTCATCTGGGGACAAACGGTCGAACTTGAACGACTGAATGCTCAAGCCTACTTGTAGACGTGTTCGACCGTTTGGGCCGAATACATAAAAAAAAAAAAAAAGATAAATCTGAAAAAACTACATGCTATGAAAAAACATAAACTGAATCACATTTGCCTCAGCGTTACATCCAAATTCTTCATGAAATTTGAAACAAAAATAAAATATGAAAAACAATCATAAAAAAAAAATGAACAACATTAAAATCATTGTGCGGGCGGGGGGCCGTTTTAAACATCTCAATTTTTGACGATTTTTCTTTTTTGATTTGGATAAGTCAAATTTTCTGAAAATTTATAAATGTGTATCCCACATGATACAAAACTCACAAAATAATATTAAAAAAATAATAAAATTATTTAATATTTGAAATAAAGTGAAAAAAAAAAAAAAAAAAATGTAAGTGTGCAAGCACATTTTGACACCGCCATCTTTGACGATTTCTCATTAATGTTTGGCTTAGAAAAATGCCTTCAATTTTTTTTTTTTTTTTTTTAAAGCAATATTATTCTCTCAATTTCACCTCGTACTACTTACCTACCTATACTCTTAATTGTAGGCATACGGAGAACCTCGTCGCAGCGAGAACCATGTTCATGAGAGAAAATGCCGGGGCTACTCCCGACCTGCAAGTGGGCGATACCGACCAGGGGACGCCCGGTAGCATCAGGGACCATGCCAACATGACCAATCCCTGTACCTCCTCTCAGGTTCCCTCCCCTACGAACATCAGCAGACTCTACTCAATGCCGATCGGGGGATCCAGTGGTCTATCCTTAGGTGGCGGGCGTTATGTGATTAAAAAAAAAAAAAAAAAAAAAAAAATCTCGAAATAATATTTGACGGGGGTCAAACCCCTTCAGGTTCGGACCTTGAACGGAACCCAAAGCACCCGGACATACGAAGGTCAGCCCGTGGGCCTCCATACTTACAAGCCAGTATATTGAGTTTTCGCATTATGATATAATGGACATCAAGAAGAATGAGGGTTACATTCAGGCGTTCGGGTCCCCCACTGTATGACTTTTTTTTTTCTTCCTTCAATCTTCTCTTTACAAATACACATGTTGGTGTCACTGCAAGAAGTGATACCGACTCCATTTATTTTCTCATTTTCCCTTCGACCGTTGTTTTTTTCCTCACACGCATATCCGCGGTGGTATTGCACATTCAGAAAAATAACATCCATCGGTAAACCTTCAATATGAGGATGATAAAAGTAGTAACTTTACAAAGGTTGATGGTTACAATGTATTTGATGGGAAGTAGTATTTATTGGAAACCGACTCCAACATCTTATACTAAACATCACCGTGTAAAATTGTTTATTCACGTTCCAACACTTGTTGGAAATTGGGTCCAGCACCCCTTTACACCATGAGTCCCCCCGATGCCCGAAATTAGCCCGGGCCACACAGAGCGCGTTTGGGGGCATGTCAGCGACTCTTCTTGCACGAAAAAACAAGGCGTGAGAAAAAAAAACTTGAAAAAAATTATGATAATTATTGAATCCGACGATTCTTGACAAAAAAAAAAAAAACTTGGACAACGCGTCGCCGTTCGTTGAAGCGCAGTGTGCATAGGATGGCCCCATAATAAACATGAGAATGTATCGCTACGAATATTTTCATTTTCTTGTAGAAGATTGATTCTCAGAAGGCCACATTTAACAAGTTATGGGGCGATGACGGGATGTCTCACAACGCAACAATGAAAACCCCCTCTTGCTCCACTACTCTCTATATGTGCAAGATGAGAATGAATGTACTGCTATAAATTGGTTTGATGCACAACCATTTCATTTTCTATTTTAAGTACGTCGTGAGCACTGCAAAAAAAAAAAAAAATTTCCTTTTTTTTTTTTTTTTTTTTACATAAAAGGCCGATAACCTTGATCATTGTAAAACTGACTAACCCTATATAGTTCAGAAATCCATTCACCTTTCATTTGGATTCGAACTCAAAACCTGCAGTTAAAAAATTCATAGGTGTACCAACTAAGCTAAGTCCTCCAATTCACAAAACCGAATTTATTCGCGCATCTTTTTTTTTTTTTTTTTAAACAATAAAGAATTTCCATCATCAAAGCGAAGCTCAAAAGACAGTCGAAACTGGTAGGCTATTTTGATTGAAAAAAAAAAAAAAAATGTCGGGGTGTAAGGGGTGCAACAAATCTATGGGCATCGCTTCACTACTGGTAATATGTGCAAAATGAGGATGAACCTTATACTCGCTGATAAAAAGATATATATCCCCCCCCCCACACGTCTGTGCACATTCTTAGCAGTGGAGCAATGCCTTAGGATATCATTGAAAAGAGAAGAAACGCATTACTCCAAAAAATCTACGTATTTTTATATTCTAGCACAATATTCATTCTCATTTCGAATACAAACGAACAGTAAACGGAGATAGATAGATAGATAGATAGATAGATAGATAGATAGATAGATAGAGAGAAAGAGAGAGAGAGAGAGACAGGTGAGTTGTTCAAGGTACCTGCCAATTTTTTTTTATTTTTATATTTTTTTTCTCTCTCTCTCTTTCTCTCTCTCTCTCTCTCTCTCTCTCTCTCTCTCTCTCTCTCTCTCTCTCTCTCTCTCTCTCTCTCTCTCTCTCTCTCTCTNTCTCTCTCTCTCTCTCTCTCTCTCTCTCTCTCTCTCTCTCTCTCTCTCTCTCTCTCTCTCTCTCTCTCTCTCTCTCTCTCTCTTATTAATAAAAAAATAGGTTGTTACCCGGTCTTTCGATAGAGACCGAACATTTTCTTCCCCGACCCGTCAAATATATCGCTGCCGAATTAATTTCCAAGCGCACAAAGGTACTGGTGGTTTAAACCACCACTACGTTCCCAATTAAGAAATCAAATATGTGATTTTCATGCATGCGCAACTTTAAGGAAGTATAGGGTGTCGTTTTGTTGGATATCTATCCAACCCAAATGAGCCTCACATACAACATGTTTTGCCTCGATGGCGCCCCGATACTTTTTAAGAGTCGTAATTGTATGCACGCCACTACTCTGAAAAAATGGTTGGGAAAGGTATTGGTGGTTGAAGCATTCCTCATGCCTTGTGTCAGCTACCCGTGACATGTTTCTGACATGACCTCAACCTTGCAATTCTTAAACCATTCCTCTTTCCATCCTTCTTCTCCCTTGTCTCTCCCTCTCTCACATACAAAAAGGGAGAAAAAAACAAAGAGTCAGTGGACTGGGACGATACCCTGACAAAATACACGTTTATCGTGTCACTCCTATAACACCTAATCGAAGTTTTTATGCGGAAGTTACATTGTTTTTGCCAACTGTAGCTTTTATAAATAAATTAGTGCAAATAAGCATTAGAGCAAATCATGCCAAAATATAAAATACATAGGGATTTGTGCGAACAAGGTAAATGAAGGGATTAATTCAATATAATAAGACATTAGTACAAAGGTTAAGGTGAAAAAAGGTAAAGCATACAAACAATTATGTCACAAAGGCATACTCACAGAAAGATCGTCTCAGAGGTCAATCACCGCAACTATGGTCGAATTCAGTTGAAAACGACCTTGCGTACCGTCTGCTTGTGACTGTAAGATTCTCTTGTGAAGACCTAAACTTATTCCTTTGATCTACCCCAAGTACAACCGATCACATAGGGACATGCGATCCATGCCTCTTGGTATATTCACATGACACCTTGAACCACGCTTCACCCATGAAATATAAGGAATTATTAGGTCACATTATATTACATGGAACCCCTTACCTACCAGACCAAACCACTAATGTGCGCATCTGTGGAAACCCACAAATTTATGTGCGCATCTGTGGAAACCCACAAATTGAGACTACCTCTAAAATCCAGGTTAGTTAGACTTTGTCTCTGCTATCCACTGTGCAACTCTAGCAAGGAACACATTCTGGTTGATCTTCTATTTGCCTTAAGACACTCGTGTTGTACTGAACTATGGTCGAATTCAGTTGAAAACGACCTTGCGTGAATATACCCTTAGAGGTAGACCTTACCGAGTACTGTTATGTCCACGTTTCCGGCTCCTGCAATTGCAATTGTTTGTTATATCTTACTGTCTGCTTGTGACTGTAAGATACTCTTGTGAAGACCTAAACTTATTCCTCTGATCTACCCCAAGTGCAACCGATCACATAGGGACATGCGATCCATGCCTCTTGGTATATTCATATGACATCTTAAACCACGCTTCACCCATGAAATATAAGGGATTATTAGGTCACATTATATTACATGGAACCCCTTACCTACCAGACCAGACCACTAATATGCGCATCTGTGGAAACCCACAAATTGAGACTACCTCTAAAATCCAGGTTAGTTAGACTTTGTCTCTGCTGTCCACTGTGCAACTCTAGCAAGGAGCACATTCTGGTTGATCTTCTATTGGCCTTAAGACACTCGTGTTGTACTGATGCTAAGAGATGACAGACTCAACTACATTTACAACTTATATCTTACTCTCTAAAAACGGAAAAAAAAAACAACAACTAGGGTCTTGTCACAGTTTTATATTGAAAATATGTTTCAGTTACGATTTTGCGATTGTTTGGTCAAACCGAGGAAACTCGTGAATATATACAACCCAACTTTAAGAGTTAAGTGAGGATGTGTTGTATTTGAGGGATGCCTAAATTGAATTTAAAATTGAAATCGTGATTGCGCCCTAGTTACCCCTCCCAAGAGAGAATGTTAACAACAATCATATTTTTCATCACCACTTCAGGATTCAACCTGCCCAAACAGATGGTTTTGAGGGTCTTCGAAGTCTTCACCACTTCAAGACCATTCATAATTTTTAGATTGCCTAAACTCTCACTTCAAAATGTTCATTACCGGATTTTGAGCTACTCGTTGACCGCTTGTGCCAAAAAAAAAAAAAAAAGACACTAGTTCGCGACTTCCTGTCACATGAGTTTTTCTACCACCAAACCCTACCAAAAGGTCGAAAACCTTCATATCTACTTTGGGGTTTGAAAATCTTACTTAAATATACCCTTACCAAATTTAAAAAACATCATGTCGGTGTTGCTCATCTTGACAGATTGTGGATTAACTGACACACAAAAAAATGCTTAAGCCACCCCTCTACCCGCCTCTTGGAAATTTCCCTCCCTGTCAGTTTGGGCGTTTTTTATTTTTTGGGGGGGACGAATGTTGCCAACTGACGAGCACTGTTTTTTTTTTTTGCTCAGAGGAATTCACAAAAAATTCTTAAAATTTGAGGGTCCATAGATTAGGTAGTTGATATTTCCACGGGAAAAGATCGTGATCTTTCCACGAGAAAAGGTCGTGATCTTTCCACGAGAAATATCAGGGGAAAAATAAATGAATAATTTTGCCTGTTAAATAATCGTTGCGCTGATTCGAAATATTTTCATTTTTGCTAGTCTACCATGTGGCAACTAACAAGAGTACGACAACTTGGCAATCATGAGTACAAATATGATAATAAAGGTGAAATTTCACTAATCCAAAAGAAAGAAAATCATAAGTACCACTTACTACGTTTCTCAAGTATTTTTCTACGAAGTAGCTGTATGCATGCGGCGTATGGTTGGATGCCGGTTCGCAAAAAATATATCCACGCAAATAACGTTGCATTCATGACCTATTTTGCCTTGATGTACTTTTTGCAAAGTGGCACGTTGGTGCAACTTGCCAGGCGATGCACACACAACCGCGTGGGAGAAAAATGGCTCGGAAGCCTACAAGTGGTTAATTCAAGACAAATGACTTTGAACTGTGCAGATCCATCATGTTGCACAACCAGTACCTTTCCCATATATAGGTTGTGGGCCTTGCGCACCAAGCTTTGCGGATGCATTTGGCCGTCTTGACCAGTCGAATTTGGCCTTTGTGTTACCCGGCGCGGCTCGACAAAATGGCCGGGAAAAGCACTGGCGGGGTGATGTTTTTTTTTTCCTTTTCCCCAAGAAAATGGGCCCCAATACCCAAGGCTCATATTACATCATCATGGTACAACGGTAGATGCAAGCCTATCCCCGTCAAGACCGGGAGAGTTAGGGTCACTCTTCCCTTGAGATATATTTGTTGTTCAGCTCTATGGGCGTCATTGATTACCTCCCAACCAACAGGGACGGATTATCCTCTCAGTCCCCAAGTAAATGGGGGCCAGTGCCCAAGGCTCATATTAACCATCATGATACAACGGCATACGCACACCTCTCCCATCTAGGCTAGAAGGGCTATGGCCACTGCTCCCTCAAGATAAATTTCTTGTTCAGCTCTATGGGCGACATTGATTAGCTCCCCCAAATACCTCCACCCGCCCCTCTCTCCTGAGGGGCATGTGGGCAGGTGTGCAGATGGGAAATCCCTTTCCAAGCGCCACCTACTCATTTATCTTTCGTACATCCCAGTAGGTTGCCTCCCATCACAGTCTGGCAGGCCGTGTTCATGAAGAAAAGGGGTACCCAAAATCCCCTGCTGCAACTTCGAGTTTCAGGGGTTGATTCCTCTGGGCCAGAAGTGTACCCAACCCATCAGAGCAGCCATGGAGTAAGTCCATGGTGTTGTAGAGGCCAGTTGCATGGTGTTGTAGAGGCCAGTTGTAGAGGCCAGAAGCGGTCAACTATAGTTGCCCTGAAGAGACGAGGCCACCTCCCATCCCATCCTCGCGTTGATACTCCTAGCGCACCCCCTATTCCTACTATCCTACCTTAGTGTGACCAGCACTTAGGACCGTTACCCTACCAATATCGAAGGGAACTTGGACCGAACATTAGTGACAAGCACCAGGACTAGTGACCTAGCCCTGATGGAAGCGTAGTCGAACGAGCCTCGTCGCATGGAAACTTCGGACACCAGGCTCAAACAATCACCTATTAGCCCCTAAGTAGACCAACTAGTAACTCGCGTATCATCAGTTGGTCATGACCTCCTCCCAGCCCTATGGTTATATATATATGTGTGTATGTTCTGTACTGTGTAGCAGACCGAACATGTTCGGAACGTTTCCGAACGTCCGAACATTTTCGGGTGTTCGACCGAATGCCCCCCGAACGAGTTCGACCGAACATTTAAAAAAATATATATATATATATATATATTTTGGGTTTTCGATTTTTAACTCGAGTATGGTTACGAATTTGAGCATACCTCTGAGGAAAAAGTTGTTGGTATTATTATTTAACATAACATATAGTTTTTTCAGATTTGTCTGAGAATTTTTATTTTTTATTTTTTAAATATTTTTATGTTCACGTTCGGAAAGTTTTGGCGCTCTTTCGCGTTCGGTCCCGAACATTCGGGTTCCGTGACCGAACCCGAACACGATGCTACACAGGTTCTGTATATATATGTGCCCGTAGGCTGTGTACATTTGTAATGTATCTAGACCCGTAGCAGACGCTGCTCCCCACCATGGAGCATCTCCGAAGTGAGTACCAGTGAGAGGTGCTCCTCTCACCTTCACCAGTACCTGTGTGAGCTATATATATGTGTAGGTAGTGTGTATCCCCCTAGAAGCACCTTGCCTCGATGATCCAGAGGGGCGACCCTATGCGCCCTTAATCTGTTGCCAACGAATAAACAGCCCTCCTCTAAAACCTGGTAATGAGCTAGGGCTCCTCCCCCCCCAAAGAACCCATGCGTCACTTTGTCTATCCTCGGTAGTAGACTGTCTCCCACCTATCCGCAAATTCCGGTCATCGGCTAGGTACTTCCTATAGGGATCGGAAGGGACAGACTACAGAGTCAGTAGGTGGTGGGCCATCATCCGTTCTTCCACTGCCCCCAGCCTTGTCCCTCCGATGTGCCTATCGTGGTTGTACCTGTAGTCAGTATATGGGGTAGTGTCTCACGTGTGTGAGCTATATATGTGTAGGTAGTGTGCATCCCCCTAGAGTGGACGCTTTTTGTGGTCTTGGCTTGCACAAAACTTCGACCAAAAAGGGCTTTTTCCTCTTTACAATTTCCAAAGTTTCAACGGTAAGAAACGAAGTGTCAGGTAAGCGAAGCCTCCCGGCATGTGTGTACCATACCATTCAACCATGACGACCTACCTACCGTAGGTCTGATCCCACACTCTCCTCGATCCGAGAGCATCCCTCAGAGGTGGACCCCACCGGACGGCGGCTGGAAAACCCGCGAGGCCATTAAAAACGGCCCACCGTCGTTGGAACGTGTTTGGCAGATTTTGTTGGCACCCCACCGCGACCGCAAACTTTGGCATTGGAAACGGCCACACTTGCCCGAATAGGGAAACTTGAAAGGCCAGGTCCAAAATAGGAAAGTTTGGTAGGGGCACCGGTCCATGGCCTTCCGTTGTGGTTGTCCGCAGCGGCAACGCAGGTCCAAAAAATGGTCCCCTCCACCGCTGCGTGGACCATGCCGTCTGGCCCTCCGATGCCATCGGAGAACATGCGCCCCCCCCTACTCTGCTGGGGGCCATGTTTGGAAAGGGAATGCTGCGATCAGGCAGCGATTTTCCAAACCGCCGACCATGTAGAAAAGCCCCGTCAGCATTTCGGCAACCCCTTTCCATCACTGGTCGGGTCTGGAAAACCTTTCCAAAGAGGCTTTCCACACCTCTCCAAAACGATCGGCCGCTTTTTTTTTTCCAAGCCGCCGTCCGGTGGGGTCCACGTCTCACTCATTCGGAACTGCAGGGGCTGGGGCCTGTATTCAAGAAGGGTGATTTGGGCCCCGCGCTATGGATTTTCCCTGAGCCGTCCTTTCCTCAGGTCCATCTTCTTCGGCTGGCAATGGCTGATGAACGAGGCTGGCGATGGCTGATGAACGAGGCCGGCGATGGCTGATGAACGAGGCCATGGCTGGTCAACGAGGCCGGCGACGGCTGATGAACGAGGCCGGCGATGGCTGATGAACAACGAGGCCGGCGACGGCTGATGAAACAGGCCGGCAATGATCAGCGGCGCTCTCGGATCGCACGGCCCTGGGGAACGCCGTCGCAGACTTTGTCAAAGGGGCGGCATTGGCTAACTGTGAAGCGCCACGTGGCGTAGGTCGGGAACACCTATCACACATACACACACACACACACACACACAGAGAGAGAGAGAGAGAGAGAGAGAGAGAGAGAGAGAGAGAGAGAGAGAGAGAGAGAGAAGCTACAATGGAAGATGATTGCATTGCGCGCCAATCGCAAGTGGAAGATCACTGCAGACCATCGGGTTTCGGATGTGCAGGAACGGCAGAGGCCCACGAGGAAGAGGAGGAGGAGCTCAGATGGGAGATTCTCTGCAGTTTGAGGCAGATGGAGAAATCGACGGTTGTGATCGAGCAGCTTAGACGCCTGGGTGGCGGTCGCATTGCGCGCCAAGCTCAGACCTATTTTTTCCGTTGCTGCGTTGACGACCCGGTTTCGAACCGCTACCCTCCTCCCGCCAAATACCTCCAGAACCTTTTAAAACGTGTAATCCTCGCCGCAGAAAGGGACGGCATCGTTGTTCTCGATGAGCTGTACGATATACACAGCAAGCTCCTGGTTTCGTCATCGCAAAAGCGCGAGCAGCAGCGATGGCGGCGGCAGGCGCAGCCGCAGCAGAGCTTTTGGCTATGGCGTCAAGAGCCGGAGGCGGCGGCGGCGGCGCAGAAGCATTCTTTGCTGGAGGATCAGGATGACGAAGGATGGTGCTTCAAGACCTACGCTTATGTAATGACTCCCCAGCCGCTTGCTCTGCTTGCTAGTCGCCGTCAGTACCCATCGAGAGATGGACAAGCCTTCACTAACGAGAGGAGTTTCACACGAAATCGCGGTCGGGACGAAGTCCGGGATCGGGATCGTCGACAGCTTCAAGAGGAGATTAGAAAACAGGTCCAGAAGCAGGAACGGGTTCACGATGAGACTCGAAGACAGGTCCGAGATCAAGAAATGCGCGGGGACGAGGGTAGGAAGCACGGTCCGGATCGGGATTGGGAGCAGGGTCGGAGTGGAGAACAGGGTCGAGAGGAGGTCTGGACACGGGCTGGGGCTGGCGGTCAGGCAGAGGAAGGTGAAGATTGGAGTTGCAGGCGCGTAGGTCGTGGTGGTGGCTACCAGGATCGCGATCGGGATGCGAGTGGGAGGCCGGTTCGTGATGCGGACGAGACGAGACATCGAGATCGCGATCCGGACGAGGCTCGTCGGGAGGAAGGTCGGGATGGGGATGGCCACGGCATGGACATCCATGGACCCCGGGGAGGAAGTAGGGAGGGAGAGAGAGACACGCACGAGTGGGAGGAGGTTCACACAAGAGGAAGGCGCATGATGACGATGCAATCGCTCGACGAGCTTATCGAGGGACACGTGGAGGGAGGAGAGAAGGTCCGAGAAGAGAAAAAGCGGAAAGAAGAGAGGGAGGAGAAATCTGTCGTCCCTGTCGATCTAGTAACCGTTCGTGTTTCTGAGAACTTGTTAGAGGGAAGCACAGGGTGTGTAGCTTGGGGTGCAGGGTTCTACCTGGCAGAAGTGGTGCTGACTTATCCTGCAGTATTTGCAGGGCGGACCTGCCTGGAGTTGGGATCGGGGACTGGGCTCGTGGGAGTCTGCCTTGCCAGACTCCAGGGAAGCAATCGTCCCCTGTATTTGACCGATGGGAACGATGAAGCCTTGTGCAATCTGTCAATCAACCTGGCAATCAATGGCATTGCCGTAGGAGGAGGAGGAGGAGGAGGAGGAGGAAAAGAAGAGGGAGGAAGAGGAAAAGAGGAGGGAGGAGGAGGAAAAGAGGGGGGAAGAGGGAGAGGTGGAGAAGCCCCATTAGCTACGCGCTACGTAAGCAATCTGTCAATTGATGGTGATTCAATGTCATCAGCAGTGCAAGGAGAAGGAATTGGAATACGTCCATCTGATCATCGGCGTCAGTCCCGTCAGCATCGGACGGTGATTGTCGACAAGCTCTGCTGGGAGGATGCAGCACAGGAGCCTCGCAAGCTTGAGTCGTACGGAGCGGATGTCATATTGGGAGCAGACATTGTCTATGATCCTTCAGTCGTGCCCACCCTCGTGGAGGTGCTCGGTATTTTGTTGCGATGCAAAGGTAGAGTATGTATAGACCAGAGAGGAGACGAGATAGGTGTAGGGGTAGGGACAAGTGTGTGGGGTGATAACGCCAGCAACAGCAGCAGCAGCAGCAGCAGTAGGCATGAGAGGAACGTTGACATGGAAAATGAGGACGAAAATGATGAGATCGGAAGAGGCGGGAATAGCAACGGTGGCGTGGCAAAGGGGCAGCGAAATGATGACGTGGCAACGAAGCAGCGGAGTGATGACGTGTCAACGGTCCAGAGAAATGATGATGTAACGAAGGATCAGCGGAAGGATGACGTGGCAAGCGATTGGGGCGGCGATCAGAATGGAAGGGAGGCGAAGAATGTGGAATGCAATAAAGATGATGACGTCAACGGTTGTTGGCGGCATCCGACGACGAGACCAGTGGCCTACGTGGCAAGCACAGAGCGCAATGAGCAGACCATGCTCTGCTTTCTTGACGCGGTAGCGGGATCGGGACTGGCGGTGATGGATGTGACAACGAGATTAGCGCCGGACTTGTGCTTCAAGTGGGTGAGCGATATCGACAGGTCACGGGTTCGACTCCACAGAATTTTTGCAGCGTAGATTCCCGCCAAAATAAAACCGGGGCGGGCGAGCGATAACGACAGGTCACGGGTTCGACTCCACAGAATTTTTACAGCGTAGATTCCCGCCAAAAACTCCACAGAATTTCCACAGAATTTTTATAGCGTAGATTCCCGCCGAAAACTCCACAGAATTTTTACAGCGTAGATTCCCGCCAAAAAAAAACCGGGCCGGGCAAGCCATGTCGACAGGTCAGGGGTTCGACTCCACATAATTTTTACAGCGTAGATTCCCGCCAGAAAAAAAACGGGGCGAGCGGTATGGACAGGTCACGGGTTGGACTCCACAGAATTTTTACAGCGTAAATGCCCGCCAAAAAGAAACCGGGGCAAGCGGTATAGACAGGTCAGGGGTTCGACTCCACAGAATTTTTACAATGGACAGGTCACGGGTTCGACTCCACAGAATTTTTACAGCGTAGAATCCCCCCAAAAAGTAACGGTGGCGGGCCAGCGATATCGACACGGGTTCGACTCCACATAATTTTTACAGCGTAGATTTCCGCCAAAAAGAAACTGGGGCCTGACTGTCTTCTCACTGTCTGTCAAGTGGGTCACAGATCTGGACCAGATGCATTGAATATTTGCCAGTGAGTGGAGTTTCCGCCGGTGCTGCAGACTGTCGCTCTTTAGAGCCTTGCCGCGGCCGTCGTACTTGCACTGCTAGACTTTCTTGGAGGTATCCGACCGCAATTATGTTCAAATTCAGTCAAAAAAGTGCATGTGTGATAAATGTGTCCCCTTTGGTGAGAAAACGGAGAAGTCCTGATGGTCTCTCTCTCCATTGCCCCGCCACCTCTATTCTGTCCACAAAAAAAATGAATGAATTGAGGTGAGGAGAGCGCGTATGCGACACGCTCTTTGACTTTTCCAATTGAATTTGACTGTGACTACGACCAGATACCTTGGAAACCGAAGCCTGAGAATATCCTCCGGGCATTCCACTAGATCCATCACCTAACACTACTCCTAAGCCTATACAGAGGAGGCCTGCAAGCATAGGTACCTCTCACAATGAAGGGCTGCACGTTGGCCCCTGACTACCCCTAATGGGGGTGGGTCAGGGAGTAGGGTTGGGCCCCCTCCCGGTGGAGGTGCCTGGCTAACGCAAAGACCGAGCATTTTCCCAGCAGCTGCACCTCCCATCTCATTCCCTAAGAGGAGTTTTTTTTTTTGTTTCTTTTTTTGGGGGGAACGACATGGCGGCCCGGCATTGGCTCTAATCCAGAGCTCTGAACACAGCTGATCGACTGGTTGCCGTTTGGTCAATAATTTTGATTGGATTTGTTTACATTTGATTGCACTTTTGTGGGGACATTTGATTGCATTTCATTGGTTTTGGCTGAAATTTTGATTGGATTTGTTTGCATTTGATTCGACTTTTGTTGGGATTTGATTGCATGCCATCATTGGTTTTGACTGAACTTGGCATGTGATTGGTTTGGATTGCATTTGATGTACAATGTGCGACAATGGGCTCTGCTGCAGCACTCTGGAACCAACCAAATGTGTGCAATGGCTATTGTCTTCCCCCGAACATAACGCACCCTAAAAATGAATGTATACAAGCTATATTTATACGAACAAAATAAGGGTGCGTTGTGTTCGGGGGAAGACCGAAGGGTGTATCTCCAGCTAGAAGGTCCAAAGATACCCTCACTTACCATTTTGTGTTCTTTCTACCCTCACTTGCCATTTTGTGTTCTTTCTCACGTTTGGCGGGGGAGAGGCCGAGCACAACCCAATGCCTCCCTGCAATTGGCTACATTCCGCACTCGTTCATTGATGATGATGATGATGACGACAAGGAGGAGGATGACGAGGATGATGATGTTTCGCAAATTCGGCGAGGGGATGGTCGTGACTTGGCATACCTTAGTCGCGAGGGACGTCTTGTCCACCAGATTTGGGAAAAGGGTCTTGAGGGGTTCAATGCTGTCATTGCCTCCGTACAGATGGTCGATGAGCGACGCCATGTAGATGTGTGTGTCGTGAGGAAAACCAAGGGCGCGTAAAAAGAGGCCAGCTTCTTCTGGAGTGACAGGACATTTCCCTTGTGCTCGCAACCGCGCTGGATTGAGCGTTTCACGTTTCCGTCGGTTATCGAGATTCCAGTGCGATTTCCTGTATTCCTATCATGATGAAATTCAGGTTGTCTTTATGGAAGTTAGTCACTGTGGTTTAGCACAACACTGCCCACCATTTTCTCATGAAGCGAGAGCATAACAAATTCTCATCACAACTCAGCTCAACTCAACTCAGCACAAAACAAAACTCAATGCAACATAACAGAACATGGGAGGCAGGCAGGCAGGGAGGGAGGGAGGGAGGGAGGGAGGGAGGGAGGGGGAAAGGAGGAAGGAAAAGAAAGAAAGGAGAAAGGAAAAGAAGGAAAGCAGGTTTCTTATCAGTGTGCCATGGTGTCACATTCAATGACCATTCTAGGAAAAAAAAGGAGGAAAAGAAAGGGTGGGAAAATTTTTACTCAGCGCATCACACAGTAGCGCATTCAGCAACCAGCCACACGAAGAAGAAGAAGAAGAAGATGGGAGGAGTCACAAGAAGAAGAAGAAGATGGGAGAAGCCCAATAAGAAGAAGAGGATGTGAGAAGCCACATAGAAGAAGCAGCAGAATCAGAAGCAGAAGCAGAAGAAGAGGAAGAAGAAGAAGATGGGAGGAATGTGGCTTGTCTTGAAGAAGAAGAAGAAGAAGAAAAAGAAGAAGAAGAAGAAGAAGAAGAAGAAGACAAAGACGAGAGAAATGTGGGTTGTTTTGTAGTGTGCTTCAACGACCAGCCACAACAATGTGGGTTGTTTTGTAGTGTGCTTTAACGACCAGCCACAAGAAGAAGAAGAAGAACAAGAGGAAGTAGAAGAGGAAGAAGGTGGAGGAGGAGGAGGAGGAGGGAGGAGGAGGAAGAAGAAGAAGAAGAAGAAGAAGAAGAAGAAGAAGAAGAAGATGGATAGCAGTATGTGCTGCTCTTTAATGTGTTGGAAGGAGGAGGAGGAGGAGGAGGAGGAGGATGGGTAGTAGTATGTGTTGATCTTTAATGTGTTGGATTTTTTTGGGGGTGGAGACTGGCCATTTGGAGACCATTCATTCGCTACAGGTTGGCTTTCTTTTCCAGTCCGAGGTCGATCAGGGAGGGGTCCCCTTATCCTACAGACAGCGGTGCAATCCTCTACTTGGGTGGCAATACACAGCAGTGCTTCATACTGATTGCACTATGTTCACACTCGTTATTTTCACAGAGAAACTCACCAACGGAAGGAGCACAGGACAAAAGAAGGCACTCTGCACACTGTGGGTCTGTTCCAACTCTTAGATACCGATTAACACGAGCGACCCATTATAAAAACACCGATCAAGAAAAGAAAAGAAAAAAACACCGATCGACACGCGTGGCCCGTTACAGTCTGCAGAATCCCCTACTGATGGCAGTGCTAAAAGGTTAAAAAGCCATAGACGATATCTTGTGCCCCAGTTGCAGGGGGGGGCACTCACAAGAATCAATGCCATTTTTGACACCCATAATGCAACAAAAAAAAAAAGCAGAATTTCCAAGAAGGCTGTGATTTTTCTTCATGGGTGTCCGAAAGCGTTTTGAATTTTCTTCAGGGGTGTCGGAATGAAAAGGGTTTGATTTTTCTTCATGGGTGTCTCCAAAATGGCTTTTTTTTTTTTTTTTTTTTTTTTTGTGGCCAAAAGCGCTTTGAATTTTCTTCATGGGTGTGTAAATAAAAAGGGCTTTGATTTTTCTTCATGGGTGTCTCCAAAAGTGCTTCGAATTTTCTTCATGGGCCTCGAAAAGGGCTCTGAATTTTCTCTATGGGTGTCTAAAAGAAGTTTGATTTTTCTTCATGGGTGGTCAAAATGGGTTTGATTTTTCTTCGTGGAAGTCCAAAAAGGGCTTTGGATTTCCTTCACTGATGGTTCAAAACTACCAGTTCATTTCCCAGCAGCACGAGATTTTGTTTTTGTTTTTGAAACTTCTTTCGCCATGAATCCGCTTTTTCAGAGTCGCTGCCGGGACTCGAAGGAAGTCGGAAGTTCCTGGTCGCTGTTTCGTGTCGCATCCATCCAGGGAAAATGGGTCGCATGCGAAGCCCTTTTGTCCGGATGAATGCCCCCAGCGAAACGGCGCCGTGGTACTTCCCGCGAGTCATGGCAGCATGCACACCACAACTCTGAAAAAATGATTGGGAAACATACTGGTGGTTTAAGTCTGTTAAGTCTGTTGAGCACAAGCCGGAGTCATCCCCCTCTCCCGCCTCCCGTCTCCCGTCTCCCATCTCCCATCTCCCGCTCCCGTCTCCCGTCTCCCCTCGCCGCTCTCCCCTCCCACCCCCCGCGATCTCTGGGGAGCAGAGTACATGAACATCAATCTTGGTCAAGTCTTTTCTGCAAATATCAAATTAACAAAAAGGTACGAAGAAGCAAGAAAAGGTTAGGGTTTAGGGTTTAGGGTTGGGATTACGTGGAGACGCTTGTGCTCATCTTCGCCGCCGCCAAAGTCGCACATAGAGTATGCCACCATGTCTTCCTCAAAGCGCAAATGTAGTGCCAAATATCGTCCGTTGGACCTGGCCTTCATACGGTTCACCATTTGCGCCCCAAGTTTCTCAATTCGATCGACAAATTTCAATGCCTGGAGGTCGAAAACTCGACAGAAAAGGAAGAATCAGGCTCTGATAAAGGGGGGTCTACACCCCTCCCCCGACCCCGACCCACCCAAACAAAAAAGGAGCTGAACAGTTCCCAGTATTTCAACCTCACCCTAGCTTCTTCACCGAAAGCTAGCACTTCGTCATCAGGAGTGGATACAAACCCAGTTCCAGTCCAGATGCAGTACGGTCATGATGTTGCGGCATTCTGTACAGTGAAAGAAGGTAGCCTGAGGTTTCAACATCTGAGGTTTTTTTTTTTTTTTCCCTTCCTTTTTTGCAAGCTTGCACCATTTCTAGAGTTATGTTTGTCATCCTTGCTCAGGGGCCATTTGGTAATTTACCCTTCTCTGTATCGTTCCAATTTTAACGGATACCCTTTTTTTTTCCCACGAAAATACAAGCCGTGCGTGAAATTCTCAACGACTCGACCAAGGTTCGTGCTCCTCACCTGCGAGTTAAAAAATACCATGTGCGTCACTGTGTACCATTCAACCACTACTAAGGGTATGTATATAAGGGACACCTGCAAGCATCGCTATCGCAACCGTGCGATGAATGGATTGCATGTTGCCACTTGCCTCAGTGGTTTAGAGTGCAGGGTTGGGGCCACCAGTGGGCCCCCGGCTAACACAAGAACCGAGCCGAGCATATGGCAGTAGCTAAGCCTCCCTTTTCATCTTCCCCTCCCTTCACCCCTTCACCCCTTC
>BFEA01000077.1:2013007-2033385 GCA_003427395.1 Chara braunii | reverse complement strand
GCGTACCTTTGGGTGGCATGCTCGCGGTCAATCTTCGCAAGATAGGAGCGGAGATCGACAACCGCTACCCCGTCGTCCGTCAACGGAGCTGGTACTGTAGTGTGCAAATAGGAGCGTAGAGTTGTCATCAAGGCGTTGCAATGCGGCCTTGGCAAGGTTCCGGTCAAGGGTAGAGGCATCCAAGCGAAGTCCTCTCTCGTGAGCGGGTCAAGCTCCTCAAGTTTTGACCACGACGTCGAATCCTTGGAAATCAGTGGCGAACTGACTGGATCACTTGCCGACGGTGTACAGGCTGCGCATACGCTAGCTAAGTGCACGTGGCTTGGCTGGTCTAATGTTGGTACCAGCTGGGCGGCATAATCCTCGTACATGGCACGAGAATCAGCGACTAACGCATGCTCCCCGGTAGTAACATCGATTGCTAGCAAGGCAACCGGGTCCGGCGGAGTGAGGAGAGACGTCGCCCCTCTCCTTGCGTAACTCAGTTTCCCGAGTTTGCTGGACGGGGTACGCGTGCCTTGCCCTTTTCGGGGCACTGTGCGGTCACATGAGTGACGCCGTTGCACCAGAGGCAGTATCCGTACTTTTGACGAAGGTCATAGACATCCTTGGTTATCTTGTAAGTCGTCCATGGCTGCTGCCCAGTTCCCGTCGATGTTGTCTCTTGTGTCGCCTTGTGCTTCCGAACTCTCTTGGGACGCTTCGGCGGGAGCGCTGCTACAATTCCTCCATCACTCGAGGATGCTGCTGTAGCGTGGAGATCGTTTGTTTCTTCATAAATCACGGCATTGTTATGTGTCGGACGTTGATAGCCCTGCTTAGCCACATAATGCGGCTGGGACTGCCGTTCGTTTGCGGCCTTGTCATCCGTTTGGATGACTAAGTTCGCACGATCCAGAATGGCCTGGAATATGTCATAGTCGTACTCGTTGCCGAGTGCCGACCGCAGTCCCGCGCACGATCGCGAGAAGAACTCGGATCGTTGATTTGGAAAACTCAAATCGAATCCTGGCGTGGTCATTATCTTCTGCCACTTGGTTGTCCAGTCTCGAGTTGGCATATTCCCTTGAGAACAGGTGTACACCTCGTTCATGGCCGCCTTCACGACGTTGCGGACCATGAACCGGGTGACCCATAGCTTCTCGAACTCTTTCCACGTGATGTGCGTGTGGAGTTCAGCGATGGTGCATTTGTTGGTAGCCACCAGATGGTTCATCCAAGTCTGCGCTCCTCCAATTAGTTGCAAGTGGAGTGCCTTCATCATGTCGTCTTCTCCCTGCTGAACGCGAACCTCTGCGCATCACCTCATCCAAGGAGAGGTTCCAGTCTCCGGTAATAACCAGGTTCTCTGTGCTTGGTGCTATTGCCCTCAGGTTGGTGAAGAATTCCGCCCTGGTGGTAGGGTCTGACGGAGCATAAATTGTCATCAGAACCCACTCCTCCTGGCCTGTAGCAAATCTGACCCAGGCCCACTTGCCCCAAATATCGACCTCTGACTCAACCACTTGAGCTTGTAGATTTCGGTGCACTAGTATGCCAACCCCTCCCCTTGTGCCTTGCGCAGGGGACCAAATCTGCAACCCATCCCACCATGTATTCAACTGCGGTAATTTCTCTTCATCCAACTTCGTCTCCTGGATGCACAGACAGTCTAGTTTTTGCTTGAACATCCACGCTTTCATCCTCTTTCTCTTCTCCTTCCCGGATGTGTCTCCCAATCCCCGCACGTTCCAGGTACCTATTCTAACTTTAACCATTAATAGTTGAAATCCCCGCCTGGTCTTGGATGCGGGTGTCTACCGTTTCGTCTCCCGACCTCTGATTCGCCTGGGCCGGAGATCTCTGCATTGAACTCACTCTCCCTGAACTGTGGGATCTGCCGGATGGAGCCGGGGAACCCCAGCCCCCCACCAACGCATCAGCAATAAATTTCGAATGCAGGTTCTGTTGTTCTGGAAGAGACTCATTTAATTGTAAGAGTATCAACGCCGAGATTTGGGAGGACAATGCAATGACTTGTAGCTCGTGAGCATTGCTTTCTCTGACCGCCTCGAGGTTGAATCATCTGACTCCTGCCTGTGTTAGCAGGTCTGCTGTCTCTGCCTCGATCCTCGCATCGAGGATTGGGAAATAAAATTTCCAACTGCTCTCTTCCAGGTGGACAACCACATTTGTCATCGTCGATCTCGGCACTATCCGGATCGGAAACCTGTCCCCGAACAACTGCTTGGTTCTTGTGATGATCTCCCCTGGGAGCGGCGTCTTGATAGTGGGTACTGAGGGCAGGTAAGGTCTTCCTTCTTCATTTGTCATGCCCAGAAAGAAAATAGCATCCCTGGCCGCCGTACAGACCAGGGGGAATATCCTTCTCTCTGTATGCTGATGACTCTTGGCCCTGGTTCCTTGCGTACGCTGGTTTACCAAGTCCCGATACCCTCTTTTACTCGACGTATCAGAATCTGCATCTCCCCTTTGCCTTACAGCTAGCGAGCTACCTGTGGACGATTCCGAGCCTTCTGCCCGCAGGAAACTTGAGCCAAGCAGCGCTGGATCATCTCCAATAAGTTCACTTCCCATCAAAACTTTGGATTTTGAAGCGGACGAGAGGTGTGAAGGTTCTTCTTCCAAGCCTCCATTTGCACCTAATAACGGGTCCACTTGCTGTCTCTGTCTGCCATCCGCCCAGCTCCTCGTTCTCCCGCTGCCATGTTGACCCCTCCCTCTGCTCAACTGAGAAACACTCGGTCTCAGACCCGAGTGTCCTCTTGTCCCCTCTTTCCTTTCAAACCGGTGTTCCCTTTGACAGGCATATGCACTGTTACCTCCATACTGAAACCCCCCCCATTGTGTAAACTGAGCTCTCTCTTGCCCTACTACAACATGTGGGTAATACCCGCCTGTGGTCGCAGTGGGGTGGTACAGTGGGTGGGGGTCTGCTTGTGGGGGGTGCTGGTGGGTGAGGTATGGCGACAGCCTAGCTGGGCCTCCCTGTAGAACACAGGGCCCTGGATGTATCGGAATGGTGCCCGGAGGAGGAGGAGTTCCGCTAGGGGCGTACACCTGTGACTGCCACTGTACGTATTCATTGGCCTTCAGAGCTACTGGTACCGTTCCTGGGAGTACAGAGCCCCCAGTGAGGATTCCCTGGTACCTGGACGGATCTTGTAAGCAGTGCTGAAGCTCCGGCTGGGGCCCCATCTGAGGTGGCTGCTGGAAGGGTGCCTGGAACCAATGTTGGTTGGAGGGTTGTGAGGCTGACTGGACAGGCTGAGCTTGAGGCTGCTGTTGCGGACCCGACCCCATCCTTGTTTGTCTGACAACTGCCACGGGGGCTGCTTGGGTCTGACTGGCCATTTGACGTCCTCCACTTACGTTAGCAGTTCGATCCCCTAATGGCTGTTGTGGCCGTGGAGCCTGCGGTGCGAGAGGTACTTGAGGGGGGAGTCTCGAGTTCGCCCAGGATCTTCTACCTCTTCCTTCCGCCGCTCGTCTTGGGCAGTTCTCTTCCGTATGGAAGTACCACCTGCACTTCTTACACCAGTCTGAATATGGGGTTGCAATCTCCACTGTCCAGACCTCTCCTTTGGGGGACTCGATGGCCAGGGTATCTTCCACCCTAAATCGTGCCGTCGGGTCCATGTCCATCTTTATGTTCATCAATCTTGGTCTCGTTCTGTCGGCCTCTGGTGGGTGCATTTGCTTGACCCCACCAATCAGCCCTTCCGCAGCTGACGGCAGGTAGCATAAGGCATCCAAGGGAACTCGAAGAGCAATTATCCAAAAATTTACCTCCACATCTCTCAACTTCACTTCCTTGACCTCCGCTTTCGTCATCCATGGCTTCAGCAGGACCGGGTATTCCTTATTGGCCAGCGTAAGCTTTATGGAACCTTTCTGAACCAGCCAGTTGGCTACTTCCACCGCCTTAGCCACATACGACAGTACGTTAGGTCCTTCAAATTTAATTCTCCCCCTTCGGATTTCCGGGCTAAACAGCCGCCTGGCGAACCATCCATCCTCATAAGCACGTATTAGGTCCTCCTTCACACTTCTCGATAAGTCTCTCGCCTCGTCTTGAAAAATAAAAATTACCGTCCTCTCTTTCAGCCACCTTTCCTTGATTTCATCATATGATTCATTCACTTTAAATCGCTTGCCCTTCTCATCGATTACCACTTCACCTAGGTTTTCTACAATCTGGCACAGTCCGTCGTCATAGCACTGTCCAATTGCCTGCCTAGTTCTATCCTCCACATCCCAAAAGTTAGTCTGCGGCCGTGGGTGAGCTCCCTCCCCTCCCAAAACAGCTTCTCTCCCTTCTTCCTCCATCCTTCTACTGACGGCAGTAGAAGATTTGAAAACACCCCTTGTCTCTCTCACACCTTCCCTGTAGACTGGAAAGTGGAAACCCTTGTCCGATATCAACTCTAGGCTGTCCTTCCGACTTCCTCGACACAGAGAAAGTATCCTTGGGGGATATTTCCCTTCGGGGATTCTCTTCTAAATTCTCTTCTAAATTCTCGCCCCCCACTGTTCCATCGGGAATAGGTCACGCTTTCGCCGTTGACTAATGCTCTGTTACCTGCTTACTCCGTCCGAATACATTGCTTGGGTGACGACCTCAAACCATCTGCTCCATGTAATCTTCTAATCCCTCTCCTTCTTGTTAGAGTTCCCTTGCACTCTTATGCTAGTCTCTAAGTAATATTACTTGTCTTCGTCAACCTAAAATTGATTGACCGTCGCAATGCCACCAATAACCGCTGAGTATCCCAACCGAAGTCCAGTCGAAAATAGCACATACCATTCATCTAATACTTCGGTGGGAGTTGTGGAGAATTTTAAATGTACTATGTAGATGATTTAAAAATAAAAAATTAAAAATTTTAATAAAAATGTGCAAGGAACATGAATATGGACGAAGCACAAAAATCCAGATTCCAAAATCACACTGAAGTCCAAGTAGTCGAAGTAAGAGCAGATAGCACAATGGAACCGAGTAACCATCCATTTGAGAACGATACAGAAGAATCGTGAGTCAATGTCCAAGCCCAACAGGGCAACACCAACAGCATAACCCAATGTAGCTCTCTCTCCTGAATGGCGCCAGGCGCCCTATCTACTCTACAGCCTAAGCCTACAACTACAGCAATGAAAGCAACCAGACAACTTGACGACCAGCGAGTGATGATGTCAACACCAATGCCGACTTCCACCTCCACCAGGTACGTCTCCTCTTTCACCCACACTCTCCCTTGTTATCCCACACAGCGCCCTTCACCTCCGAAGAACCACCTTCGCCCTCACCTCCCCTGCGCCCTCAGGCAGCCCGGCTATGGCCGCCAGCGCCCTGYGCMCAGGCAGCGCTCCACCGCTTTAGCGCTAGCCTGCCTCCCCTCAGCACAGCGCAGCTTTGCACAGCGCAGCACCTCGCATTAGCGCAGCGTGCCCGCAATGCCTGCATTGGCCAAGGATCCCTGCCCACTCGCCCTGCTTGCCTATATGCCAGTGTTGCGTGTGGGCGGCCTCCCTTCAGCGTGCGACTGGGCCCCAGTGCCTGAACCCAGGCCCGATGCAGTTGGGGCCCGGGTGATACAGTTGCGCCTCTTTCGTCAAGGCCTGCGGCCAGATTCGACAGTGGGCCGATTTCCCTTTGGCATTTTTGGCCTCTATACCCAGCATGCATTGTCGGCCTCACGTTCAAGTGCCCAGGGCCTAACTAACTCAGAGGCCCTGGGATCTCCACATTTGCAGAGATTCGAGACTTGGTGCACTCCAACCAACTGGCGTGCTGCAACTGTATGAACCCCACTTCGTGAAATGTTTGTACAGAGGGCTCTTGTTGATTTGCTGGCCCGCCTTCACTTAGGGCGGGCACGAGGCTTGCTGGGGCCTTAGCCCAGAACATGTACATCATGGCAAGGCCCCTTCTTGAGGGCTCAATCCTCACAAATGTAATAATTTGTATAAAATTGCCATGGCCGGTTTTGCCCTAAACTGAACTGCATGGATCTACGAAAATGCTCATGCGACCACAAGAATGGTGTGGCAGTTTGGCTGTGGCAAGGCTGCTCACCCAGAGTAATCATCGCGTCGACGGCGACGAGGATGACATCTTCCACCTGGATGCGAATGGTACTGTCATAAAAGCAAGAGTGGTCACGGTCCTCGCCCGCATACAACGTACGGTCATTATGGCCGTATGTATTTGGCGTATCTTGCAGTCTACATACAGCAATAATGACGGTACGCTGTATTTGGGGGAAGACGGTAGCCCAGTTGCTAAATAGGGACATAGTACCTAAGAAAATGTGTTCTCTTCTCCTGAATACAAAGCACCCTCATAATGACTGTATCGGGTTGGAAAGACAGGTTGTATACATTCATGACCAGGGTGCCTTGTGTTCAGGAGAAAGCCGACCGTCTTACCAAGTGCTGGCTTGTCTTATTTGGACCGCCGGTTACTCGTCTAAGTTGCTCTCTGGACCTACAGTCTTCACCCGAATACAATGTACGGTCATTATCGCTGTATTTGGGGCATCTTTCAGTCTAGATACAGTAATAATGACCATACGTTGTATTCCAGTGAAGACGGTCGTTACTTGGTTCCCCAGTTTGCCAAATAAAAATGTAAAAAAACAAAACAAAAAATCATTTAAAAATGGGCCCAAATTTTGAAATAATCCTCAATATCAATAGCCTGTTACCAACTTACCACTCCTTTTTTTTTTTTTTTTTTTTTGGGGGGGGGGGGGGGGGGGGGGGGGGGGGGGGGTTAAAAGGTTGGTCATCTGGGAGATGCAAAATAGTAATAGGATATAAGCTTATGGCTGTGGCACCAGACAACCATTCCCCAAGCGCTATTGGCAGGTCGGTCGTCTGGCTTGAAATGACCTTTCTTTCTTTCTTGTTGTTGTTGTTGTTGTTTTCGTGCTTAAAGTGCATTCTGCACAAATATACGTACAATAATGTTGTTTTTTTTTCCCCCCCCCTTCCCCCAAATAATTTTCAGAACTTCAGAATCTTTCAGATACTCCAAATATACTGAAGTGGTGTAATAGTCAAACAAGGCTGGATTCTCTTCTTGGGCAAGGTCCCACTAGCAAACAGGATAGGATTAAATGTCTGAAGGTGGACGGATTTGCGGAAGCGTGCAGAATCTCACGATAGATCTGTTGTTCTGCATCTAACACGTCCAGATTCGCGCGGTTAATCCAATCCTCTGTGCTTAGTGGGACCTCGCCCCTTGTGCTTTCGTTCTATTGCGAACTGCGCAGAAGGTCTTGCGCACTACATTTGTGAATGGCAAATATGAAAAGGCAATGCAATAAAGGAAAGACCGGAGCCTTGCATTGTAATGTAAAAAAAAAAAAAAAAAAAAAAAAAAAAAAGAGGAAAAGGATACTTGTCCTTTGGGGCATCCGGTAAGATTGGAACGACACAGAGAGAGAGAAGATTAGCATGGCCCCTGCGCACGGATGACACACATGAATCGAGAAATGATAGAAAAAAAAAGACGATCCGAAATCCGAAAACTTGAAAAAACTTCATCCACCGTTCAGATACTCCAGAGAAGAGAGGGAGGGGGGAGGGGGGGGGGGGGGGGGGGTGTAACGGGGGGAGATCTTCTCCTACAAATTGAAATCAAATGACGCTACCAAACAATTGTTCGCACACAGTGACTTTCGAACGGATTGCGGTTGCACTTTGGAAAGCCATTTGGTTATTGAAAAAAAAAAAAAAACAAACCAATTGGTTTGATAAACGTCATCTTCAGTGCACTCTGATCCTCAAAGCAATTTTGGAAAAAAATTAAAATAAAAATTGGTAAAATAGTGATTTGTGTGAGAAATGGATTCCGGTTCATCCATCGGGAGGAAACATAACTTGGCTCTGGAAAATCGTGCACATATACGTATACAGCGTGAGAATGGTGAAGGAACAAAAGGTGTGGATGTGCGACCAAGTGCTTTTGTGGGATAGGGGAAAAGGTTTGACACATGTCAGAAGAAAGCCTTTGCCCTTTTCCATAGTGACCCCTTCTAAAGAATAGAAACAAATCACTGAACCCTGTACTCCAAGCCATAAACCTTAAACCCTAAACCCTAAACCCTGCACCTTGAGCCATAAACCCCAAACCCTAAGCCCTACATGCTTAACACCAGACCTGAAGTTTGTGTGCCATAAAAAGACCCGAAATTCCGCATTTCGCAACTGAATACGTGACGAGCCGCTGCACTGTAGCAGCTAAATATAGGACTTGGCTTGGCTTGGCTTGGCTTGGCTTGGCTTGGCCTGCCTCAGACCGGTACCCGTCGGCCGCAGCCTGTCTGCTGCAAACATTTTGTCGGTCCGGTAGCTTCCGGACTTTCCTGGGGCATGCTGCAAAATTGGACTTGGGACTGTGGGACTGTCGGTCCCAGACGCTTCTGGACTTTTCTTGTCGGGTACTGGACGGACTCCTACCAACCTATGACGCTTTGACCTCTAGGACCCTACGTCCTACCCTACAGCACGGCCCTGGGACTTGGGACTTGTCGGGACCATGGGACCGGGACTGGGTGTCTGCAGCGTGAACCCTTTCAACTACAACTCTAAGGTCCTTTATCATGGGCCCTGTACTAGGCCTATAGAGCACCATGGGGCCACTTGGTGGTTCCAGAAAAAGCAGCCACCTTCTGCAGCGCTCCAACCTACCAGCTTATGGGAGCTTACGACCACACTTCTTCTTCTTCTTCTTCTTCTTCTTCTTCTTCTTCTTCTTCTTATGTTGTGGAGACAGAAGAGCAGCAATCACGCAAGGGACTGGCGGCTGTCCATTTTCACATTTTGCGAGCAGTGAAATGATTTTGAGGTCCAAGACATATAAAGTCAAGGGAGTGTGGTTCGGAATTCCGGTTGTAGAATGAGCTACAGATAGATAGGAGACACAGTCAGCACGTGACGGGTGCAAGCCAAAGGGAAAAGGACCAACAGATGAATTAGAAAGAGAAAAGAGGAAGATGACACAAAGGAAAGAGAGAAGATGCATGACTTGACGTGAGAGAGATACGACCCAGCGGGAGAAAGCCATGGAGATGACTGATACGCGCTGAAAATGGAGAGGCACTGATATAGTTGAAAACAGCAGCATCCCTACACGTTTCGATCGTCCGAACAAAAACTGGCGAAGTACCTACACGTTTCGATCATCCGCCAGAAACGATCTCTTGAGGGGACAAAGAGCGCGTACCCAGACGGGTGACAAACGCTCGCTTAAACCACCAGTACCTACCGGTTAGTGCGGCTGTTAACGCGGTAGCCAAATCGGTCTGCCCCTCGGGTCCATATTCATTCGGCCTGGGGGGGTACATAAATTGCGGTAGGTAGTGGTGGTTTAAATGCTCTCGAACAGAGCCTACGAAAAGGCTTCCAGCAGCACAACCCTTACAATGTCACCCAAACCGATCCTATCATCGAATATCCGCACAGCAAAATCAAACCACATAGTCGAACACAGAAGTGAATCGATCTGAGAAAAGACGTAGTGGTAGGAAGAAGAAAGCAGGTGAGAAGAGCGGAAGAAAGGAACGGGAAGGCGGAGGGGGAGAGAGGCGGGTAAGGACGGGAGGGGGAGAGGGAAAACTAGGAGGGGAGGACGGGAGAAGGAAAAGGGGAGAAGGAGAAGACGAGGAGAGGGAAAAGGGAAGAAAGAAGAAAGAAAAGGGGAAGACAGAGAGCGACAACTAGGGACAAACAGGCCACCCCGAAGGAGGGGAGGACGGGAGAGGGAAAAGGGAAGAAGGAAGAAGGAAGAAGGAAGAAGCGAAGACAGAGAGTGACAAACAGGCCCCGAAAACCGTAGAGTTGCAGGGAAAGAGAGAAAGAGCGCGCCGCCTGAAGCAATAAACAGGCCCCGAAACCGTATAGAATACACATTGATCTTTCCTTCTTTTCTTTCTTTCTTTTTACTTTTTTTTATTTCTTTTATTTTTAAGATTGATCTTTCCTTCTTTGTGAGTTACCTGACCTGAAAGTTGACGAAGCAACGGAGTTTTTGCCAGAAAAGAGGTAGATGATGCGAAAGCCGATGTGCAAATGGATTGATGACCACCACTCTCTTCTGTTCCTTTGGTGTCGTCTCCGTCTCCTCCTTCTTCACCATTTCATGGATCTCCGCCAACCTATTGGCTTGATTGACTTTTGCTCGCACGTGCCGATTGTACCTGAGCGTGCAAACTGAGAGTCAAAAGGCATCAAGTTTCAAGCACCAAGTGCAAAGTGTGCACAGAACAGAACTTCTGTGCAGATTTATTTTTTCTGATTTTTCATGTCTGAAAGTTGAAGAAGGTTGCACAAAGGGTGAAGGGGGGTGAGCATAGTACCCACACACACGATCGCGAGCGCGAACGCGAACGCATCTACAATCGATAGAGGCATGGACTTTCATTGAGGTAAGTAAAATCCAAGGCTGCACAAACTCCAAGCAATTTCCTTCTCCTTTCTGTTATTCCACAAGCGGATGCTGCCTCCCTCTCTCTCTCTCTCTCTCTCTCTCTCTCTCTCTCTCTCTCTCTCTCTCTCTCTCTCTCTCTCTCTCTCTCTCTCTGTGTCTGTGGGTGCGCCATGGTGCTGCGTGGTGCAAATTCCCAGTACTGCATGAATCGTTTTGTGAGAGCGATTTGCTCCATGTGGCCCCACAAATATTTGTGCGCGCTGCGTGCACAAATTCTTTCCGTTCCATGCGGTGGAAAAAGAATCTGCACCACAGAGTACAAAAATACATCCGTGGGCTTGTGCCCCCACGCGGCACTTGCAGGTTCCACCATGCGCCCCGACCGAAAAAAAAACGAGTCCAACAAGACGGGTGGGCTCAAAATTTTCCCTGGGGTTCCAGCAGGACCTGCCAGGCTGGGCCTTTAAAAAACAATTCCCAGGCTAGTCCCACCGTGGGACCGTTGTGGATGAACCAGTCGGAACCCACATGGGTGGGGGCGTGGAATTTTGAATTTTCCTCCCTGAATCAGGTACCGGGGACTGTTTGGGTACCGCCAACCACTTGAGGCACCACCCGTAAGCATCATGGACTGGACCACTTCTCTCTCTTTATGAGTTTTTTTTCTTTTTTTAACGAGTCTTTGGTATTGGCTACTGTGGTGAACATAAAGCTCCTCTCTTTTTTTTTTTTTAATTCTCCTTTAGAAAGGGCGACGACCTGAGGATATCATCATGGAACTGACCGGCCCCAGAAAATTGAAACCGACGAAATTGCGACGACCTGAGGATTTTTCTATTATTATTATTTCTGAAATTCTGAATGAATTTCAGAAATTCATTCAAGAGGTTCCAACTGGATTCGAAATTTCGAACTCAAGTTTGAACAGGCATTTGGTCAAAGCGGACATTTTTTGTTTTTTGAACGAAATTGAAATCGACTAAATTGGACTCGAATCCGCCGGATGGGGGTCAAAATTTTTAGCTCTCGAGGGTCTGGCGTTCTTAAAGTGCCAGACCCTCTGGACGTACCTGGACTCAGCTGGAGTCCAGGGGGTCCAGCGTTTTAAGAACACCTGACCCCCTGGATGTATCTGGACTTGGATGGAATCCAGGGGATACAGCGTTTTAAGAACGCCGGACCCTCGATTTCGTCAACATGTTGACCTGGCTCGGGCGGATTCGGGCCAAATTAGCCATTTTCAATTTCGTTGCAAAAATAAAAAATGTCCATTTTGACGAAATTGCTGTTTCTGCATTTCAACAGTTCATGGGTGCACCAACTGAGCTAGGCCCGTTGGTCCTCTCAAATTTTCAATCCATCAATGAACAGGATATTTGTAGAGAAACTGGGATCAATCAGATTGATCATTGACGATATTTTATTTTATTATTATTTTTCATGAAGCAAAGATTGTGCGAGGCATAAGGCCCCGACGAGCCCCTTTGGGCCCTGTAAGCAGCACTGTTGGCCGCCCTAAGTGAAGGCAGGCTCGACCAAGGCCAAGAGGCCTATTTTTCGGCCACCATGCAGCTGGGGAAATTCAGGCAGTTGCGCAGCGCCAGTTGGTTGAGAGTGCCCAGGCGCTGGCTGCCTTTTTCATACGTAACCGAGGCAGGCCCTGGGCCAGATACAGAACATGGGCCGAACACAGGCTGCGGGCAGTTGGACACAGGCAACCGTCACAGGCCCTGGGCCTGATTCGTTTGGACCGAGGCTCAGCCTCTAGGGGCCTACCGGAAGCTTCTGGGCAGGGGCCCAGCACAGCCGGGGCACACGCAGCAGGCAGGCCACTTCCATTTAGGAAAGTGCCTGCCCCCGCATATGGCATTCGGGCACTGGCTGCATGCTGCGCAAGCGCTGCTGCGCTAATCGCTGGCCAGGCCCACACGCTCACGGGCGAGCTGGATGAGCAGGCAGTCGTAGCCGAGCTGCGCTGCACTATGCTTGATGGGGCGCATGGTGGTCCTTGGGTGCAAGTGGCATCTGTGAGTGGGGGATCGAGGTTGTGAGTGATGCGAGAGACATACCTGGTGCTTGAGGCGAACGGCATTGGCCGAGATCTGCTCGTACTTCGGGGAGCTGTTGACGTCACCAGCGGCATTGTAGATAGGCTAGATAGGATCTGCCATTTGTAGTCTGGGCGCAGAGCGCCAGATAGCAAGTTGACATTGGTTCTTTGTTGATGATGATGAGACAATTCCAACATTGTCACTTATGAGCTTTTGCTGTGCTCTTATTTGGTGGAACTCGTGTTGCAATTCTGTTTTTGGTTCGAGGTCACAACTATCTGGATTCATGTGTATGATGCTGCTTGGTTTCTGGAGTTTGCTATCACTCATTTTCCTTGCAATTTGGTATCGGAGCTGTGGTACGGTGCGCTAATCTGGCGCTTGTCTTCTGCCTATACGGTAAATGCACGCGGTCTGCTGGGTGAGCGGCCGTGGGAGGTGTGTTGTGAGGAGGGCGGAGGCAAGCAGGTGACTCAGGTGGAGAGGGGTATCGCCAGGAAGGCTACGTGGTGATTATTGGGTGTTCGCAGTGTGATGAGAACTATCTGATGTGCGATTGATGCTGAGGTGGAACGGCGGTGCAATGCTGGTTGTGCCGGAGCAGCGATTGGTCATCACAATCGGCATCAGGTCAACTGGTGAGAATATCTGTGGTTGGGGGCAGCTATTTTGAGGTATGTTGCTCGTAACCTTATCTACCCTCTTCGACACTTCTTATCGTGAGGATGTGTGTTCTGTCTTGAGAGTCCTCTCATGTGAGGAGTCGAGTGTGCTCAACCTTGACAGTTGGCATTGTTCACGTGGAGCATCTGAAAGGAGAGGGCGGAGCTATCTGAAGGGCCCTGGACGAAGCACTGGGTCACGGTCACCGGGAGTAGAGCACGCATGCTTTGCTGCTTTGTCCTTTGTCTGCCTGCTGCGCTGATAGATGGGTTATGAGGGGCAGGCCAGCCCCACAGGGGACACGAGTACCGGGCGTCTATAAATAAGCACCAATGGTTCAACTGGCTGTGATCGTCGTCCTGTCTGCGACGTTAAATAATTCCTGAGGACTTCCGGGCCCGTCCTTAAACGCCTCTTGATCAGCCAGGTTGTCCGTGTAAGGCTCGCTGCACGCGAGGGTAAACATTGTGCAGGGCTGGCCAGCTCAGCATACACTTGGGGCACAGGGGTGGGCTGTGTGCACACCTGTAGACACACACGCTATCCGGATGCTCAGGAACGCTGACGTCAAGAGACAATAAAGAAGAACTGAGGGAGGGGTAGGTTCCAGGTGATCAGTTTGGGAAAGATTCCACGCTGCAAACAGCCATGCAAATGGTTCTATTTTTATTTTGATTAGTTAAGATGTACAACCATTGACATCTGACAGACAGCAATAGGTAGAGATCTGCTTTGTGTTTGTGGACTAATTAAAAATAGTTTCGTTTGTAGGAATCTGGACTTACCTGTTGGACCCGAATGTGTAGACTATGACATAGTCACCGATTAATTATTTTATTTATTTTAAATCAGTTTGTGCACTACGCTGTGGTAGGCATTGAGTGTGTCCTAGTGCAGACTGTGTATAGTGCTGTGGCTTATGAGTGACAGGGAGGTTCCTGACGAGGACCACCTTTCACCATTCAGGTGCCCGCCCACTTGCCCGTCTACCCGGTCTTTCATTGCTCCAAGTTGACCCTTTACACGCCGGCGGAACATGACGGTTTTCCCGGACGACGATCGCAAGACCCACCCTCTATGGACGGTTTTCAAAAGGTCGGCAACATCATCTCCCAGCTACGGTACGGCAACAGGCCAACCGAATACTTAGTACACTTTGCGTACTGCACTCACAAAGCTGACCGTTGGTTGATCCATGCGGAACTCCAAGCAACAGCTCCGGATGTTCTCGCACGCTACGAACTCAAGGTGCAAGGCAAGCCGGTATCTTCGGCTCCATGTCGCACCCGCGTCCAGGTTCCACCTTCGGATCGTCAGTTTCGCCCTCGACCGGGCTTGACTTCATAAGGAGGAGGGGGTGTTACATGCTGCACCTGCAACAGGCTGCACGCCGTGCACGGGCCATTTTCAGGCCCGTGCTGTTTTCAGGCCGAAAGCCTGAAAACAAGGGCCTACAGGCCCTGTGCCGTTTCAGCCTGAAAGCCTAAAAACAAGGGCCTACAGGCCCTGTGTTGTTTCCGCCTAAATCAGGGCCTTTCCGGCCCTGAGCCTTTTCAGCCTGAAACTGAGGGCCATTTTCAGGCCCTCATAAGATCGACCTGCCCCGAAACTCAGGTACCAAACCAGGGTTTTAGCACAGGCCATTTTGGGCCTGTTTTCAAGACAACCCTTGGTTGAGCTTCAACCCCAGGGTCTGGCACGTTTTGGCATTGGCAAGAGCAGCCTCCTGGACGGGCCAGCACTATATAGGACTGGCCCGCCCTGCAGGCTGCAGGTAGTTCCTAGGTACTTCCCAGGCACTTCACGTGCAGTTCAGGAGGCAGGAGGTAGTCTTCAGGATTCGGCAGCAGCACTCTGGAGGAGGGCCGCAGGAGTAGTAGTGGCGCTAGCAGTAGTCTTCAGCGCTGGGCGCTAGTAGCGTTAGCAGTAGTCTTCAGCGCTGGGCGCTCTTAGGAGCTAGAGTAGTACTAGAGAGAGAGAGAGATTGGGCAGAGGCCAGGGATACTTACCTGTAGCGCCATAGCTCCAGCTTCGCCTTCGAGGCACCTGCAGCACAGCGCCATCTTCACAGGTTAGTACCTGGCACATGAGAGAGAGAGTTCCTCTTCTTCCTCTTCTCAGTCCACCATCTCCCTCTCACCCTCTCGCTACCTGACTTCACTGCATCAGCAGACTATGAGAGAGCGGGGTTGGTGACATTTGGATCCAGACTCGACATTGGGCTTCAGACATTTTGACGAGGGATTATTTGGGACTTGTAACAAAAGACTTGGTGTTGACGACATTCCCATCTCTCCCCCTCTTCTTCGTCTGTTCCCCTCCTCTTCGTCTGTGCATGATCTGGACCTGGCGCATTCTTCGTGTAAGTAGCGCCAGGCCCCCTTCACACCTTGTGATGAGGATGATGTATGTTTGGTCTGCGTTGCAACATTGATTGGGCTAGTCATTGGTATTCTAGCACTCTGCTGCGCTGTCTTGCACTACGTGATAGAGGTCAGTCCCGGTCAGGTCAGGACTTGTATCTAAGACTTTTCCTGCGCTATAAAGCACCATTTTTGTATGTATCAGAATGTACACTGCTTGTTGAGATTTCACTTGCACTGCATTGTCCATTCAGTCCTTTTTATCACATTGCGGATCCTCAGTTATTACAACAATGAGGCTGGGCTCTTCGCCCGGCCTGGAGATATAGCGGCATGCTTGCCTCTTGGGCGGTGACTTCCAGGCCGCTCGGCCTTCCCAGCAACCGGTACCTCCTCCCTTTTCGGAGGGAATCATCATTGCAGACTCGGATATTGTCCGTACAGGCCCTAGACTCAGACTGGTTGGACTGGTACCTGCCTAGATCTAGCCTACAACTACTGGGCCTCTCAAAATGCCACTTTTGTCTTCTTCTGCTTGGCCTCCAGTACCCGCACATCTACCTCTTCAGGGTGCGGTACCGGCCTACCTGCTAGTTGAGTGTTCCCCCCCCCCTGCAATCCCTCAATGTCACGGCCACAGGTAAGTACTGGCCCTGAGGGCCCAACGAACGGATGAGTACCCTTGCGGGTCACACACACACTCAAGCCAACCAGCACTCAGACAGACATGCAGACCAGCAAGCATGCACACACACACAGACATGCAGAACTTAGTGGCAAGCGGGAAACTCAGCGAGGCATTCAGTCCGTGAGCAAAACTCAGAAATCAGCTGTGTGTCTCAGTCCGTGTTTGGTCGGGTCATCACAACACTGAGAATACAATAATACACTCTTTAACTGTGAGAGCTTGAGAAGGAAAAAGTTCAAGAAGGAAAAAGTTCAAAAAACATATCAGAACTTTACCAGGAGAAGTTGACCGCTGCAGGAACGCTTGTGAAATACATAACTTCTGGAATCAATGCTTTGGCTGGAACATGGCTTTTGATCCGGACTGTTCCTCTAAGGCTGCGGATGAACTTGTCCAAGTTGAAAATTTCGCCGAACGTACTGTTACACTTCATCCGAGGCCAAAAGACACAAATAAAGATATCCATAAATGGACTTAAAATATGGAGGGGGAGAAGACAAGATGGAAAAAAGGTTGGCTTATATATTGTACGCTTAAAAAGTGCAAACACACATAGAAGTGTAAGATAGAGATTCGATGAACGAAGCTAAGATAGAGATTCGATGAACGAAGCTAAGATAGAGATTCGATGAACGAAGCTAAGATAGAGATTCGATGAACTTTCGCCGAGTGGTTGATAGAGATTCGATGAACTTTTCGTCGAGTGGTTGATAGAGATTCGATGAACTTTTCGTCTGAGTGGTTGATAGAGATTTGATGAACGAAGCTAAGATAACAGGCAGGAATCACATCCACTACCACCACGACATCGGCAACAACGACAACAACTACGATGACAACAGCGACAACAACAACGACAAGGTCGTCGACAATGACGATAACAACAACAATGGTGAAAACGACAAGAAGAAGAAGAAGAAGAAGAAGAAGAAGAAGAAGAATGACAACACGAACGACAACAACCAGATCAACAACAGCAGCAACAACAGCAGCAACAACAACGACAACAAGGACAACAAGGACAACAACGGCTTATAAAAAAAAACGAAAAAAAAAAAAATTACAAACACATAAAACAGCACCTCAAAAGTGCATTTTCAGGCATTTTGCCAAAAAAAAATTCATCGAGATTTCAGGATTTTCAGGATGATCAACAGCACAAATTCTAATAACCCTAATGACACCAAATTTGGCACACAGCAAGCTTGTCCAAAAACAAAAACAGCCAAAAACAAAATTCCAAAAAAACACAAAATTTCACCCCGAAACCCTAATTTCAGGATCATTCATGGTTACTCAGGGCCGAAAAGTGGGGGTCCCCGTTAACCGCTTGTGCAACCACAACGACGACAACGACGACAACAACCACAACAACGACAACAACATCGGCATTAAGAACATTAAGAACATCAACAACATCAAGAATGACAACAACAACAGCATCAACGACAACAACGACAACGGCAACGACAACGATGGCAACAGCAACAACAACGACAATCGGCACATCCATTAAAATTGGAACGATACAAGAAGATTAGTTGGCATGTCACCTGCGTTAAGGATGACGCATACAAATTGAGAAGCGGTCCAGTGTTCTCCACATTCACCCCTAATTGCCCCTCCCCCTGTTCCCCGTCCCTCCTCCCCAACAAAAAAGAAAAAGAAATCCTTGTTCTGAAAATGCCCATGCCATGTAACCATGGAGGCATTAGAGGGATTATCTCCCCCACTCTTCTGCCATCAGCTGGAACTGTTTCACTTGCAGCAGGTGGTGTATGTGTCATGTCATGCACAACTCTCTTCCTATTGCCTCCTTCCCTCCCTCCCTCCCTCCCTCTCTCCCTCCCTCTCTCCCACCCACTTCTCCTCTCAATATCTTTCTCTCTCACTTGCCCTCATGCTCAGCCTCATTCTTACTCTCCTCCCCCATCAGTAAGCCTGTGTCTAACTTAGGGTGTCTGTCTGTTTGCTGCCCCCTCCATGGCTACCTCCTTGGGAGCATGTGTAGCTGTGAATCTGGGGGCCGGCTATCCATAGCGGTCACTCCGAGCTGTAAGTTCATTTGTGCGAACCTGAAATTAACTGATTGCAATAAATAGTTGGTTCGGTTTTTTTTTTTTTTTTTTTTTTTTTTTTTTTCCGCTTTTACTTGAAACTTGCATGGCCAGACATTGGACTACCCAATACTCTTCTTGCTTTTTTTCCCGACTTTCCCAGTTCCCAGTACTCCTCCCATACCAGGACGGTCATTTCGTTTCCTTCCTCAGGAGGCTTTATAGTCAGAGTCAAATGCTTGCTAAGCGTCACAATGAACTTCAAATTATCATGAAAAGCCGGAAATCCTGATATTGCTCGAAATGCACTGTGTGCTATTCCATACGTACCTGGCATCGTTCCAAACGGGATTACGCTGAAGATATGGCACAAGTAAAGTCATATTTAGGTGAAGCGCAACAAGGACCGCATTTACTATCTGTTTCATGCGAAAGGAAAAACAATAGCATGAAGAGCCATCGACAACAATCATAACGAACAAGACGTAAATGAATCAATATTGATATTATTGAACAATGGATATCAATTCTATGTAGGATATCATATGCCAGAGCAGTGCAAGATGTCATGCTCCTATTGCTTGACCTGCAAGTCTGGCAGACAATCCCACTACCAGAACAATGACACTGAAGCATTAGGGACACCTTCTTGGTCTTCTTCTTCTTTCTTCTCCTCCTCCTCCTCCTCCTCCTCTTCTTCTTTCGGGGCCTATGCACGTGGGCTGAACAATTACACCGACTTTCGGCGCACGGCCGACTGGAGCGAAGAAAATGGCTGGCCGCAGCGGCCACAAAAGGAAATGTGTCGGTTAGTTTTTTCTTTTGATACTCAAGAGGGGAATTCGCTTCGGCGAAAACAAAAGGAGGCCTCTAAGTACTGGTGGGGTAAATGGGCAGAATGCGTTTGTAGCAGCAAGAGGGGGCACATAGACTGCAGAATTCCCAACTGATGTTTTCAATCATAAATAATACGCCATGACGGGATGAGTCCTGTTGTTGGTGAGCATGGAGAGTTGCCCCATAAGGGCCATGACTGATATCGGAAAGGAACACAGAACCACTGCGCTATTGCGAACTTGCGTGTAGGGAATCAAGCTGACAATCATCTACTCACAGCGGATGCAAAACTCCACAGACTGCTGTGAGTAGGGATGCGATTCAACCCACTTCCACCATTCAACGAAAAGAGAATACTCCACTCCAGAGTTCATAGTCCAAAGACTCGAAACGCATGTCCGTAATCGGTGCAATTTTCAGTCTCGATACGGCTATATCCAGTGGACGGGGAGTATAGATATGCAGCAGAAGCTGAGTCAATCTTGGAACAAGTTGCTACCGCCGTCTCCCGAATAGAATGCCCAATCGTTATGGCCATACTTCGTGCAATTTTCAGTCGCGACACAGCTACAATGACTGGGCGACGTGTGGGCGTTGTACTCGGGTGAAAATGGTTAGTTGCCTCTTGAGGTCTTAGTTGTATCAGATAATTTTTTCTTTTCTTTTCAAAACAAAGCCCCATCTATTCTGGGAGGTGTCAGTCCGGTTGCTCATCACACCAGCAAGCCAAAAGTACATGAGAAGCAGTTGAAGAGGAAAAGAAAGAGCGGATCAGATAAGGGTCAGATACAGCCACCCTTGCAGCTCTAGTCGCTTACACAAGGGGGGGGGTTACTTCGGCCGCTGTTGCATACCAATGTCGTGCAGACCAGAACCAAGAACCGACCTCTCACAGATGCAGTAAGGATAGCACAGCGGAAGACTGAAATACCAATAATCAGACCCAATCAATGTCACGACACAGACTGAACATCATCATCATCATCACACAGTGTGCGAGGGGACCTGGCGCTGACATACAGAGAAGAGGCGCCGGGCCCTGGGCATACACGGATGAGGAGGAGGGAGAAGAGACGAAGGGGGGGAGAAGGGAGAGATGTCACCAACTCAAAATGTCGTCGATACTGATCCAAAAATAGTCCTGCACAATGTCTCTGTCCAAAGGTCAAGTCTGAATCCCAATGTCACCAAATCTCAATGTCGTAAATGTCTCTCTCTCTCTCTCTCTCTCTCTCTCTCTCTCTCTCTCTCTCTCTCTCTCTCTCTCTCTCTCTCTCTCTCTCT
>BFEA01000077.1:1989772-2005812 GCA_003427395.1 Chara braunii | reverse complement strand
AGAGAGAGAGAGAGAGAGAGAGAGAGAGAGAGAGAGAGAGAGAGAGAGAGAGAGAGTGATACATGCCCGGGGGCAATGTATGTAGAGCCAAGGATCTGCAATGTGATAAAACGGACCGAATGGACAATGCAATGTCAGAGGAACCTCAACAAGCAATGTACACCCTGACACATACAAAATGGCACATAGTAGCGCGGCGGAAGACTTCAAGATAAGTCCTGACCTGACCGGGACTGACACGACATCCCATCATACATCACACATGTGAGAGGAGGAGGAGGGACCGCACACAAAGAAGAAAGGTCCCTCCTTGTACACGCACATGGGGAGATACCACAGATGTGAGATGGGGGGAGAGGAGAGACGAAGATGGAGGCGAGGGACAAGTCCAAGATCGCAATAGCGATGTCCAAAAACAGTCCCTTGCCGATGTCCAATCAATGTCTGTCTCAGAAATGTCGAACCAGATCCTGGGCGCAATGCCCACTGTAACCTCTGCCGATATCTTCTGCCTGTAACCTCTCTCACTCTCGTATCTGAAGAAGAAGAAGGAGGAAGGAGGAAAGAGGAAGAGAGAGAGAGAGAGAGAGAGAGAGAGAGAGAGAGAGAGAGAGAGAGAGAGAGAGAGAGAGAGAGAGAGAGAGAGAGACGAGATGGAGGACGAGGAGGAGGAAGAAGAATGCCGTCCTCCTCGCTGTCTCACCTGGAGGTAGCTGCCACTGTACTGACCGTTGTGTTGCTCTGTGCAGGTACCGCGTGGAGTTCCCAGCTATGGCGCCAGGTACGTTCTCCGCTACAGGTAGGCCTCCGCCTCTCTCTACCTCCTACACCTCTACTCCCCAGCTTCACAGCGCAGCGCCAGAATAGCGCAGCCTCCAACCAGCAGCGTGTCGCTCAAGAAGTGAGCTACCCGAACTGTCCGTTGCCCAGCCGGTGCCCAGCTATATGCAGCACTGGGCGGGGCTGGGTCTGCCTGGTGCTGGCCTCAAAAACGGCCCAGCCGCTCTGGGTCCCTACCGGACGTCCAGACCATGCTGCTGATGCAGCAAGGCGCGAAAACAAGTCTGGCCTCCTTAGGCCCTGCCTCTGGTGTACCCAGTCCCAAGGTCGTGCCTCGGGGACTGCAAGTCCGAAACGACACCTGCACAGACAACGAAGGGGTAGCAGGTAACTAACTAACTAACTAACTAACTAACTAACTAAATAAATAAATGCCCCCTATATTCGCCATCTGCGGCCTAGGGGCCGCCGTGGGCCTCCAGGGCGCATGTCTGATGGGCATGCGGCCTGGGGGCCCCTCAGCACCCGTCGGGCCCCTCAAATGGGGCCCGTGTGCAGGCGCAGCATGTAACACAGAGAGAGAGAGAGAGAGAGAGAGAGAGAGAGAGAGAGAGAGNGAGAGAGAGAGAGAGAGAGAGAGAGAGAGAGAGAGAGAGAGAGAGAGAGAGAGAGAGAGAGAGAGAGAGAGAGAGAGAGAGAGAGAGAGGAAGAATGTGAGAGAGAGCCACAGAGAGAGAGAGAGAGAGAGAGAGAGAGAGAGAGAGAGAGAGAGAGAGAGAGAGAGAGAAGGGCTGAAGTAGGAATAACTTTTTCAACTTATTAATTTATTGTTGGGTGCAATACACCTCGTTGTGCCCCCAAATCGTTGTAATAATCTCCATCACTTATTTGAGCATACCTCCCCTTTCCAGCTTTTCACTTCTTTCCCCTTACCCCTTGACCGGCCCCCCCTTGACTACCCTTCCCCCCCCCCTTCTCCCTTTTATCCATCTGACCTGGTTCTTGGCACCCTTTGTTTACTGTGCCCAACCCCATTTCCAATAGTCAATCCTATTTTCTTCTTCTTTTTTTTTTTTTTTTTTTTTTTAATTTAAACTTCAAAGTGATTTGGAGCATTTGCTGCGTTTCTCAATTCACGTGTGCCATCCTTGCGCAGGGGCTGTGCTATTTAAACCACCAGTACTTGGCCCAGCTACCGGCCGCGGTAAAAAATAGAGTAGAAACATTTCTAGTCGGATGAATTTGGTCGCTCCTGTAGTGGCCCGTACGTTTCCTAAGATCGCTGCTCGTTAATGTGCACACCTCTAGGAATTATTGGTGCTTTCATCTTCTCTCTATCGTTCCAATCCACTTGTTTTCCTTTTTTTCTTTTCTTTTCTTTTCTTTTTTTTTTGGTCCATTTCTCGAGTTATGCGTGTCATCCTTGCGCAGGGTCCATTTGCTAATTTACCCTTCTGTGTATCGTTCCAATCCAATGTTAACGACTGTCCCCAACGCCTTTCCTTCCGTGATTACGTCTGTTCTAGACTTCGTTCATCTTTCTACTCGGCACTTCCCAGGTACCGCATCCCATATGCATGTTCTTTTTCTCCTCGCCTGCAGTCGATATGATTCCTTTTTTTTTTTTTTTTTTTTTTTTTTTTTTTTTTTTTAATTTTAGCCCGAGAGGGGCTTTGTCCCTTTCCAATCGGTACTTCCAAGGGTACAGAACCCCGTCCTTAGAATCTTTCTAATCGGTACTCTCAAGGGACCGCATTAGATCGGTACTCTCCAAGGGACCGCAGTCGATCGGTACTCTCAAGGGACCGCAGTACATCGACATCGTCAGGAGCATAAAAGACTTTATGGCTACGTCGAAATTTGAATGTGCTGTTTTCGCCTCGGCCGGCATTACCCTTCTTCCCCCCCCCCCCCCCCCTCTTTCCCCCCCTGACGAGTGAAAAAAAAAAAAAAAAAAAGAACAACCCTTACGAAGGTGGACTGTGGATCGGCAGAAATAAAGGGGTCGATTCTTCGCCACTCTCGCACGCTCCTGTTTTTTTTATCCTTCCGTCGGAACACCTGCGAGAGAGTCGTTAGACAATACATACTATTGATCGTCTTGTTTATGCTTTTGTCTCTTGCTTCTTTATGATTTTGTAACCTCTATTGTGACGATGAGAGTCGTGAGACATTATATGCTATTGTGACGCCCGCCAGTCTCGTGCTCCCTGTCTGAAAAAAGTTCCTTTTTTTTCAGATATGACGTACTGATCCGGGATCAGAGATCAGTACGTCATATCTGAAACAAGGAACTTTTGTTTACACAATTACAGACGACGTGGGATTGGGCAAATGCTTGAAACACCACGCTTGGGCGAATAATCGGCCATAGCTGGATTTTCTCGTTTTTTTTTGGGTGGGGTGGGGTGGGGTGGGGTGGGGGCAATTGCGAAAATTAACCGCTATGCCCCCCCCCCAAAAAAAACAAAAACGAGAACATCCAACTGTTTATGATTTTGTCTCTTGCTGCAGCAACCGTTGCCACCAGCAATTCACCGTGGGAGGCTGGCTTGTTTATGATTCTGTCTCTTGCTTCAAGTTATTCCATGGTGTTCGTCTATCGTACGGACGGTCGAGGCAAACACGGCAGCAACGGGGAATTGCTGGTGGCGACGGTAATCAACTCCTAGATGAGCACGATCGCTATCCTTACCCTAATTCATCCATTCGATAAGGATCTTAAATCGAAAGCTTAATATTCTCTTCTTCCTTATCATAACACGCATCGGTACGACAACCACTACCAAACAACGTACTCATCATCTCATTCTATCTACTCGTCCTCACGATGACGTGGTCATCATCATCATCATCATCATCATCATCATCATCATCATCATCAATCAATCATCAATCAATCATAATCAATCATCATCAATCATCATCAATGATCATCAATGATCATCAATCATCAATCAATCATCATCATCATCATTACCTCCAGCGTGATCATTAATCTCATCATCATTACCTCCAGCGTCATCATTGACATCAGATGCCAACCCTAAATCCTTCCCCCCCCCGGCAATCCTTCAAGCCCTAAACCCTTAAACCCATATAACTAGTTACTCTCGTAAGCTCTCGAAATCAGGGTTCACGTTAGATATACATATGAATAGATTGGATGAACAAAATGATGACATACTTGACAAGGTACACGGACCGAACAACTCTCCTCTCCTCTCTTCTCCTCTCCTTGTTGGAGTTATAAGCGAGTACTTTGATCAGCCCTGCCCGTCCTAAGGACGATGAGAGTCGTGAGACATGACATGCTATTGTGACGCGTTTGCAATTTAGAGCGCGCCGCGACTGATTGTCACTCAACAACACGGCTCAAAGGGACGCGGCGGGACGACATCAATATCCTTAACAACAACAAAGTAACTGACAGTGCGTGCTACCGTAGCACTAGTCAATCAAATCATAATCATAAAATACCGTAGCACTAATCAATCAAATCATAATCATAAAATAACTTCTCCTCACCAGAGTAACGTTCACAGTAATAACACAAAGTAAAGCAATTTGATTCAGCGAAGAGGAGCTGCAACACAACGAGGACGACGACGACGACGAAAACGACGAAAACGACGAGAAGAAGAGGTCCAAGAAGAAGGACAACAAGAAGAACAAAAAGAAAGACAAAAAGAAAGACAAAAAGGAAAGAAGAAATGATAACGATGACAATGATTCTAAGGCTACGACGACGACGACGAAAGAAGAAGAAGAAGAAGAAGAAGAAGAAGAAGAAGAGGAAGAAGAAGAAGAAGAGGAAGAAGAAGAAGAAGAAGAAGAAGAAGGAGAAGAAGAAGAAGGAGGAGAAGGAGGAGAAGAAGAAGAAGGAAGAGGAGCGAAGGACGAGGAGGAGGGAAACCGCAATCATTTATTGCAAATAAAAATGAAGGTAGTAGACGTTTGAAAGTGTGCTCACCAGAATGTCAATAAGAGTCTGATGGAAAATGGATAGCGCTCCAACGGAGAGCAGCAGGAGCAGGAACATGGGCGGCTGCCCACGCGCAGTCCGGATTCCTCTTTTGGTTAATCGAGCGGGGGAGTGCGCCACCGAGTTCAACTTTGAGCTTGAGCTTGCGCTTGCGCTCGCGCTCGCGCATGAGCATAAGCTACAGCTGCCGCCGCAGGCGGAGCTGGAGCTGGTGCAGCTGCTACCACACATCCTCTCTGCCATCTCAGAAATCGGTGAAAAGCCGCAACAACTACCGCTCGCTTTCTTCAATCCAATCGATTGCCACACATCCATTCCCTTTCCCTTTCCCTTTCCCTTGCCCACTCCTCCCATTCCCATCCCCGTCAACGGCCCGGGAGTTAATCTGCGAAAAAGACGGGTACAATAGCACGACCAGGTCATACCTAACACGCAAAGGCCAACCTCAACAACCTACAAAGCCCGTTGCAGTTGCCTTCATACCCCTGCAAAGCCCCTCGCAGTTCCCTTCCTTACCCTGCAAAAATGCCAACCTTGACAACCTACAATCCCCTTCATACCCCTGCAAAGCCTCTCGCAGTTCGCTCCATACCCCTGCAAAGTCTCTCGCAGTTCGCTCCATACCCCTGCAAAGTCTCTTGCAGTTCCCCTCATACACCTGTAAAAACGCCGACCTCAACAACCTACAATCCCCTTCATACCCCTGCAAAGCCCCTTGCAGTTCCCTTCATACCCCTGCAAAATTGCCAACCTTGACAACCTACAATCCCCTCCATACCCGTGCAAAGAAGTCTCTTGCAGTTCGCTCCATACCCCGGCAGAGTTTCTTGCAGTTCCCTTACTACCCCTGCAAAAATGCCAACCTCAACAACCTACAGTTGCCTTCATACCCCTGCAAAGTCCCTTGCAATTCGCTTCATACCCCTGCAAAAATGCCAACCTCAACAAACCTCCTAGACAAAACCAAAAGTGCAAATCACACTGTTCAAGCCAAAGACGTAACTGCACTTCAGTCAGTTTAGTTCAGTTTAGTTCAGTTTAGTTCAGTTTAGGTCAGCATAGGTCAGTTTAGGTCAGTTTAGATCAGTTTAGGTCAGCTTAATTCAGTTTAGTACAGTTTAGTTCGGCTAAATTTTTCTCCTCTCTCCCCTCGCCTCCTGAAAAACGCCCCGCAGTTCTTCTTCACACCCCTGTAAACCCCCTCTGCAGAGTTCGTCATACCCCTGCAAAATCCCGTCTGCCAGACTTGCCCCTTCCCTTCCCCGCACCTTCAAAGACCCTTTAGACTACACCCCTACTCTAAACTCTCTCTCTCTCTCTCTCTCTCTCTCTCTCTCTCTCTCTCTCTCTCTCTCTCTCTCCCCGTCGAAAGACCCCAGCGATTGCCTTCCAGCGCATTTTAATAATTTTGATAAAGCACCCTGAAGTTCCATTTTAGCACCCTCGATCTACAGCAACACCACCCCCCCCCCCTTGCAGTTTCCCTTGTAGACCCCCTTTCCCGCCTTTCGACTCTCCCCCCTCCTCTGCACTTTTCACCCTCCCTAACACAACTCCGTCTCTTCCTAAAATACCATTCTGTACATCCGTAATCAAGCACACTTGGCCTCTGCAGAGCTGACGTCCAGAACCCCCTTTGGATTCATCGCCCCCCTGATTACACCATCTGCCCTCAAGCTCTCTCCTCTCTGGTTACAGCATTTAGCCCCAAACTCTCCCCTCCCCCACCCCTCGGCAGTGAGTACACCATCTACCCCCAAACTCTCTGCCCCCCTCCCTCCCCTTCTCCATCCCACACTCCTTTCTCTCTCGCTCATCGCCAGCTGCACCTGCTCCTCTGGGAGGTCTGCACCTGGCTCCAAAGTCATCCCGCAACGATCTTCCAGAAATGAACGGTTACCAATTTGCCACGTCATCTATCATGATCTGCCGGCTCTGCCCTCTTAACTCCGATTGCTTCGAAGCGAACTGAGGGCATACTCACGCGATGACTTCTTTACTTATTTATGGACGTAATTGCCGTTAGATGCATCCACGTGCGGCCGTAAATGCGGTCAGATACATGTAAGATAGAGATATTGTGAGTACGCCCTGAGAGAGACATCGTCCGCGTCACACTGCCACGTCCGAGAGACTGCCACGTCACACAGTGCCACGTCAGAGAGAGTGCCTCGATGCATGTAACAGCAATTACGTCACACAGTGCCACGTCATTTAATTAACGAGAACGGCACAGCCAACGACGCCAAATGCGCACATTGGGCCTCGCTCCTCTACTCAACATTCCACACGTACAGGGACTGTTTAGGGACCAGATACATTTCGACTGACCGAACGTTTTGAATGCATCGGGACCATTTCCGGTTCAGATTCATTTACTAGAATGTTGTGCAGTGCACCGATGAGGCCCATTGTCACGTCGTTACCGCGTTGTTGGGTACATTGTGTTTGTGCATGCTTTCCGGCGCCTCAGAGCCACACCACGGGAATATTCTTTTTTTTTTTTTTTTTTTTTTAAGCAAAGAAGATTTGTATTCCCAAACGAAAAGTATCCAGAGGCCGGGGACCTCACAATTCAACCCGGAGTTATCCCGGCAGCATCAGCCGGTTTAGCTTATGAATCAATCCTCTTGGAGATCAATAACATCGTATCTGTTAACCAATCTCCTGAGTCTCTCACCAAAAAGCACCGCTCCTCTTACGCTTCATCTACATGTTCCACCAAGATACCTACAACTGTTATTTCCGTCAATCATTCCACATCCCAACCTCAGATCTAAACTATCTAATAGACGTATCAGAAAAGCTCATTATCTACGCTGTTCGTGAGACACCACACACAGGCCTAACCACGGCCTCAGAGTAGACACTCTCCACCCACCTCCCCTGTACTGGCTACTGCGCCAGTCTACGGGAACCGAGTGCCCTGGTTCATTGTGACCTGAAGGAAAGGGGGGAAGAGACTGAAGACTAAGAAGAAGACTAGCAGAGAAGAGAGATGCTGAGGAGAGAGTCCGATTATGACCTAAGCCACGAGGAGATGACCATTTCACCCTCCAGAGTTACTGCCGCCAACTTGTTATCCCTTGCCCAAGTGACGAGGAACCAGTGCCTTCCTCTGGGGGTATGCCCCCTTGCTGCTCTCCTGACCCAGTCAACTTGGATCATCGTCCGTATCCAAGCTTTGATTTTTTGGATCAGCGTGCAGTCGTTAGACCATTCTTCTTGGAAGAGAATGTTGTTTCTATCCTCCCAGATGGTCCAGATGATGACAGAGCGAATAGCCTGGGCGACATATCCCCTTCCTATAAATTTGAACCAAGTGTCAGGGATTCTTCCTTGCATAGCCCAATCCTCATCCCAGGCTAAAATGGGTCCCACGAATCTGAGCCAATGAGACTCCCACCACTTCCAAATGCGGCGTGAGGCTGGACATTCCCAAAAAAGGTGCTGCAGAGTTTCTTCCTGTCTTCTCCCACAACGTCGGCATTTCGTTTCAATCTCCATGCCCCTCTCGAAGAGCCAAACAGCACTCGGTACTGCAGAGTGAGAGATTAGCCACAACAGCCCTGAGAGCTTCAGGGAAGGAAGAGAAGAGAGCTGAGCCCACAGAGTTCTAAGATGTCCATCTGAGATGGGTGTTGCTGCAGTGGAGCACCTGTTAGCTCTGTTGGCCACTTCAGTAGGCAAAGTACTGGAGTTGCCAAGCAGAGCTCGACCCAGCTGGGTCGAGTAGTGTGAGAGGTATCTCCTTTGCCCGGTGGGAAGTTTCCAGTATCTAGCTTGAGGATCAATTATCTGCTCCCTCACCGGTCTCCCTGCCTGCAGTAGCTGATATGTACATTGATTAGGAGCTCTGGAGCTGGTGGCTACTCGTATTAGTTGTAGATTACCGGCCTCCCGGATGGAGATTGCCCCTTGGAGTTGCAGATTGCCTGCTGTAGAGTGAACGGGGGTCTGCCATTCCTCCGCCTGCCACGTACCATCTTCCTGCTGTTCGATGATCCGTAAGGCCGAGTAATGCTCCACGTCTTCGGAGTTCCAGTACCATTCCCCTTCCTCCAAGCTTGGTGTCAGGAGTTTTTCCTTCCAGTCCTGAGGGATTGCATCCGCCAACAACTGTCTCCTTTCCCGAATGGAATGCAGGTTGCCTAATACCTGTTTCAGACCGTTGATAGATAACCAGTTAGCCTCTCCTTCATCCCACAGATCTTCAATCCGCACAATGCCCTTCTCCACCCACCTTCTGCCAAAGTTGCCTGACGCAGCAGTTGCTGAGAAGACCTCCCCTATGTTCGTGATCTGCGGGTTGTCAAACAGCACTTGCCGCAGCACCTCCTCTCGTGTTGTTGGGTCTTTTTGATATGGTGGGGCCAGGGCTCGCCACGCCGTCCAACATGCCCTTGCCAGTGGTGAGCTCAGGTGCCTTCGTGTCATTGAAGGGATGAACACGCAGGCCCAGCCATCGCTTCTTCTGGTGACAGAGAGTTCTTGCTGCAGAATATATTCTAGGACTAAGATCCATGCGCGACGCTCTGCTTGCAACGCTGCTTTAACCAACCACTTCATGAGGAGAGCCAAGTTTTGGCTTTCCGGGTCAAGGACTCCCAGACCCCCGTCCTCCTTGGGTGCGGTCCACCTTGATCCAGGCACACTTGGAGATATACCGCTGACCGTCCTGTGCTGCCGGCTTGCACAAATATCTGGCCGCAGCAGCTACGATTTGCTTGAGAGCCGATTTGGAAATCAAGAATATTGCGGCGGCAAACCACAGCTGCACGAAAACTACGGAAGTGATAATCATTGCCCTTCCAAAAAGTGACAGCGCAATTGCAGTAGTGCATCTTTGGAGGCTGGCTTGCGTTCTTGCGATCAAGATTGAGTCTTGCTTGGGTCGTGGATCCTGCAGGCCTACTTGAACGCCCAAGTACCGCTCTGAGAGAGTTGGGGAAATGCGTTTCATGCCCCAGTCCCGTCCTTGCAGGTCGTATCTAGCTGGGAGGAAGTAGACCGACTTGCCCCAATTGACCCGAGCCTCCGACAGTGTGGCATACTGGTCCAGGATGAGTTTAGCCTCCTGCATTGACTGTGGAGTTGACTCCATCACAAGTAATAAATCGTCGGCTATTGCTCTTGTTAGAAGACGGTCTTGTGTCCCCAAGTCCAGTCCTTGAATGCGCGGCGAGGCTCGAAGAGCATTGAGGAAAACCTCTATTTGCAGGGCAAACAGGAGAGATGCCAAAGGACAGCCCTGTCTCAGCGAGCGCGTGAGCGAAAAGGCTGAGGATAGAAAGTCGTTGACACTAACAGTGGCGGTAGAGTCTGCATAAAGCTCCTTAACCCATCGGCGGAACATCGGGCCAAAGCCTGTGTGCTCCAGAGTTGCCAAAACAAAGGACCAATTGACGCGATCGTAGGCCTTCTCCAGGTCCAGCATGGCCACTATGACTTGCCGCTGCTCTTTCTGGATTATCTCTAATACTCCCACCGCCATCATAATGTTCTCGGCAATGGAACGTCCTTGTACGAAGGCGCCTTGGTCGGTATGGACAAGATCTGGGAAAAGGGGGGCCAGCCGCCTGGCCAGCACCTTAGCAAGTATCTTATATGAGACGTTGAGCCTGGAAATGGGGCGCCAGTTGCGCACGTTGCTTTTGTCCCCTTTTTTGTATATAAGCGTTATGATTCCCAGCTTCATGTCTTCCGTTAGCCTTCCCCCCTCTCTGATCTGGTTGTAAAGGCGGAGCAAGATGGGCCCTACGTGGGGCCATAATACTTCATAGAACTCCACTAGCAACCCGTCCGAACCCGGGCTTTTGCCCCTTGCCATGCTCTTGACTGCGTCCCAAAGCTCTTCAAGCGTAATTGGCTGGTCAAGGTTATTGCTGCATTCTTCTGAAATGCTCACCCGAGTGTGCTGCCACAGGTTATTCTCCTCCATCAATTCTTGCAGTGTCTGATACGGCTGTCTCCGAGAGGTAAGTATATCCTTAAAATAGGCGAGTGTGTACTCCCCCATTGTCTCGGAGTCTTTTGCTATTTCAGCCTCTGGGTGAAAAGGGTGCTGGAGTTCCCTCATCAACGCATGCGAGCGCGGCGGGCATAGTCGCTGAAAAGTCTCTTTGGTCATCCGGTCGCCCGTCTGCATCCATTTTTCCCGTGCTCGCTTGGCCCATAAGATTTGTTGCTGAATCTGCAGCTCCTCCTACTGCTGGAGCGCCTGGTTTCTTCTGCGTTGCCAATACAACTCTGCCAAAGGGTTCAGTTCCAGCTCCGCTTCCGCCTCTTCAACCCTCCATCTACATTCCTGTTCCTGCTGTTTCCTTACTCTCGCCTGGACTTGGGAGAAGACATCCAGGGCCCTCGTCACCATCCGGAAGCCCACCCGCAACCACTCTTCTTCTGTTGTGAACCAGTCTTTTGCTTGTTGCTAATCCCTCCAATGCACCTCAAGGTCCTCAACCCAATGTAGGACCTCTGGGGTATTTAGAAGCTCCGTGTTCAGGCGGAAAGTTCCTGGTCCCCTGATCAGATCGTCTGCCAGCTTGAAGACTGCTACGAGCGGCCTGTGGTCTGAAAGATACTCAATATAACAATCGACCGTTGTGAGGGCTTCCCACGCTGAACCCTTAGCCAGGAGCAGGTTCAGCCGTCTCTTGGATGGAATGTGATCGCCTGTTTGATGTGAAGAAAACCATGTATAGCCTGCCTCAAGAGGGTGGGTTGTCCTAAAAGTGTCCACCAACTGTAGCTGTTCCATTAAACTGGACAGCGCCACTGCATCAGCCTTCCTGGGTGTCACATCTGGGGAGTCCAGCCCCGGGGTGAGTACCACATTAAAATCGCCTGCAAGAATAAGATTCTGTGCCGGTGGGATGATGGCTGGCAGTTCCTCCAAAAAGGACCTTCGCTGCGCTGGTTCAGATGGTACGTAAATGTTCACGAGGAGCCAGTCCTTGGTGCCCATCCGGAGCCTGACCCAAGCCCAGTGCCCCCAGATGTCTACGTCTTGCTCCAAAATTTCAGCCTCAAGATCTCTGTGCATCAAAATGGCACAGCCTCCTCGTGTCCCGTCCGCAGGGGCCCATATCTGCGGTCCTCGCCACCAACCAGCGAGCTGCTGCAGCTTCCCCTCATCCAGGAAACAAACTTGTATCTTGTGCTCGTGCAGCCAGGTTTTAAGTCTGGCTTTCTTCTGCTTGGGGGTCAAGTCCCCGAGGCCCCTCACATTCCATGTTGCGATCTTAAGATTGGACATCTGGTGCTGCAGAGGCGGCTGTGTCTTGGATCCGCAGTATCCCTTCACCTTGTTGCCTGACCGTTGTCTTCTGCCTTCTCGCCGCTTCTACTTCCGCAGGTCCAGCCCATGGTGCTAGAAGCATATTTTGGAAGGCTGGGGAGTTGGGGTGTTTGTCCGTGGCCAGTGAGCGGCAAAAATCAGCCACTATTTTGGCATTAACATCAGCGGTAAGAAAGATGTCCTGAAGCTCCTCTGTTGACGTGCTTGCCAGCCATGAGTAGGGCAGCCACACCACTCCCTGGGTAGCTAACATAGCAGCTGTGTCCAAAGTAATCTTCACGTCCAGGACACCTATCGAGAAGTGCCAGCTGCCCCCACGAGCTGCCGCCACGGTTTTCCTGCCTATCCTCACCCCTGGCACCAATCTGAATGGGAACCTGTCAGCAATAAAAGTGGCTGCTGCAGACTTCACGGCTTTTTTAGTGGTTGGAGAGGCGTTAACAGCCACCGTTGGGATTGCCAGCTGTCCCTGCTCTGTTCTCTTGGCCATGAACTTGGTCCCTTGAGGTGTTAGCATGCAGCACAATAAAATTAGTTGGTGGCTAACAGTTCCAAGTGCTGGTTCCCCATTGGGGAACTGGACCGTTGGCAACTCTGCCGAGGCCATTAAAGCTGGCTGCAGATGAGCGGCATCTGTTACAGCTGCCTGATGAGCTGTCCCCGGCGTTGTGGGGACGGTAAAGTACTCGACCTCCCCTTCATCTTCCTCCTGTGCGGTCAACCCGTCCCCGAAGGCAATTATGAGGGGGGGAGAGGCGTTCGACCGGCGCGGAGCGCTCAGCCGCAGCGTTACCGGTCCAGGAAGGCCCGGTCTTACCAGCCGCCACTTCGGCACGCAGAACGAAGTGGTCGTCGTCCAACCATCTCTCTCGGCTCTCATAGCCGGGTCAACCTGAGGCTTCAGCGAATCAGGGAGATATGGAGACGATTGGTAAGTTCGAATCAGACGTGTGAATCCTTCTTCTAATGTGTAACATGCGGTACAAGACAGGCGCCTAGGTGCCCTGTCTTTGATGCGGTCAATGCCTGCTAGCGTACGTCAGCTACGAGGACACGACTAGGGTTTCCCCTGCAGGCAACTGAAGCCTAAAGGTCAAACCGCAGATCTTCCATCCGCTCCCCTTTTCTTTTCTACCCCCGATCTCGCCTTCGCTCCGCTAATCCCCTCGCAGTATTCGTGACCTCTTCTTTGCGGTGCCGCTCCGTCTCATACACCGTCCCCTTGTACTATGTCTGTCTCGTTGCAATCATTACTTGAAGATAATCTGTAGTCCCCAATAAGACAGAATAAGTGCAGACGAGGAACGGATGACGGATCTACCCTTTCCGCCTTGCCCTCACGTATAGGGAGAATACTGTAGATCTCAAAGCATCGAATCTGCCGCTCAGCTAGGGAGAGACTGTTTAATCTGCTCATCGTGATAGGGGGCTCCTACTATAGCCACTATCTTCGAGGCGGTAGGATACAAAGGAGACGTAATCTCATCTGCCTTCGGCTTTGCCTAACGACCCCCAAACGAGTAAGCTACTACAAGTCACTATTACGTTTCGGGGAACAGACAACAGCTTGGACACTTCGAGCTAGTATCGAGTACTTGAAAGCTCAGCCCCTCTTTTATCGATACGCGTCTTGAAAGGATTATTCATCCTTTCTGAGGGTAATTAAGGACATCGAATTTGGTAACTCTCCCACTTCTTAGCCCCTCCCCCCGACTTCCTCCTATCCTTCTCTATTCAAATCCGCAGCGGCCTAATCTCAACACTCAAAACCCTCATCACGGCGGCCTTTACGTCGTCATGACCTCTATTGGGGAAGCGGGCCCCTCGAGGACCCAGACTGCGGCCCCTGCCATGTCCAATGAAGACATGGCACGCGTCCACACTCTGCTTGATTCCTGCTATGATGACGGGTTATTTCCTGAAACCACTTTTTCACACGGAAATATTGAGATCTCTGATGGGATAGGCTATCTGAATCTGAGTGAGGAGATGGACTCAGCGACTGTAGCATGGCTGAAGGACAGGACTGTCATTGTAATTTTTGATGCTAGATCTGCTAACTTATCGGTTGCTCAAAGAGAACAGTTCATTATAATCTATGAGGATGCGTGGGTACAGGACCCAGCCATCAATCCCTCACAAAAACGAGGGCGCACTCATGGAGAAGGCCCTAATGTCCTATCTTATGTAGCCCGCACAGCAAGGATCGCTCAATGGATGATAACGAAAGGCGAAGACTTCATCCCTTCGAGGCAGGGCCCGATCAGGGTCATGTTTCGACCATGGATGACTCAACAAGAATTGAATGACATGCGAGATTCAGAGGCCGCAGCGAGATTCCGTATTATAGCCCTGAGAGTGCCGTTGGGAGCACTGTTTTCGCTTCGTAATGCGGTAGAACAGCTGATGGGCCCAATCATAACGATGCATCCACCAGACAGAAGGGCAGATGAACCACGTTTAGGGAATGTCAAGATTGACTGCGTCCCGGGGGTGAGAGATACTTTCATGGAATGGGTAGTCCTACGGAGACCAACAGGACAGGAAATGCGTGTACAGTTCGCTAATCAGGACACTCCGTTCTGTCAAAAATGTCTGTGGTGGTACCACGATGAATTTGACCCGGAGTGTCCGCGCTTTAACGAACCGATGCCGCAGGGAAGGAGGAGCAGAGGTAGAGGACGTGGTCGTACTCAAGGAGGACAGCAGGGGAGGCAGCAAGTGAGAGCGCAAGGGCCCGGTCTTGCCATACCCCATCCCAATCCTGCCCCCCCCCCCCCCCCCATCTGCAGCACCTGCCCAACCACCCCCTCCGCCACACAATCTCCTTCACCCTTTGCCTCCTCCTGTTTTTATCGGTCAAAATCTGAGACCTTCACATCCATCAGCCGCAGCTACATCTCATGCCATTGTTCCATATGCAACGCGTGGACTGCACTCACAGTCCATTCAATCAGGCCTCCCTCCCATCCCCAACCACCCGAATCAGTCGGCCACTCACCCGCAGCAGCTTCCTGGCCCTCCACGTCCCCCAATGACCCCACATATACAAGCCGCCACGCATGCCCACGGTCTTCTCAGATCCCCTCCTCTTCAGCTCGGGGGTACAGTCCATCAATCCCAGGGGGTTACGCAGGACTCCAGAATTTCTGGCTCCCCATCTCTTGCGCACAATCATCCGGCATCTTCCAATCTTAATGTAGAGCAACAGTATGCCCAGCACGAAGTCCCGTGGGGTATAACCCGGCCTTCTTAGGGCAATACTCAAGTCCCGACGCAGGGCCTGGTACCTTCCCCCGTCCATCCCACCTTCCCTACTACCTCAGCAAGCCATCAGGCCACCCGAGCTTTGACGTTAGCTGGCCCAAGTTCCGCGCACCAAGCAGTGCCCTCACAGCACTTTAGAACTTACTTTAATCCAGCTTACGAGCTGCAGGTGCCCTTTTTGGGCAACCAGGGCATCAGCCAACTGCAGCCACGTACCGGCGATCAAGCCGTGGGGTGAAATTACGGCTCAGTAGGCAGCGGGGGAGCGGGGCCAAGTGGACCAATCATGGCAGATGCTTCTATGAGGGACGTCAGACCAGCCTTGCGCACCCCCATGAAGCAGAGAAGGATTAATGAGGACGGGGACGGGTTGACCACCATGGGAGTATTCGCCGCTAGGACTTTTTCTACTAAGCTTTGGGCGAGATTGCAGTGACATTCATCCATCCAGGTCTGCAGGTAACTGCAGTCAGATACATGCAGGGAAGTGCTCGTGCTCGTGTGATTATTATGCCCAACGAGCGCGTGAACACACACACACACACACACACACACACACACATCACGTCGCAGGCCCACAGGAAACGAGTTACTGCTGGACCCCTTTCTTGTTTTAAATTCTAACATTATTATTTAATTGATTTTTCATTCTACTTTTATTTTTCTTTTTTTTTTTAACGAAGAAAGACCGGACACTCTCTTTTTTTT
>BFEA01000077.1:1952326-1962864 GCA_003427395.1 Chara braunii | reverse complement strand
GGGGTCACCCACTGCATTTGTTATTTCTGCGGGCGTAGCCCGCACCGCCCACACCGCCCACACCGCCCACACCGCGGGCACTTAGCTAGTCTTTCTAATGGCTCCAGTCATTACATTTATGAATAACGATTATTTACTCCAGCAATACCACACATGATAGACATCCAGAAAAGGGCTCAAGAAGGGTGGAATCAGGACCGACAGAAGCCTGTCCTTCGGGACATCCGTTAAAACTGGAATAATACAGAGAACGCTCAGAACGGCAAATTAGCAAATGGCCCCTGCGAAAGGAGGACACACACAGATCGAGAAAGGTCCAAAAAAAAAAAAAGAAAAAAAAAAGGTCCTAGAGAGAGGCCTGGGAAGCATATGGCGTCTGTGGTTGGTTTGCGTGGTGTGCTTGCGTCGTGCCTATTTTGTGACATCACACATAATATCAACACCAGATCCGGACCAAAAAAATCCACACATTATGAAGCGTGCACTGCTGGCCCCAGGTGCACACACGCCTGTCTGCCTGAAAGGCACAGCTGAACCTAGTTTTTTTCAAAAAGGGGATGGTCAGGAAAGATGAACCAACCTGCTTCCCGACATCCGTTAAAATCGGAACGAACGAGAGAAGATTAGCATGACCCCTGCACAAGGATGACACAAGGAAAGGGGGGAAGAAAGAAAAGAAAAGAGAAAAAAAAAAGGTACAAAAAGAACGAAAGAACCAACCTGCACAAACACGGAAGACGTCACAAATCAGTACATGTGACCATTCTCAAGACAAGATTCTACAAATAACATCCAAAAAAAAAACAAAGGCCCGACTGTCGAACTTGAGGACAGTCTGACTGTGCAAAAAGAAGCAAAGGGCGCACAAAACAAACAGCATGTATGGAGGGTTAAGCCTGGCCGGAGTGCCTGGCTCATCCCAGCAGCTGCAGCCCATGATGTGAGGGATGATGGGCCCCATTCCCAGCTTGTAATGAATTTCGTTGTTTTTTAATTACTTTTTTAAGGTTTTTTTTTTTTTTTTTTTTTTTTTTTTGAAGAAGGTTTCGTGGCATCAGGAGATCCACTGGCTTTAGAACTCCAACACACTCATTTCGAGTCCCAAGAGCTCAGCCCAAAGGAGCCTTTCACAAAATAAAAGCCTTTTGAGCTGGGCCGTTTTTCCAGGCGCCCAGGCACCCAGCTTGTGCCCGGATACATGCCCAGGTTTTTCAAAACAATCTGCGAGGCCTCTGACATGCACAAAGGGGTACTTGATGAGTGGGTCGATATCCTAGAACTGGGTTTGGATGTTACGAAGAAGGGACTTTTTTCCTGCCGCACTAAACGATAGCATTTTTTCTATTCCCCCGATGCCCGCTTCCTTCTTTCATACTAACCCCTTCTCGCTCCTACCTGCGCCCCTTCCCCTGGTAGAAGGCAACTATGTTCTGCCCCTCTTCCCCCCCTCCCCTCCTCCCCCCCCTCCCCTCCTCCCCCCCCCTGCCCCCGACGATTCGCCACTTTTTCCTTACTACCCCTTCCCTGCCACCTAGTCTCTACGTGCACCCCGTCTTCCGGTCCTCGGTCTCTGTTTTTTTTCTGTCTTTTCTGTGAATCCAACTCTTTTCGATCCCCCACCTACCCATTCCGCGTGGGCCTTTTCAGTGATGCAGCATGGATATCGCTGTTGGACTTGGACTCTCCTTCAGACCTTGGCGTATGCTAGATCGCCTATCTCTGAATTTTGTCGCTTCCCCGATTCCCTGACCTTGGCGTATGCTAGATAGCCTATCCCTGATATGCAGCGGCTAACCCGACATGTAATGAGAAACGTGTTACACAAGAATGTAAGAAAAACACACGGCGCAGGCAACTCGACGCTGAAAGCACACGTGAAGGGACTACTGGAGGCTTCTCCCGATTTTGTCTGATGCGCCACGAATGACCTACCACAGACCCAGAAGCTTCTCCTGTGATTTCCTTTGTCTTGATTTGCTCTCTCCCTCTTCCTCCCGCCACCTGACATCGGGGTGTTTTCGCGCTCAATGAAGCAGGCAGAACTACGGGTCTTAGGAACAAAGCTGTGCTGAGAGGGTACTACCGTAGGAACAAAGCTCTTAAAAATAGTATTTATTGTAGGTCCCAGGTTACACACGAGTAAGCGCAAGCAGTCCCCAGATGATGGCCTCACGCCTGCGGTGAGGTCGAAACCCGTTGAGACGATCGCCAGTAGTTCTTTCTCTTTCATGCCTTTTTACATGAAAGGTCTCTTTTTGCTCTCTATCTCGTGTGACTCTTTCCCTTTTCTTCTCTCTCTCTCTCTCTCTCTCTCTCTCTCTCTCTCTCTCTCTCTCTCTCTCTCTCTCTCTCTCTCTCTCTCTCTCTCTCTCCCCCCTCTCTCTTCCTCTCCATCTTCTTCTCTCACTATCCTTCCCTTTCTGTGTGTCTCCTGTACGAACTGATGGCATGGTCGAACTCTCCGATCCAAGAACACGTGCAGGTGACAATCATTCTTGGCCTTCCATGGTCAGTTGCGGGGTAGATCCCCAGTGAGTCAGGAATCACGGTGCTATGCACTCTGCTTCTGTACTTGACCTTGATGCCCAGGGGCGCAGCCGGGAATGAACCCTGGGCAGTCCCAGCTCCCCCCCCCCCCCAAAAAAAAAAAGAAAAAAGAAAAAAAATCCAGAAAAAAAAATTTGCTGCGTAGTATTGCAATGCAATTTATGCAAACGGTTTTTGGCTGAGGGTCACATTGAAATTCCTCGTGGAATTGAAACAAAAGAATCAAACTAAGGCACCCCCCTCTAAAAAGTAGTAAAAAGTTAAAACTTGAAAAATCCCGTGGTAACCGACCGGACTTCCGAGCCGGGCTCCAGACAGTCTGGAACAACATGTCCGGGTCCGGTGTCCGGTCCATGATGTCTGGACGGAGGCCCCCAGGGCAAAAACTGGAAAAACAAAAGGGGCAGCCCAGGACGTTTTTCGGGCCCTGACCACCTCCCCTTAAAAAAGGGGTGATTTTTCAGTGTCGTTTCACCCCACCGGACAGGGCCTAGAGGTCCGGACACAAGACACTGCAGGTTTTTGGGGTGGCGGGTTTCACACAGGCCCAAGCAATTTCAAAGCGACCGTTTTGACGTGCGATGGGTTTGTGCCGCTTACGGAGTGTTGTCCTTTAAGCTATTGTCAATGCGTTTGACTGTCTTGCATCCTCTACCTGCTTCGTCCACTGCAATGTGAGTCTACAGTTGTATGGTTGTGAGTCCGTTCCGTGTAATGTCATATCGAGGTTTCTCTGTATGAATGAATGTGTCAAAAGTTTGTGGTGATCGAAGTGTGATGTATGGTGCTGTTGCATGAGCATGCATTGGGATACTCCTTGTCGGAATCTTTGTTGTGCACCATTTGTTGGCGCGTAAACATGTGGTGAGGTACTTGAGTGGTATTTTGAGATACTAAGTTACTAACCATTTGTTGGCGCGTAAACATGTGGTGAGGTACTTGAGCGGTATTTTGAGATACAGTCTTGGTGCGCGGGGATATTAGGTGTGTAGGTGTGCATGAGATAGTGTCAGTCTACTTGGTTGTTGTGTCAGCTCATGTCCATTCTATGGAGTTTTCACTCGCAGACCTCATTCTCCATGAACGAGCCTGCTTGTGTTCAGGTTTTACCTCAACATTCCATAGCAGCCTGCACAGTCAATCCTCTGGTTTCCAGAGTAATTAATGCTGGCATGCTGCCCTTTACCTCCCTTCCTGTTTTTTTTCCAGATCTTCTAGATTCACTTTGTATATGGGACGCTGGACCCGTTTTCCAGCAGGTGATGCTCCCCACCAATAGATGGAGCCTCTCCCGGGTGCTAGTGGTAAAAAAAATAAAAAAATAAAAATAAAAATAATGCAGCCTTCCCGAGTTCCCTGCCGCAGACAAAGACAGTGTCTACTGCATTGTGGACGTGAGGATCACACTACGGCATACCAGGTGATTCCACTTGTACAACCCTCCCAATGCTAGTCATTTTGGGGACAGAAAATTTGTATTGATTGATTATTTTCGGCTATTTGCCTCATATCGTCTTCCCCTACTCCGATCGAACATGCTTCCTTGGTCTGCTGCACACACCACATGGAACCCTCAATTTGACTGCTTCTACTGCAAGCGAGAACGATCCTGCTCATATCGATGAATGGTAGGATATCAGGGCGCGGTACACTTTCCAGAAAACAGCTGCACTGCGCGTGAATTCCCTGAAAGCTTCTGCGTGCCTGTTGATGATTCCCGCTGATCTTCGGAGTGACACCGCTCGCTTAAACCGCCAGTACTTGGCCCAGCTATCGGCCGCCGAAAAAAATAGAGTAGAAACGTTTCTAGTTGGATGAATTTGGGCGCTACTGTAGTGGCCCGTACGTTTCCGAAAATCGTAGTGCGTTAAAGGGCACGACTTTAGGAAGTACTGCTGGCTTAAGCCACTGGTACTTCCGAAAGTCGTGGCAGCATGCATGCCGCGGCTTCCGGAAGTACTCGTGGTTTGAGACTGTCTTCCCCTGCTTCTTGTTTTTTAATTTTGTCCCGCTGCCCTTGGTTGCCTTTTTCCCTCCATCAGTAATTTCGACAGTGAAGGTGCACATTTGCGCTGCTGAAACGCCATGGCCCAGAGGGTTCCTTTTTGTGCCCTTGCCCCTCTAAGTTTTCATGAGGCATAAACTCTTCCATTCTCTCCTTGACGAATTCACACTCGAGTGAACAAGGGAAGTTTCAGTTCTGTCCTGGGACTTCAACCCCTGGCCAAAATCCTCAGCCACGGCACCCTCTAATTCACGCTGGGCCGGTAAGGGTACAGACTGTTATAGAATCACTCCTCTTTTGTTCCCCCCCCCCCTTCCTTAGGATTCTAACCCTTACGGCACCCTCACCCACCCTTCCTCTTGTCGTATCTCCTGGTGCACCCCCACTTTCCCCCCAGTCCTACCTCAGTATCTACCACTAAGGACCATCACCCTTCTACCATCTTGGCAGGTTGACCTCACAACTCAGCCCTGGTCGAAGCATGCTCGAACGAGCCCCTGCCATACGGGTACTCCGAGCGCTAGGCCTACTTGGCCCATCCCTGCCTGTGCACCATCTATATCTGTACTATGTGATGCAAAGGGCCAATCCCCTTCCCCTTGCAGCAACCTAGCTCAACCCACTGAGCTACAACATCAGCTAATCTGTCTATGTGCTGTACTCGGCTGGGGGACAAGTACATGGGGTGCCAACCTAAACTGATTGTGCGCAAGGGAGGTTCAGGGTTGAGGAAATCGAACCCGCAACCTCCCCGATGCAACGCCCGAGCTCTAACCCGACCACGCTTGTCTTCGTGATAAAATAGCTCCTAAAAGGAGTTCCCGTGAAAGAGAAGATCAAGAAGCCTGCCAACAATCAGGCGCACGGTAACGCAGGGAGAACAGAGGTTGATGGCGGCGCACTGGGAGCTCGCTAGGTGAGGTTGGCGCGTGGCAGCGGCGGATGGAAAGTGATTGGGGTTGATGGGATGTGCACGGTGGCAGGGTATAAGGACACGTGGTGTTCGTCATGCTGGCACGTGGCAACGGCTGATGGAAAGTGATCGGGGTTGATGGGATGTGCATAGTGGTGGTGGTGGGGTTCGTCATGTGTGAGTTGGGGGTTGGTTCTTTTCCTTTATCTGGAGCGATAGCATGTGGTGGCTGATCTGTGGGTGTGATGAGAGTGCCGGTTGAAACCTCGTTTTTCTGCATCTTGCTATAGCATGAGACTTGTGACATCGCCAGGAGTAAGAATAACATGAGTGGGAGATCACGAACGAAAGGGGCAGCGGATTGGTGTTGGTGTTGAGGTCTTCTCTCCTTTTTCTTCAACAGGGCGGTAAGTGGATATGGATGGATGCTTGAATCCCCTGTGGCGCCCCGCTAACGGGCTTGGTGAGGTGGTGCCACACCATCTTTTCGGTTCTTTTGGGAAATGGAAGATGGTCGTCGAGGTTTTCGGTGCTAGTGTTGCTCAGAGCTGCTAGCAATGGGAGGTGGTTTTCCTCCCCCGAAGATGCGGGGGTAGGGTTCGAGGGGGCTGTGGTAAGATGGGGGGTGTTGAAGAAGAAGGGAGAGGGATTATCTGAGGTTGCTCTAATTGTTGTGCTGGATTAGTCCGGAGGGTCATACTTAGGATTGTGGTTGTCTTGATGATAATACTGATTACGTTCTCATGATTAGCTAATTTAGTTTTGAATCTTGATCGAGAGTCTTATGTACCACTGACTGTGTTGACGATAACACCGATTACGTTCCCATGATTAGTTAATCTAGTTTTGAATCCTAATCGAGAGTCTTAGGTACCACTGCCAATCGTCAGTGATTTTTATAGATAGGATTTTCTCCTTTCACGGTCTGAAATATAATTCTGAAATATCCCATGATTGTTCTAGTCCGGATATAAATCTGAAAGTTCTTGTCGGATAAATCAACTGAGAATTTCATAGTATTGGTCGAAAGTCCTACTTAGGGCATCTGATGGTATATCCCTATGGTAATTTGCATGTCTGTTAAACTCCTAAAAAAATTCCTATAAATTCGTAGCTTGTCTTTAAACTCTAGAAATCTCCTGGAAATTCTTAAGTGCGGTTTTGTTCCTAATCTTACATGAAATTGTGGTTGTTTTTCAATGGATCTTCAATCTTGTACTCAGTCCACATCTGTTTCTAGTTTCTGTGGGCCTCGCGACTATTTTTTTGAGGGTTTTGTCTGAGACGGTCTCAAATTATTGGCTAAAATTCGTTTCTAAAATTTCGTAAATTCGTAGGGGGCGGTTCTGTTGAGTTTTGGGGGATCTGTCCAAGATGGAGGGCAAAGGGCATGAGATGACTCTTTGTGAGGACGGAGAGAGGGTGGCATCGGGGCTGTCTGAGGGGTACCGGCTAGGGGAACGTTCATTGGATGCAATGTGTCGGATGGGTACCGGCTGATGAGGGTTTACTCTGCCGCGATTGGCCTCAGGCAGTGTTGGCTCACTCCCTCCAAGACGGAGACTGGAATTTCCGAGGGGGCAGGAGATTGCAAGATGAGGATTGTGTCTGGCTCTTGTTGAGGACATGGTCTTTCGAACTCTTTACTAGGACGGAGTTGGGGAGGTGAAGGGGGGATAAGGGGGTGGAGGTTCTGTTGGGTTTTGGGGGATCTGTTCAAGGTGGAGGGCAAAGGGCATGAGATGACTCTTCGTGAGGACGGAGAGAGGGTTGAATCAGGTCGTCTGAGGGGTACCGGCTGGGGGATCTTTCATTAGATGCGATTGGCATTGGGCAACTTTAGTTGCCGGATGGGTACCGGCTGATGAGGGATCATCCTGGTACGATTGGCCTCAGGCAGCGCCGGCTTACCCTTTCGAAGACGGAGACTGGAATCTCCGAGGGGGCAGGAGATTGCAAGATGAGGATTGTGTCTGGCTCGGATATGGTCTTTAGAACCCTTTACTAGGACGGAGTTGGGGAGGGGGAAGGGGGTTCAGATGGGGGTGGTTGAGCACGGATGCGATTGGCATTGAGCAGAGTCTCGATGGGTACCGGCCGTGGTCAACTGACTTCATTAGAACGTACCTGGGACCTCCCTTTCGATGACGAAGACAGAACTGTTGCACTTGGTGGTCTTCCGGGACCTCCCTTTCGATGACGAAGACAGAACGGCTGCACTTGTTGGTTTTGGAAAAAAGATGGTGGGGTATCACGCGTCCTACTAGTGAGTGGGCTAGCTGGTAGGATGGGAATAGAGCACAGCAGCAGCAGAGATGGTGGCTCTGCTGCAGTAAGTCTTGCTGGAGTAGGGAGCAGGGGATTGATGGGGGGGTCTAGTCTTTTTCTGAAAAGAGAGCTCTTAGGAACCTCAAATAGTGAATAAGACGAGCAGGAGAAGATGGTGGGTTATCACGCGTCCTACCAGTGAGGGGGCTAGCTGGCAGGATGGGAGTATGGTATAGCAGCAGAGATGGTGGCTCCGCTGCAGTCAGTCTTGCCGGAGTGAGGTAAAGTGGACTGATGGGGGGGTTCTTCTGAGTGGTTTCTGAAATTTGTTTAAATCATGAAGATTGTTGTAGACATGTCTGAAGCTGCTCCAATATCTCTGAGCCAAAGCCGGGTAATGGCCCCGGTATCTTAATTTTCAAATACTATTCTTAGGCCAATTGGATTTTTCTAGTAGGTTTCTAATGATGAATCTTTTGAATGCATTCGTTATGGGACGCTGGGCCCGGTTCCCAGTTCGTGCCAATTTGTGTGGTAATGGTTGTATCTATGGGACGCTGGACCCGGTTTCCAGCAGGTGTTGCTCCCCACCAATAGATGGAGCTGTTTCGTGTTTAAAAAAAAACAAAAAAAAAACAAAAACAAAAAAAGGGTGGACGACAGATAGTTTTGTGGATCGGTCCCAGATTGTTTCAGAACGCGGTATGGGACGCTGGCCCCAATTTCCAGCGCTTGTTTTCCTATTGCAGCCCAGTATGGGATGTTGGAACCGGTTTCTAGATCAAGCCTTCTTCTTTTTCCTTTTTTGAGCCTTCCTATTGTATTCCAGCCTAAGCCGGGTAATGGCCCCCTCTTTTTTGCACCCGCAAACTTTCTGAAGGGACACTAAGCCCAGTTCCCGACACGTGCTGCTCCCCACGAAAAATCTCACTTTTGTGGATTGCTGGATCTGGGGATGACCCCGAGGTTGTGGGGTTGGCAGCGTGAGAACCAGGTCAGGTTCTGGTACCCAGACGGGTGTTTTCAAAAAAAAAAAGGAAAAAGAAAAGAACCAGGTCAGGTTGCAACACTGTTTGATAACTGCAGAGGGAAATCCCACAAGAACCCAGCGAGTGTGGCCCAGCATAGAAGACAAGAGCATGATCTGCTTGTCAATGAGGCCTCTAAGAGTGAGATAGGAAAAAAAAAAAAAGAGTGAGATAGAAGCTCTGTGGACAAGATATAAGCAGTTACTAGACAGTTACCATCACAGAAAAACTGGCCTGCCTTCTATGGCTACAGGATCGGATCGAATGCCTGCATCTAGACGTGTTTGTCGTGAGGTGCATGAAATCGAGATTGAACTGTTTTTCTGCATCTCTGCATAAAACACGTCCAGATTCAGGCATTCGATCCGATCCTCTTTGCTAGTGGGACCTTGGCCCTGGTTGGGTTCAAAGCGCATGTACTAAATGTATCTTCAATCTGTGTTAGATGTAAATGGGCCTGGGAATCAACTTGCCACCTTTGGTTGACCCCTCCAGCGTCTATAATGATCTGGGATTGGTCCCCACTTTATCACGTCCTTAGGGGGCCCCTTGCACCGAAGATGTCCTTAAAGAGGACAAAAAATTAAAAAGCTTCACCTCCTTAAACCACCAGTACTTGGCCCAGCTATCCGCCACGAAAAAAAATAGACTAGAAACGTTTCTAGTTGGATGAATTTGGGCGCTCCTGTAGTGGCCTGTACGTTTCCTATATTCTTCTCTCATCTATCTCATTTTTCTCGATAGTACGCATCTATCTCATCCTCTCAGTATTCTATATATAGTATGGGGGAACACCAACCAACCCGGATCCCTTCCCAGCCCACAGGGTAGGTTGGCACCACAGCTGTGGTGCGAGGGCAAGGCTGTACCAGTCCCTCATCACGGTGACGAGGGGTGGGCAGGCATTGCCGATGGGGGAAATCGGCGGTGCTAGCGCCGAGCAATGGCCAGTCACTGCACCTCCCCCTACCCCTCCCCCAACCCCACATGGCGGTGTCTAATGACCAATATTGTCGCTGCATAGCAGCCAACAACATCAGCCAAGGTCCTGCCAATGCTGGCTTGGGGGGCCGACGGGTTATCTCTAGCCGGTAGAACACCAAGCTTGCCCAGGCACATCGTGAGGCCAATGGGGATTGAACCCACAACCTCCTGAATGCAACTTCTGTGCCTTACCAACTGAGCTAGGCCCGCAGACCAGTATTGGTGGTTTAAGTGCGCCCTTGCACCGAAGTTGTCCTAAACCACCACTACCTCTGCCTCTCTTGGGGAAAATGGGAAAACAGGCAGTTTCCCCACCACCATTACCTCTGCCTCTCTTGGGGAAAATGGGAAAACAGGCAGTTTCCCCACTTTTCCCGAACTTTTCGGGGGTGCTTGGCAGTTGGGCCTTGTGGGCCCACTTGAAAAACAAAAAGAAAAACAAAAGACCATGGCGGGTAAGGCCGTGCACAAAGTTGTGCTCACACCAGAACTCGGAAGAAAGCATCTAACTACTATTGTGGCCAGTTTCAGGTTTTCGATGTTTGTGTTTTTGTTTTCTTTCTTTCTTTTTTTGTTTTGTTTTGGTGCGCTGCCAGGTAGGCACAGCACAGTCCACGGACTGTTGACACTCTGTGGAGGGGGGCATGCCCACACTACTACTATGCAGAACGTATGAACCCGCATTCCCGCCCTGAGGGCATACTCACAGTGCGACCCCAAATCCGCAAAACATGCGGATTTGGGAAGGGCCTATTTGAGGTTTTGGGCACGGTTCCGATCGCACTGCTGTACC
>BFEA01000077.1:1924073-1951765 GCA_003427395.1 Chara braunii | reverse complement strand
AATGGAACCAGTTGACCAGAGGAGCCCCTGGACCGGTCAGATAAATCGATTTTTACCTTGAGTGCAGAAGACAGGTTACTTGGCTAATACCGGCTGGGGATATGAAGTGCAGGCCGTAAGGGCAACGATTCTGAAGACTGTATGGGATGAAAGGAATAACCAACTCTTCAGAATGGTCTATACGTCGGATGCTGCAATCAAATTGACGATTAAACAGGATCCACTGCCCAATTGGAAGCACGGGGAGGAAGAGAGCATCCGAGAAGGTAAACAAATATTCAGGAAGTCAAGCGGTTGTATAGTACTCGGGGAAAAGACTCCCAGATGGTAGATTTGAGCGAAAAGAGGGGGGCTGCGTTTTACAACATGGTTGAGGGAATGATGATAGAAGATGGAAATAAGACTCAGGGCCCTTAGTGCAATACGGAGTTTCATCCGTTCTGAGACCCTGTCCATCATCTTTCCCTTTTCACAAGCGCTTTCTGTGAGGCTGTGTTTCTGCAAGTTGGTGGTGGTGGCAGAGTACTGTGAACTACTGTGTTAACTTTTTGTATATTTTATGACTTGGCAGTGGAAAGGGGGCTGACTGTTGCCCTCCAAAATGGAACAGGACTGTGTCATCTATTGAGATCAGCTGGGGGGGTAGAAACAAAGGATTGGGTACGAGGTACCTCACCCGACAAGATCTCTCCACGAGCAAACACACCAAAAAAAAAGAAGAAAGAAAGGAAAAATTGGGCTGCAGACTATAACAAACCACACGCAATATAATGTACGATAGAATATTTTTTTTTGTACAATCGAGACCCCCCTTGGCAGCCTATATGATGGAGCCTTTTTCAAATTTTTCTAATAGAGAGAGAGAGAAGACTCAAAATTCAACAATGTAGTAGAGGTTTAATGTCGAGTGTAACCAAATTGCCGTAGGCATGTCATCCGTGCACAGGCACATGCTAAGGACCTCTGTATGGTCCCAGTCTGACTCTTAAGTGACTTTGCAAAGGGATGTGACCGGGCATTTCAGTAAAGTCGCACACCCTCCCAAATGAGGTCAACCCTAAAAAAACAAAAAACTACCATAGAACCAGCTGCGGAGACCCTAGGGGAACTTGTGTTCCCTTACCTGGACCAGAATTCTGGAACAAGAGCCAACTCTACGCAAAAAGGGTTGGGCGACAAGCCTGGGCATCGATAAGATAATAGGTAGCGTCTACCAGAGATGTGGAGAACGGGCCCCCTGCCAGTGGAGAGCACGCAACATCGAGCAGGTGACCCATAAGCGAACAATTATTGACAGATGTCAAGAATGGGATGACGAGAGAGCCTAGCTCAGTGAGTACACCCAAGAACTGTTGAAATACAGACCCGACGAGAGAGCCTAGCTCAGTGGATACACCCATGAACCGTTGAAATACAGACCCGAGTTCAAACTCCAGTGGAAATAAATGAGTAAAATACTGAATACTTTTTTTTTTTTTTTTTCAAAAGAAACCGACTGAGATTGCTAGTGGTGTTGGTATGAGCATCCACCACTAGCAGCTCAGCTACTGGCTCCGGTCTATTGGTGGGGAGCTGCACCTGCTGGAAAACGAAAATACTGAATACCTAGGGCTGGTCAGTTGCATGATGATATCTCAAGGCCGTAGCCCTATTAAACCACCAGTACTTGGCCCAGCTATCGGCCGCGGAAAAAAAAAGAGTAGAAATGTTTCTAGTCGGATGAATTTGGGCACTCCTGTAGTGGCCCGTAAGTTTCCTAAAATTGTGGCGCATTAACAGGCACGACTCGAGGAAGTACTGGTAGTTTAAAGAACAAGAACATGCCAGCCCCTGAGCGCACTAGCTGAATTGTATACACGTAATTGTCCGTAAACAGATCACGAGTTCGAATCCTCATGGACTCTTGGCAGCGAAGGGAAGAGAGTAAGCCATCCATCAATTCCTCGCCACAATAGACTGCTTGATAGACACAGCAAGGTGAAGTCATCCCTCAGGGACTAATGCTGCCTGTGAGATGGAACACAGGTTTCCCTAATGTTATTGTATCCATCCAACTGATGACCTGCTTACCAACTACCTACCGGTAGTCGCTATGTGTGTACGCCATGCAGTGGCCACTACACCTTTTTCCTACAGTACGCAGAGGGGTGGGACATGGTCTTGGGCAAAATCGTGATTGGCAGTCAATTCCCATGGAGCCGGAGAGTCATTCCACTGGGGTGAACCCCTCCACAGGGGGGGGAAGAGTACGTGCAAAGTGGGGATTCGGGAGAGCATGTGCAAAGTCGGGATTTTGTAACTACGAGATCCACCTTAGTGGAGTGGCAGTGGCAGGGACAATCTGGACCCAGAGATGCATGCCTGTACTAGGAGTGGACGTTCATGAGAAGGACACATATATGATCGTCCGACAGCACTGGAACAGCGATTGGCCCATAACGGGAACTGCACAGGAAAAAAGAATGGCAAAAAGAACAGACAAAACTGGCGGAAAACACACAAGCCATGAGACGATTCCAGCAACAGGCCGGGGGCGAACTTGAGCCGGCTTATGCGGGCATGCCCTCCCGACGCGGTTCAAATTTGTGAAGTATCTCTGGCGTTGCTTGGGCCTAACACAGCTTTTCATGCCCCTGATGGGGCAATTCAACTTGGTCGGGTCCCTAGGTTCATATTGCCATTCGGAGCTTGGAAGGGAATTTGCAATTTTTCCCTACCAGCAGCGGGCATCTTTTGGCTGTGTCTCTTTCACCATTGGAGGCTGTTTTCCTGAGCCAACGAAGGAGGTACTGGGCCAAGATGGCAGCAGTCCTTTCATCACCACATGGCAGAGGCCTGGCTATGACACATGATTGAACACATGATCGTACATCCACACACACACACACACACACACACACACACACACACACACACACACACACATCCATGCACATCCATGCCCACTCACTCAATTACTCTGTCACTGACTTCTAACAGTCGAGGTGTATAGCACTAAGCTACCAAACACTGTAGTACTGACTTCTAACAGTCGAGGTGTATAGCACTAAGCTACCAAACACTGTACTTAGCGACGTCTTCTTGGTTGTGCAGTGGTGAGCGTTTTGAAAACAGATTGTAGTTTTCGCTCACCTTGCTCATCTAGGCAGGAATCGGCCCTGTGGCGAACTGGTGCGGATTACAGGATCGATAACCTTGCCCCTCAACCAACTACAACAATAACACAACCTCTAATAGGAGGCTATGCCTGGGTTGGGTTAGAAGGGCTGTCTCAGGTAAGACCTTGGTCAGGGTAGAGCCAGTAGACACTGCCTAGGGAAGGCTCTACGGAATATTCACTGTCTGACCAACCCGGGCTGCTGCTCGTAGGAAAACACAGTGTACAGAACGATCATGCTTGGCGACCGAAGTGCCCGTGCCACAGGGCTAGCTCGATAGTGCTTGAACTGGGGCTGGGAGAGGTTGTCCTAGCCTAGCGCTGGTGTCTGCAACCACTGTCCGATATATCCGAGGTAGGGCCAACAAGTGCCCCCGTAGATGGGAAAGCAGAGGTTACGCCAAGGAAGCAGAACGGTGAGATAGGTAGGGGTGGGTGGTCGGTCATGTGAGCACCTACAAGGGGAAAAACATAAAACGGTTCAACAGCTGGGACTGCTTAAAGAGGATCTGGGTGTCTTCTGCAAGTACTCTGGGGCACGAGTCAACTGGCAGAAATCTAAAGCAGTGATGCCCCTGGGGGTGGACCCGCCCAAGGGACGGGACATCCCAACAGTCGAGAACGGGGAAAGAATATGTGCAGTCGCAGCGGTGGCTAGGCTCAGGGCCTGGAGTGCAAAAGGTAGCAATGACGCGGGGGCAGTGCACATGCCAGGTAAGCGAACCTTCCGGTATATGAAGCATGCGATTCATGCCCACTTATGGTCAAACAATGCAGCTGCTGAAGATTCAATTTGCAGAGTAACATGGGACAAGCTGATTCTAAATCCAAGACGGTTCGGGGGCTTGGGACTGCTGGATCCGAGGTTCGAGATCATAGCCCTCCAAATTCGCCAATTAATCTAGGTCCTGCTGGGGACGATGGGGGACACATGGCAAAAAGTTACACGAGCCCACTTGGCATATGCACTGCAGGTCCCGAGGAGATTATGGAAACATGCCTGCTGAGGAGCTCTCTGATAGGTCATATTCACAGAGGCACTGTGTGGTCCGCCAAATTGACTTCGTAGGAAAAGTGTAGCTGAGATGCCGGATACCAGCATCTGCGGACACAGTTTTCAACCAGCTGTTGTTTGACAACAGATTCATATGCGATGAAGAAGGTGACCCCTTCCCATGGCGGGGTTGGCGCGGAGCATTCAGATGGAAGTGGGCAGAGCCGGGGGTATTCAAAGTGGGACATTTATGGGACCTATTCTTTCTTTTCCTCTTCAACTGCTTCTCATGTACTTTTGGCTTGCTGGTGTGATGAGCAACCGGACTGATGTCAAATTCTCGAAGGCGCATTCGACAGCCGAAGATGAAGCTTAATCTTAAACCTGAAGATCTTCAACTTATTCAACGTGTGAAGGAAGAGAGGGCTCTACACTACAAGGATATAGAGAAATATAGAGAAAATACGGAAAAGTTTTAGGTAGCGCTCCCTTCCATCTTTGAATATTTGTATTGTATTCTCACCTGGAATATCTAATCCTGGTATCCTTAAAGCATCTCCTCCTTTTATGTAATTCCTATCATGTTCTTTAGGATTTATGTTGCGCCCCAGAGTAGATAGGGCTTAGTTTCGGGAAAAAAAAACAAAAAAAAAACAGGTCCTATTCATTGCCTGCATTCTGTGCCATGAGGAGAGTTCATGACTAGAGCGGACCAAGAGGGTACACGTTCTGCATTCCCCCCCCTCGCCCCCTTTTTGTTTGTTATCTTGATCTCTTTCAAAGTCGTGACCATGTGGGAAGAGAGTTTGTCCCGGTTCTGACCACGGAGAGTTCATCATGCTGTCGGATTATAGTTGCTCTCACTAGGAGTTCATACTCATTGCAATCACCAGGAGTTGGTGGTACCTATTGTTGTACTGAATATAATACCACTCCACATATTTACTGAAAGCACATACCGTATATGCTTGTCAAATGCATACTGTTTGGCATGATACTGAAGAGTTAGTTCACACAGATCATACCACCAATTCATTATGCTGGTTGCACTCACCAAGAACTGTCGAGAGGGAGAGGGCTTTGGACAAAGCAGGCGACACTCATTGGCGACGTCAACAGATGTGGCACTGCTGATGAAGGCTGCTGTTTCTTGCGGCGCTGAAAAATGAGCGCGGAGGGATTGGGGTGTCGACACAACACCACTTTTGACGGCCGGGGTGGATTCACATGCAGCAGCAATGGAAGCACATGGAAAGACAATTCTGGATGTGTGGTTAAGGAGAGAAATCAGAGCTCTCTTCAAGATGCTAGGGCGAGAAGGTATTACTACATGTCCTCTATCGATCATGCTCACAAAGCGACGTAGTAATAGGAGCAAGAATCAGCACGAGATGTTGGAGAAGGAGAGGAGGGGGCAACACGAAAAGATGCCAGCCTGGCACAGGGGCATAGCACGCCTGGGATGCTGTGGGCCTCTCTGTGGGCCCCGTCGTCGGAGGGGCAAGGGCATGCTGCAAAGTTGCATTCCCCTCCAACAGGGGCCTGCTGGAAAGATACCAGGCCAGAGGGGCATCCAAGTGTAAGCCGGGTGGTTGAGCGGCACGCATTGAAATAAGCGCATCTTTGAGTGGCAAAACGAAAATTTCCCAGAAAAGTCAAAGACGAGAAAAAACCGCGCTCATATCTCTTCATGAACTCGAGATGTGTTATGTTTCGGTTCACCAGATCAGCTTGCACACGCGAGACCGGTGCTCTGGGCATGACACGGTCCTTGAAGGGACAAGGAAGACCCTAACATGGCACTTCTGAAATATTAGGTGTCACTACTACCGTCTTCCCCGGAACACAACGCACCCTCATTTTGGCTGTATCTGCCCGGAAATATAACTCGTATACATTCATTTTTAGGGTGCGTTATGTTCGGGGGAAGACGGTAGGCCACACAGGTCCCAAAAAATCATGATGACTAACTGTACCACCTTCCCCCGAGTATGACGACAGGCCCGAAACTTGACTTCGACACTGTAATGCTGAGTCATTTGATTCAGGAAAGAGTCCGAAAGATGGCAGTCGATGCATTTTTGTAGCCCATTCTTCTAGCTCAACTGGGGCATGGGGGACAAGAATGCTGCTGGCACACAGCCATGAGCTCTGTTATATGTCATTCTGTGATACAGCTCTGCAAGTATTATGCCTCTGATAGCAATACAGTTTTTTCACTTTTATTAGTTCTTTTTTTTTCACAAGAATTCCCCGGCCCTTTCTATTCTGGGGGGCATCACACGGTTGCTAATCACCGGCAAACATGAGTACAAATACTACAAAGAAAAAGAAGGCCGCAGAACTGATAGCAATACACTTGAATACAGTTATGGACACCCAATTATTTTTCATCTTTCTCCCTCTCTGTCTATGACCCCGCCTTCCTTTCTTTTTCTGTTGTTGTGTGCTGTCCTTTCCCTGCATCCAGGGTATCTTACTATCTTCTCTGTGGTCTCGTAAACCCAAAAGAAAGCCTGGAACTGTCTGGAAGGAGAAAAAAGGCACAAAAGCACGCATGATTCCTAGCCAGCCTCATTTTTGAATGATTTTCTTATTAGCCCACAAGACAAACGTCACAAAAGTGATGTGAAGCACTCTGGAGCAAAAAGATGCCTGCGCCCAAAAGGGGCGGTTTGCCAGGCTAGGCCTAGGCTCAGAGGTGCTGCGAAGTCCTGAAGCATGGACAACAGATGCAAACCAAGGAATGGTCCACGCTAGTACCCTGCCCAGTTCTATTTTTGGACCCCCAATGCCATGAAGTAAAAAAAAGACATTGAAAAAAAAACGTAACAAAAAAGGAAATGGCAACAAAAAGAGAAACCGTGCGGTGAATCAAAAGAGCTGTCATTTCTACATTTTGTGCATGACCAACTGGCTCAGGTCAGTCGGTACACCTGTGCACTGTTGAGATACAGTACAGACCTGAGTCCAAATTCAAATGGGAGATGAGCGACACAACTCTTTATTTTATATTATTTTTTTCAAAAGGCTAATTCTTCTAAGCCCAACCAATTCAATTACCTGTCAAATCTGGACAGGACGGCCTTTCAGGCCTTTTTTATTGTCATTATAGTATTAAGGGGAACCCCGTAGCAGCCACATCCGTGCTCAAGCCTCCAACGAGGGAACATGTCGGAGCTGCACCCACCAGCAGGTGCAATACCTGCTACAGCAGGTGGGCGATACCGGCCAGGGGTCAGCCGAGAGCATCAGGACCGAGCGTCTTCGATGGGCTGGTCGCCGTGCCTCCCCTCCGGCCCCCTCCCCCTATGAACATCAGCAGTCTCTGCTAAATGCCCCTCGGGGGACCAACGGCCTATCTCTAGGTGGCGGGCCCCAAGCTTGCCCAGGAAGGTACATGAGGCCAATGGGAATTGAACCCAAGCTGCCCTGAATGCCACTTGCATGCCTTACCAACTGAGTTAGGCCACTGGATGCGAAAACAACTCTGAATTTCCCTGGGCCAAGTCAGATCTATGAAGAGCATTGAAGACATTTTGTGCCTGCTTCTACGTTCCCCAAGGGCTCGGGAAATCGACTTAGGGCATCGTCGCACCATCCACCAAATGTGATTTTTTTTTATTTTTTTTTGGGTAGTGCTGTTTCGTGGTCTGTGTCTGCTGTTTGAGTGGGCCTTGTGCTTGGATGCATTGAGGGATAGGGATGGGTGCGACAGCTGTGTATACAGGGACGGGGCTCCGAGCTCCCGGTGGGGCGGGACAACCCGGCTGTCCTTGCTATCGGTTACTATGCTGATGTAATTTGCCTTGGGCACTGGGCCCTTCTAATAAAAACTATTAAAAAGTGATATCTTTCAAAAAAAGAACACACACACACACACACACAAATATGTCGGGTGTATCTTTCCACATTCTAGGCGAAGATACATTTTCCATTTCCACATTCGGTGAGCACTGTGGCGAGGCCCTTAGGTAGGTCTGAGAAATCTATTGCAAAGCTCCTGGTCGTTTAACAAGAAACAATCGGAAATGGGGTTCAAGCTTGTCTTCTGTCATGATGCTGTGTCCAGCAGAGGTCACAGGAGCAACACAGACGACAACGCTAAGGAGTTCCCGGCTCTGTACTGCAAGGTCCTGAGCATGCATTTTAACAGATGGGTTGCTTCAACTGACCTGGACAGAAACACCTTGACACTTGAGCTACAGAGGAACCCCGTTCAGCTCACAGGAGTGCTTCCAAATGCGACAGCTAGTGGGCTCAGTTCACACACCTTGACACTTGAGCTACAGAGGAACTCCATTCAGCTCACAGGAGGTGCTCCCAAATGCGGCAAGGGTTCAGTTCACGGTATAGAGGTATGACATCAGATGGTAAACAGAGCCCGGTTCATTGCCCCCCCCCCAAAAAAAAAAGAAACAACTGGATGCGGCAGGTTCTGAGTTTGCAAAGGCAAACAAAACACGAGCCAGCAAACAAACAGGCGCCGACTTTGAAATGGCAATTTGGGTAGAAAAGTATCCGTTGGGCATTTTCGCTTTTTCTTTCCCCATCGGACACCACGACCGCCCCCTGTAAATATGACACCCGGCCCGACACCACGGCCGTTGGAACTTTCATAAGTTTCATCGCTGTTTCAAACTCGGTTCCTGGTTTCTTTGCCGGCGTGTGTTTCTTTTGCTTATTCGACACTCAAAACTCACATGAATGTACTTATGTCAAAAGAAGAAGAAGAAGAAGAAGAAGAAGAAGAAGAAGAAGAAGAAGAAGCTTTGCACCTCCAGCATTGGCAGATTGAAAAATTCATCAGGGTGAGCTTGGTCATTCAAGTGGCTATCTGGAAATCCAATACAATCTGCCTCACTCCACAACTCACCCATTGGCAAGTTTGGCACATGTGGCATGGTTTCATACACTTGTTAACTACACTTTTCTTCAGTAGCTGGACGATTAATGGACATCCCAACTATCCATCTACTTGCTAAGGTGCGCACATGACCCAAGCTGCCCGGGTAGGCATCCACCATCAGTCTGAGGTTGACTCCAAATAGAGAGGAGATTGGGATCGCTTCCTCGAGGATGGAGGAGATCTGTAGAGATTACCGCCAGCGCCTCCATTAATATAATTAACACGAAGGGCGTCAGAGGGTCCCCTTGCCGGGCTGACCACTACAGCTGTATCTCTGGTGCCAGCATGCCGTTTACCTGCACTCTCGTGGTGGCAAAGTTCATGATTTCCAAACAGCTATCAAGAAATAGCTAGTCCATATGGTTGTATGCCTTTTCGAAGCCGATGAACACGAAGTCCGCACTGTGCTTAAACTGCCGAGGTAGTTTTAGCAGCTCATTTACTAGTGGGATATTGTACTGGATTCTTCTTCCTTTAACAAAACCTGTCTGTTAAGGGTGAATGATGTCGTCCAAGACAGAGACCAGCCAGTTGGCGAGGGCTTTACCTAGCATCTTGTATGCTACCGTGAGCTGGGTGTCTCTATGTACGTTATGCACGCGGCGTACGTGCCTGTGCATAGTGTACTACTGCGGGGTGGGCATTGTATGCGCACATACAGCGCACTTTCTGGCATGAAAAATGGTGCTTTTTCAACTTTTTTTTTTTTTCAAATTGAATGTGGGTCGCGGAGGGGAGGGGATGCACACAGAAGGAGCACTTCCCCTAAAACAACACATCCTCATTTTGGCCACATGCGACCGGAAAGATCACTTGTACCCTTTCATTGTTAGGGTGCATTGTATTAGTCAAGAAATAAGAGAGAAATAAGGAAAGTATACAAGCTATCTTTCGGGTCTGGTGCAGCCAAGATGAGGGTGTGTCGTGCTCGAGGAAGCGGCCTTCATCTGGCATATGACCATGTGGATTGGGAGTTCCTGGACAAATGTTTGGAAAGGATGAACTTTGGGCCACACTTTTGGAGATGGGTACAGATCTTGCATCGAAACGGCACTACTCGGGTGCAAGTGAACGGTACACTATCACAAGAGGCAAGTAAGGTGACCCAATCGCCCCATTCCTTCTAACATCATAATGGAGGCGCTGACTGCAAACCTGCAACAAAATGCAAAGCCTTTAAAAAATCCAGATCACAAGGATCCCTGAGGAGACCATCCCAGTATGCTCATTGTTCAGAGACAACCTTATAGTAATGGTGGAATCCAGCACCCAATATGGAGAAGATTCAACGACTCATGGGCTGCTTCTATGGAGGAGATTCAACGGCTCATGGGCCGCTTCTGCCGCCTCTTGGACATGGCTTTTTTATTGGGGTCACAAGACACTTGGGTGGTGGCTCAACCACCAAAGGGGTTGCCCTCCGAAGGCACCGCACATCACATGGCTGCCTCCGAAGGCCCCAATGACAGTCCTTGGAATAAAGAGTGATTGCTTTAGGACCTTACGGCACGATCTGGGTTGTTTCCCTTTTGACTTTGAATCTTAGCACCCAAAGTCTGTCTGCACGATGTTCAGTTGCAAGTATTCGGAGTTTCCTTGGGGTTGGTCAAACTTTGGGCCACCCTAGCCCATCGAGTGCTCCTCTTGCAATGAAGATCACACATTCTACCTCGATACATTTCGTGACAGCGATAGGTCGTCCGGTGGAAAACGACAAGTGGCTAAGCGCTGCAGCCATAGACAAACTTACCAACTTGAAACACAAGCACACCTCGCTAATAGGACGGGCTTTAGTAATAAACAACATAGGCACTGTGTTGGCCTCGTTATGGTACAAGTCGATTTTTTGTGGTCACTGTCCATTGAGCAAAGATGCACTGAAAAACTTGAAGAGGAAAATTGTTGCCTTCCTCTGGAGAGGAGACAAGGACAATGCGCATGCTATTAGCAATGTGGTATGGGACTCCATCATACAACCTAAAACAAGGGGAGGACTGGGCATCCTTGAGCCTGCTACACAGGTGCAGACACTCAGCCTGCAATGGGTGAAGCTTTGAGTCCTACACACTTCCTCCCTCTGGCAGCCCTTGGCCCTCGAGCAAATTACCCGCCTTGCCCCAGCAGCGCTATGGTGTGACATACTAGTTTCCGGACCCGCGCCATCTTCCGGACCCAGATGTGTACAGTTCGACCCCGAGACCCCCCCCCTCCCCTCCCCTTGCTGTCCATGTTCGATTCAAGGTACCTTGCGGAAATCTGTCAGCTCCTTTCTTTCTTTTGTTTAACTGAAAATGCATGGGAATTTCGCGCGCCTTAGTGAGCGCACTTAGAATTTGGCTCGGCAGTTAGAAATCTCGGAATTATCGGAATACCGCGTGACCTTCCGCGCGCGAATGTTCTCGGCCTCGACCTTGAAGACTCAGGGAAATTCTTGTACGAATATGGATCGACGCGCCTGTTTTACGCGCGGATGCGGTATTTTCAATTTTTGAATTAGCATAGGATTGGGAAAAACTGCAACTGTTTTGGTGCCCATTTCCCTCTTGCCGACCGGCGCCATGCGAGCAAGCTCCCTTCTCCGTCCTCCCTTGCGTTCCTCTCACCATCCTTCTTCGTGCGCATACGCTTTCTCGCACCCGCCCCCCGTAACTGCTTTTCCCTCCCCTTTCTCCGCGCGCGCCTTTTTTCTTTCTTCTTCTTGATCATCTGAATCTTAGACCCGTTTCGTGCTATCCTTCGCGCTCCTCTTCTTCCCGCTATAAAAATCCGTGCTCGAAAACCCAATCGATCCTCCCTCCCCATCTAACCAAGGAGAAGCGTCGTGTAAGTTCGTACTACACGACGATTCTGATTGGCTAAGGTCGAGTTAGGAGGATCAACATGACTTTCGATGGGCGGCTACTTGCAAACTCTCCTATGCCCTCCTTTGCCTCACCCTTCACCCTTCTCCGCATCTCTCTCCCTTCTCGCTACTATAAATTCCGCCGACACCCCCGCAAAACCCTCTCTCAACTCATCGGCCAGCTTCTGGGAAGTAGTGGCTAGGTGATGTGTACGATGCGAGTCGGAAAGTCCTGACTAGCCGACTGTAGACTAGCAGGTGGTGCGCTAGATTGCCACGACGGACTGTGGGATCCGGGCAAGCCACGTCAAGACTAAGTTGGCGGGGTGACGCTCGCAGTGGTGGAGGATGATGCGTGACGGCTGGGATCGTTGGCGTCAGAATGTGAACGAGTAATCTGAGTTGAGTGTATGACTGGCCGGGGGCCGTGCTGGAATTCAATGGCGAGTACGCCCTCTTGGTTATGAATCTCTTCTTTGGTGTGACCTTGTGGCGGTAAAGCCGAACTTTTTTTTTCTCTCTCCATCTCAGTATAACTCTTCCCTCTGATCTGGATACTCCTGTTTGTTTCTGTCACAGTTCTCCTTCTCCTTCTTCCTTGTATGGATGATTTTGCGTAATAAGTCAAAAAGTTATCGTGTGATGGAATGAGTGTGATGACTGTGTTGGATTGGCTTTCTCCGGAACTCTTCCATTAGTTTCCTGGGTAGTCCCCCGAACTAGTGCATTTTGTCTTGTGAATGGTGGATGCGCGTGTATCGACCGCTAAAGATTCTTCCCTTAACACCACCCTGTTGGGAAATTGCATAATTGTCATTTTTGCACCTTCCACGGTGAATGTATGGATGGGAAACTAGAATGCACGGGTACGAAACCCACCTTGATTAGGGCGAGTCGATAGCAGGGGCAATGTTGTTGGGATTTGGAAATGCAGGAATGCTTTGATTTGTGATTTTCGAAGGAAGGTTGCGAGTATGCGATGCATGATCCAAGTACAAAAATAATGGTCGTGTCTCGCCACACATGAACTTTCCTTTCTCTTTCTCAGAACCCTCTGTTTCTCGTGTCTCGCCTTTCCGATTGGATTGATGGGATTGCATGCACGCGATGAACCGTTAAGATATTCCTAATTGTTTGCCATGTGGACTAACGGGCTCAATCCGACTAGGCGCCAACCTCCCGTAACCCCTCTTCGCCCCTTCCCGTATAACAAGGACCGAACGCGAATCTGTGAGTGGAACATACGAGAAGCCGTCGCAAAGATCGGTGGGCAGTACTATTTCCCTCCTGAAAATCGGTGTTCTGGGTTCGTAGGCGCTGAGTTTGTCATTGTGGATACGCACTTTCCGCCAAACTCACTGCTACTACCCTTTAACGAGTTGAGCGTCATCCCGTGGTCGGCAGTGGCACCCCATTGGCCTAACACTTTGTGTAGTGATTGCCAATATCTCGATCACTACCAATCGAAGGGGTTCCACTACCGAACGCGGAACGAGGACGAGTACAAGGAAAGGGCCACGCGATTGAGACCGTCCACGGCGGATACAAAATTGTGTAGCGTGCGGCGTCGGGAGATAGTGCGAAAACGGGATACTAAACACGTGCCCGCTCCCTTCCACTCCAAACGACGAGTCGTGGCTCGATGGGAAGTCCGACAATACTTTTTAGATTGAATTCAAAACTTCCCCGCGTCGCAAATTCCGCGCGCACCGAAACCCGCCAAATTGCTCACTTCATCAGACCAACCCGGGGGATTTCAGTTTTGTCTGTGTCCTCACACTCAATTTCCCAAAAATCCTTGGCACACCCCATCTTGCTGTTTTTCGGGGCCTCCCTTCCGCACCTTTACCACTCCGAACGAAAAACGCAGGGCGTGAGGTTGGTATCGGAGCCGACACGTGTCGGTTCGTTCTAACGTTAGTGAGACGAGCTGGCGAGAGGGAGATCAGCTAAACAACCCAATTGCCTCAGTCCTCCCGTCACTCGCCAAAGGTCTGCGGAGGCCCGAACAGAAATGCCCATGGCTGATGCTAATGGAGCGCCTCCCCGGGTGATGGACCTGATGGTAAGCATGCCCGCTACCTTTCCTTTTTATCCTAACTATACTCATCGAGAGGCATGGCTTGAAGTCGTGCAAGCACAGGGATACGACGTTGAGGATTTTCCCCGCGTCATTACCCTGTTGCTCCGCAACACTACACATGATTGGTTTAGAAGGGACCGATGGGTAGATTGGGATACTTTCAAGAGAGCGTTCCTAGCGCGATTTGATGCGGTCAGTGAAGACGCTGCCTGGTTCGTCCTGAAAACCCGTCTGCAGGAACCAGGGGAATTACTACCCGACTTCGTGGATCGTTTTCAGACCGCCTTGGACAAATTGGGACGGGAAGAGAACGCGGCTCGGGATTTGTTTATCGATCACCTCCGCAATCCCGTGTTGAAGGCGAAACTGCAGAAAAAGGTCCCTCCCAAGACCAATCAACTGTCGGTTATCATCGCCAAGGCCCTCGAGCTGGATCTGTTGGACACGCGTAAGTATATCATTCAGGGAGAAAAAGATATTTCGAATACGATCCAAGACGTGGCGGCCAAGAGACAATCCTGGCTCAGAGCAGTAGGACGATTTTACCCTCGTCCCGATCATGATTAACAAGACGGCCCCGTCCCAGATCCTTCCCCGTATCACTTCCCCGTATCACTTCCCCGTATCACTTCCTACCCCTCTCGATACCGCCTCTCCCTCCGAAGGTAGTACCTGTGAATATAGTCATGGCCCAAGAAGCCGCATCAGTTCCCATCACCAATCTGCACCTAGCCCAGATGATCCATACCGCTACGACTAAACAGTCCGAGTAGATGAATAACCTGTTGCAGATGCAGACTTCCCATATGGATCGACTGGAACAAATTATGACCAAACTCGTAAAGGCTAATCCCAGTTCTTCTCGCCCCGTTCCCCCTCAGTACCCTTTGCTTACTGCTCCTCCCGCGGGAGGACCAGCCCATCCTGCCGCTCCCCTTCAGGTGGCTAACCCAGCGGGAAGGATCGAATGTTATAACTGCAAACAGCCGGGGCACTTCGCACGAGAATGCCCCCAGCCGAAACGTAATCAGCCGCCTCTTGCGGCCGCGCCCGTAGCCTTAAACCAAGGTCGGGTGGCCGCAGTATTAGAGCATGCAAGGGAAGTTTCCCCCTTCATCGTCGATCAATCCTCCCCGACCGATCCGAGCGCATCCACGTCAGGATCCTCTTCCGAGGCTGCAGACATTGTCGATCCAACCGAGTACCTCCAGCTAGCAGGACTGATCGGAGCAATCCGACCCGCCAAGGAAGAACTCGATTGGGTCGAACGTACATCGGAACCAGGACCCCAGTTTCAAACAAGAGAAATCGATCTCCTACAGACACTCAAACAGTTGGATATTCGAGTGTCGATCCTTGTAAGACACCTATTGACTATATCCGAAGCTGCAAACGACAGACTTTTGCAGCAATGCAGAAGAATCATAAGCGCTTTACCTATCAGCGCGATCAGCGTATGCTGAAGAAAAAGCAGGAAGATGAGAGCGAGGCTAATCCTCCTCCAACAGTCGAGTTGAATGCACCAGAAACGGCAAGAATCGCCGCCATCTCCTACGCAGAGAAAGATCACTTTGTGCGTGTACGGTCAGTCCTATGGAAAAGTGCGAAATGTGACTGTGAAGTCTGGGGCAAACCATTTGATGTGCTGATTGACACTGGATCATCAGCAGTACCTGTCTCTCTGAACACCGTCCGAAAGACTGGACGACTCAATTCCATCCTTCCTCTACCAGGGAAGGATAACTATGTCTCAGCCGATGAAAAGGCCATGAACATCATAGGAATCATCGAGAAAGTTGCGATCAAGGCGGGCCGAGTGCATGTGTTGGTTAACGCGTCGCTCATTGACGTGCATTCTTATTCGATACTGTTAGGACTGCACTGGGCGATGGCGGTGGGCGCACGAATCCATTTTGATTCCAAACAACTTGAACTGGTTCTCACCCACATAGGAGGGAAACCTCAGACACTTCCCCTCCGAATCTTTACTCGATCACTAGGGAGATATCCCAGTATCGACCGGATAGGAATGATTCAGAACCTGAAAGAGTCTCTCCCGAACCCTGATGACGAACAGCCCCCTGCGTGGGAAGGCGAGTTCCACGAATATGATTATGAGGAAGAACTGAACAATATGCCCGGCGAGAAAGAATGAAAGCAGTTAGTCGAAATGTTCGATTGCGAGGCGAAAGGAGAATTTTGGATGATCCCCCCACAACTACTCGAACATTCGATTTAGGCTCGAAAAACAGTGAGCCCAGCCGTTCCTCAACCACAGAGAGACGGACTCCTCCTACAACATTCTTGGGAGAACCGATCTTGCAAATTTCCGACATGGCTGACATTTTGGAACCCCCTCGCACGTTATACGAGAGCACGCTTTCACTCCGGGCTAGGTATCAGCAAGTGAATCACTACCTGGATCTATCTGTCTCTCCCCCTAGATCGCTACTCATGCAAGGAGCCATGATCGCTTTGATCAAGGACAAGGCAAAAACTCCGATAACAGATGTTCCGGATCTCATGTAGGAATTAACAGAACTAACAGGAGTTTAGATAGCCAGAAATGTCGTTGATTTTGAAACCGACGCCGAAGTTAAAGAGACCGAGATGATCAGTCCGGCTTCATCACAAATGATTGCTACCGTCTTCTCGGTCCGAACTAGTAGTTCGATGTTTTCCAGCGTGCACGACAGGCGATCACGAAAGATAGATTGGATTGAAGCACCCCTGAATATCGCGAAAGATGCAATAATCATTATCCCCAGTCATGTCCCCCAAGACACCCGAAGATCCCTGATTGATGTGTTGCATGGCTATGCTGAGGTATTGAGTGTGAATGACAGTGATATTGGGTTATTTACTGTAATCGAGTATGCGATCCTTACGGGGGATCGTCCGCCAAGGTGGAGAATCCATATGTTGTTATATATGATTTTTTATTCTCATTTAAGTACTTTAATAAGCATAGAATTATCTAATAATATATTTTTAGCTAAATTGCCAGAAGCCTATGCAATTTTTGATCCACTTGTAGATGTGATGCCTGTTATACCTGTTTTCTTTCTTTTACTTGCATTCGTTTGACAAGCATCAGTTAAATTTCGATAATATTTTCATTAGAAAAAAAGAATGCCTCAATTCTTGATTATGTGAAAATACAAATAAAACTCTATTTTTTCAAGACATACATATAAAAAAGAAGAATCAAAATAGGAATCAATCAATACAAAAGAGAAATTCTTTTTCTATTTGTATTGATTTGATTATTTGAGAATGATTTTTCTTGTTTTTCTAGAATAATAGAGTCTATNTTTGAGAATGATTTTTCTTGTTTTTCTAGAATAATAGAGTCTATGGTATAGAAATAGAAAAAAAAAAGATTCTTGTCTATTTTCTATTAGAATCAATGATGTGTTAATCTTATCTTGCTGTTTTCTTATTATTAACTACCTACTTTGCTGGTGCAAAGAGCATCCGCATTCAAAAGGATTAAGGAGTTCGAAGCAAATGGCTGGATCGAACCCGCTATCGAACCGTGGTCGTTTCCAGTTGTGATTGTGCCGAAAAAAGTAGGAGGGATTCGCATTTTCATCGATTACCGAAAGTTGAATGATATCACGATTAAGGATGTGTATCCTCTTCCCCGGATTGATGAGTTGTTGGATGCTATCGGTGGTGCTCGATTCTTTAGTAAATTTGATATTCGACATGGATTCCACCATCTTTTGGTTTGAAAAGAGGACCGCCCGAAAACGGCGTTCATTCTTTTCGAAGGAACTTGGCCATGGGTTAGATGCCCGATGGGGATTTGCAACGCCCCAGCCACGTTTCAACACGAGATGAATATGGTTTTCCAAAACTTCGTGCGAAAAACGCGGCTGGCGCAGAGCATAATCAACTACTGTGTGATTTTATATATGGATGACATCCTTGTCTTTTCTACTTCTTATGAGGGACATGTGCAACACATTGAGTGGACACTGCACGCACTGAAGGACACAGGATTCAAAGTGGCGGTTGAGAAGTGCCAGTTTTTCCTCACGGAGATCTCCTTCCTCTGCCACGTCGTTACGAACCAAGGGTTTCAGCCGGAGCCCCAGAAAGTGACAGGTGTGAGAGACGCACCGGTGCCGACATCTATAACGCAAGTCTGCGCCTTTTTGGGTTTGGCATCGTACTATCGAAGGTTCATCAAGGGGTTTGCAGCGATCGCGGGACCACTCACGAATCTGCTAAAGAAGGATCAGTCGTTGATCTTGACCCCGCAGTGCGATCGGGCTTTTGGAAAACTCAAGGCGGCCCTGGTTTCGGCCCCGGTCCTTATAAGGCCGGACCCGGAAAAACCCTTTGTTCTCATCACCGATTGGCAACCGGAGGCGGTTTCAACAATCTTGGCCCAGGTGGGACCCGATGGCCTCGAACACGTGGTGGAATACGCGTCCAAAACGGTGTCGTCCTGTAAGCGCAACTACGCGGCCCCGATGGGGGAATGCTACGCAGCCTTGTGGGGGATCCGTCACTTCCGAGCATATTTGTATGGCCGAAGATTCACGCTGGTAACCGACCACGAACCGCTGTTGGCATTGAAGAAGTCCAAGGATTACTCGGGCATGATCGAGCGATGGGCCACCATACTGCAGAGCATGGACTTTGACATCCATCATCGGAAACACGAGAAACATGGCAACGCAGACGAACTGACACGACTTCACCGTCCTGACAAGGGGCCAAGGAGTGAGGAAGTGACCCCTTGGCGCAACCCGGAACCGGCGAACGAGCCTCGATACGGACAAGTGGTGATCCTACCGAAGCGCTAAGTGGACACGTGTACCCGACCCTCTCCTTCCCTCCCCGATTCTCGTCTCTCGGAACGATGGAAACTCCCCCTGACTCACTCTCTCCCACCTGTTCTGATCCCCTCGCCCATTCGGATTTTCTCGCCGTTCTCCCGGACAAATTTTGTTATTTTTGCACGTGTATTTCACGAATTTACAAAGTAAATTGTTACCCCTTCGAATCTGGATTTGCCGATTGGGTAAATTGTGCCACGTGTGTCAATCGTGCGCACGGTGCGTGCGTTCGATACCGAACGAGTAGTAAGGAATGGAAGTGCCCTCTGTGTAGGACGGACAAACTCCCTACCAAGGTTCGATTCGAGGCTGCCCGAACGGACGACCCTGAATACGACAAGAAATACCAACGAGCGGAGGTATGGACAAATAAAATCTTATTAGCTAAATTAGCAGGCCTACCCTTGGACCATCTCGCTAAGCATGACAGACGTCGGGCTACCGAAAGATCCCAAGACTATCGATGGATCAACAGACACTTGGAAAAACGAAAGACGGACGGATCAGGGCTATGGTTGACGGTTCCCCACCCTTTTCAGAGATATGACTGAACTAGGTCCGCGCATGAAGAACAGGCCGCTCATTTCGCAATACGTGTCACCGAGGCAACTATCGACCAAAACCGATGGTTCTGGTCTAATATCCGTGACGATGTGAAGGACGTGGTCGCTAACTGTCTAGTCTGTGCTGCTGACCGCGCACCCCTCCGTGGGCCAAACACGATAGTCCCTACAAAAGTAGAACGACCGCTCCAACGAGTCAGTATGGACACAACTGATATAGATATGCCACCTGGCCCCAATCATTGCGAATACACCATTCTCTTGGTGTTAATCGATCACTTCTCGAAATACATCGACGTCTATCCGTGCAGAACCCGAAAGGCCTCAGAGATGGCCTCATACATCGACCGGTTCCTCAATACCCACCTAGATACAGAGGAGATTCTAACCGACAATGGATCAGAATTTAAAGGTGAGGTAGAGGAATTGCTGATGCGTCGTGGCATTACGCTCCGACACACCGCTCCCCATGTTTCCCAATCGAACGGGCTGGCAGAGAATGCGAATCGCATGATTAAGACCACCCTCCGTAAGAACTTAGCGGCACGCGACAGGCGTCCGTGGCCCGAGATAGTATATTAAATCGTCGGAATTCACCGAGCCACCCCTCGTGAGTCCACAGGGTTCAACCCCTTCCAGCTTCGAACTAATAGCCTCCCATGTGTCGACAATCGGGGTACCACAAAAATTGCCGACAAAGGGGGACGGGACATGCGTGCGGCCCTTAAGGCCAAAGCCAAGAGATAAGCGGATTTAATGGAAAGGGCCGTTCCTAAGCTGGCCCGAAAAAGGCAAAAAATGACCGAACTGGCCCACGATAGGCAGGTCCGTAGCTACGAGGCCCGGAACGGGAATGCGGGCCCACAGCACCAATATAAGTTAGGGGATCTGCTGCAAGTACGCAAATGTGCACGCGACCGCAAACTCGCTCCCAAGTTCTCTGGCTGTTTCCGCGTCGTAGAGTTCGGTCCCAACGGAGCCAACACGGTGCGCATCGTGCCCGAAGCCAGCGCCAGCCATAGCTCCCTCCCCATTGTCCACCACACTTCCTACCTTCGTCCCCTCCCTCCTTCTGAGAATCTTAATCCATCTCTCTTTTCTCCATCCGACGCAAGCGAGGAACTTGTTTCCTCTCCTTCGTCTGCATCTACCTCCCCCTCACCTTCGCCATGAGCTTTATCATTGAGCCAGTCATCCCTGCTCAGCTTCTTCAACCCCGAACCCTTTTGCGATTTCGCCAAGTCGCACATCCCCGTCTTAGTCTCGATCATCTCCGATTTGCGCAACTCTTTGGCGGCGGAGCTTGGTGTGCCGCCGTGGAGATCACCATATCAACCGATCGACGTTCGGCGGTCGTCTTAGAGGAAGCTTTGGGAGTTCGGCATCTTTCGCGGCCGACTCAGAGCGACGTAACGGTGGTAGTAGCCTTCAGCGGCGATTTGTGTACTATCGGCGTGCAGCGGCGCGACGCAGTGGTGACTGACCTTTACCGGTGGGGACAAGAGTTGGCAGCTGATTGGCGGCAGCGACTGGCCCAGCCAGGAGGACAAGAATGTGGGGACCGATTATATCGACACCTTCTCTCTCCGGACCAACGCCATTGACCGCACCCCTCGCCCTTTTCCCCATCTCCATCCCTACCCCGAGCGCCGATAAATCGTTTCTACACCTTCTCTCTTCCCTCCGACCTCCCGATCATCTGGCCATCCTGGGCAAACCCTCTCCTCACTCTAGAAATCTGCCCCTCCTCTACCCTTCCGTTCAGTTCCGCCTACGTTCGCAAGTGGTCTGAGTTCGCAAAGATTAGCGTGTGTATGCTCACGGTGAGGTGCCACTGGTCGCTCTACTATAGCAATCGCGAGCTATAGCACTCTCACGAGATCTCGTTGCTGCTAGCGCAGCTGTGGCCGAAAGAGTCCGGTACCGACGGTACGTTGGTAGGATTGTTGTGTGGAGAGATCGCCAAGGGAGGACGAGCCACAGTCGCTTACGAACTCCTCACCTTTTTGTCGCAGCTCGTTGACGATCTACCGACGGACATCATCTCCTACAATCCAAGTGATCCGAAGCAGACAGGACCTGAAACCTTGGAGAGGAAGTTGACGCCAGCCGTAATCTGGGCAAATTGTACGGAGGATTACGGACAGTATCTGAGCGATCGCGATCCGACGGCTTGGTGTTACTCGGACTTGGACGAGCTTGCACCAGACAACTCCGATTTCAACGAGTTTTGGCAAGCACCGTGGGAGAACGGAGAGTTGCCATCAGACGACGATCCAGGTCGGATAGCCATCGCTAGACTATCGAAGGAGGAGCCAAAAGCCCAGTCGACTTCCAAGGAAGAAGGAGAGGCATCAGCGCCTGAGCCCCGGAAAGCCGCGCAAGGACCGTCGCTCGCTCAAGGAGGATCAGCCCTCAATCCTGCTGCCCCCTCGGATGCTGTTAGCCAACACGATGGCGCACCAGCCTCCCGCCGGCATCGCCGCTCTCGCTCACCTTCTCCAGCCGCTTCCGCCCCCTCCGCGCTTCGTCCCCGTCCTCCTCCCGGTCCGGACGTACCGTCCTCGTCCCGTCTGCCGCCGTCCCCTTGACTTCCTCCGCTTCCGACCTCTCCCCCACCTCAAATTCCCCCTGAACTATCGCGTCTTCGCCAATGGCTTCTTTTTCCATCACGTCGCCGCTCGCCTCCTTTGCACAGTCTTCCCCCACCAATCCCCCTCCTTCCCTTTCAACATCCTCCTCTTTAGTGTCGCCTGGACATGGTCCAACCACATGGAGTTGTACTGTGTCATTTCCGGCACCTTTCCCGTTATGGAGGACTATGAGTCTCTAAGAGATAACGTCCTCCAAACTATTCCCTCCCTATATCCTGATTACCTCCTTTCCCCGTCTCGACCCAATCATCGTTTCCCCCACGCACATCGGATCGTACATTTTGTCGATCTCGGTGATGAAGCGGAGGACTATTTCCCTTCGCTCCCCCTTGAATGGCCCCGACCCCTCCATCATCCCCTCCTTGTCGACTACCGCCGGGCGGATTTTCAATAACGAGGCCAGGGTGCAGAGTACACGGAGGATCCGCAGACGATGATGGCGTCACCTGGACGACCTCCGACGGCTCCAGCAGCTCGACGCAGCACACTCACAAAGAAATTGCAATTGCAGTTGGCGTCAACATGAACTCTGGCTCAAATACCTGCTCGATGCGAACATTCTCTCTCCTGATTCACATCATACACTTGGTTCCTCATGCATCCTCTCATCCCCCTCTCTCCTTCTCCGCCATAGCATGCAATCAGGAGATCTTATAATTTTGGAACCCCCTCCACGTCACATATGTGACGTGCTAGTTTCCGGACCCGCGCCATCTTCCGGAACCCTTTCTTTTTCTCGTGTTTCTCTGCATCCAGATGTGTACAGTTCGACCCCGAGACCCCCCCCTTCCCCTCCCCTTGCTGTCCGTGTCCGATTCAAGGTACCTTGCGGAAATATGTCAGCTCCTTTCTTTCTTTTGTTTAATTGAAAATGCATGGGAATTTCGCGCGCCTTAGTAAGCGCACTTGGAATTTGGCTCGGCAGTTAGAAATCTTGGAATTACCGAAATACCGCGCGACCTTCCGCGCGCGAATGTTCTCGGCCTTGACCTTGAAGACTCTGGGAAATTCTTGTAGGAATATGGATCGATGGAAGATTTTCTTTCCCGCGCCTGTTTTGTGCGCGAATGCGGTATTTTCAATTTTTGAATTAGCATAGGATTGGGAAAAACTGCAATTGTTTTGGTGCCCATTCCCCTCTTCCCGACTGGCGCCATGCGAGCAAGCTCCCTCCTCCTTCCTCCCTTGCGTTCCTCTCACCATCCTTCTTCGCGCGCATACGCTTTCTCGCACCCGCCCCCCGTAACTGCTTTTCCCTCCCCTTTCTCCGCGCGCGCCTTTTTTCTTTCTTCTTCTTGATCATCTGAATCTTAGACCCGTTTCGTGCTATCCTTCGCGCTCCTCTTCTTCCCGCTATAAAAATCCGTGCTCGAAAACCCAATCGATCCTCCCTCCCCATCTAACCAAGGAGAAGCGTCGTGTAAGTTCGTACTACACGACGATTCTGATTGGCTAAGGTCGAGTTAGGAGGATCAACATGACTTTCGATGGGCGGCTACTTGCAAACTCTCCTATGCCCTCCTTTGCCTCACCCTTCACCCTTCTCCGCATCTCTCTCCCTTCTCGCTACTATAAATTCCGCCGACACCCCCGCAAAACCCTCTCTCAACTCATCGGCCAGCTTCTGGGAAGTAGTGGCTAGGTGATGTGTACGATGCGAGTCGGAAAGTCCTGACTAGCCGACTGTAGACTAGCAGGTGGTGCGCTAGATTGCCACGACGGACTGTGGGATCCGGGCAAGCCACGTCAAGACTAAGTTGGCGGGGTGACGCTCGCAGTGGTGGAGGATGATGCGTGACGGCTGGGATCGTTGGCGTCAGAATGTGAACGAGTAATCTGAGTTGAGTGTATGACTGGCCGGGGGCCGTGCTGGAATTCAATGGCGAGTACGCCCTCTTGGTTATGAATCTCTTCTTTGGTGTGACCTTGTGGCGGTAAAGCCGAACTTTTTTTTTCTCTCTCCATCTCAGTATAACTCTTCCCTCTGATCTGGATACTCCTGTTTGTTTCTGTCACAGTTCTCCTTCTCCTTCTTCCTTGTATGGATGATTTTGCGTAATAAGTCAAAAAGTTATCGTGTGATGGAATGAGTGTGATGACTGTGTTGGATTGGCTTTCTCCGGAACTCTTCCATTAGTTTCCTGGGTAGTCCCCCGAACTAGTGCATTTTGTCTTGTGAATGGTGGATGCGCGTGTATCGACCGCTAAAGATTCTTCCCTTAACACCACCCTGTTGGGAAATTGCATAATTGTCATTTTTGCACCTTCCACGGTGAATGTATGGATGGGAAACTAGAATGCACGGGTACGAAACCCACCTTGATTAGGGCGAGTCGATAGCAGGGGCAATGTTGTTGGGATTTGGAAATGCAGGAATGCTTTGATTTGTGATTTTCGAAGGAAGGTTGCGAGTATGCGATGCATGATCCAAGTATAAAAATAATGGTCGTGTCTCGCCATACATGAACTTTCCTTTCTCTTTCTCAGAACCCTTTGTTTCTCGTGTCTGGCCTTTCCGATTGGATTGATGGGATTGCATGCACACGATGAATCGTTAAGATATTCCTAATTGTTTGCCATGTGGACTAACGGGCTCAATCCGACTAGGCGCCAGCCTCCCATAACCCCTCTTCGCCCCTTCCCGTATAACGAGGACCGGACGCGAATCTGCGAGTGGGACATACGAGAAGCCGTCGTAAAGATCGGTGGACAGTACTATTTCCCTCCTGAAAATCGGTGTTTTGGGTTCATAGGCGCTGGGTTTGCCATTGTGGATACGCACTTTCCGCCATACTCACTGCTACTACCCTTTAATGAGTTGATCATCATCGCGTGGTCGGTAGTGACACCCCATTGGCCTAACACTTTGTGTAGTGATTGCCAATATCTCGATCACTACCAATCGAAGGGGTTCCACTACCGAACGCGGAACGAGGACGAGCACAAGGAAAGGGCCACGCGATTGAGACCGTCCACGTCGGATACAAAATTGTGTAGCGTGTGGCGTCGGGAGATAGTGCGAAAACGGGATACTAAACACGTGCCCGCTCCCTTCCACCCCAAACGACGAGCCATGGCTCGGTGGGAAGTTCGACAATACTTTTTAGATTGAATTCAAAACTTCCCCGCGTCGCAAATTCCCCGCGCGCTGAAACCTGCCAAATTGCTCACTTCATCAGACCAACACGGGGGATTTCAGTTCTATCTGTGTCCCCACACTCAATTTCCCAAAAATCCTTGGCACACCCCATCTTGCTGTTTTTTGGGACCTCCCTTCCGCACCTTTAGCACTCCGAACGGAAAAGAGCGCAGGGCATGAGGTTGCGCGTCACATTCTGCCTTGCCGGTGGAGAAGGAACCAATTCAAGAGTCCATGCGTCAACAATGACTCCAGCAGACAACCTGTTAGTTCAATCCTTCCTCTTTTCATTTCTTTTGAAAGAACTACTTAGCGGGCAGGAGGATCCAAGTTCCTTTTTTTTTCCACATAGGGTCTCGCTCCACTAGTCACGAGTCTCGAAAAATTTAAAGAGTAGTTTAAGAGCTGTCAGACCCTCTCAGCTTTCGAAATTCACCCCTAGGGCACTGGGCCCGTGAAAAAAAAGAAGGAAGGTGTCGCCCCGCCACCATCACCACAGGCCCCACAACGTAATGACAGTTAAAAAAAAAAGAAAAACATTTTGAAATAACCTATAAAACAACAAACAAAAATGCTCATGCTGGCTCGTTCCGTGATTTTTTTTCTTTTTTAATTAAAAATAAAATATTCGTGAAAAAAAAATGAAAAACTTATGGCGGTGGATCCTCCAATGACCCCCACCCTCCCACCAAAAAAAACTCCCCAGCCCCCCCTTAGAAAAAGAACCCCTTTCCGAGCCCCGTGACTGCTGTGATCGCCCGACGGGATCCGCTCACAGACACCCCCGTTCATGAAGGGGAGTACGGCACTGATTATCACTATATTTAATACCAATTGGCCTAGCTCAGGGCATACTCACACTATGACCCATATTCCCAAACTCACAAAGAAAGACATCCATGGCCAGTCACATATACTTCCCAAGACCCCCATTGCATTATTTCTGTGCCCATTTGGCAAGGTTGATGGCGGATCATTCGTGAGGTGTGCCTTCACTCGAGGACTTCTATTGTCCGCAGAAAATCTTAGGGCATACTCACACTATGACACCCAATCCAAAAAACATGCGGAATTGGCCGATTTGAGGTTCTGGGCATGGCTCGGGTCGCACTGCTGCACCTTTTCAGATGGGAGAAGGCCATGGCCGTCTGAAGCAAGGGTGATTTGGTACTTTGCTGGTCACACAACACCATCCACAAATTGTGCAAGAACTTCCGTGAACGAATGTTCACCAATTCTCTAAGACAGAGCTAAAAAATAAATAGAGCATTTGGTCTACGAAACACCCGCGGATGCAGCCACGGGGTCGAGCTCGGAGAGCGGCCGTATTCATGTCCGCAACCGCGGCTGGCCTTGGCAGCACCATGGACATGAATTTACCCGATTTTTTTGAATAAAAAAAAAAATAATATATATATATATATATATATATATCGTCACAAACAGAACTGCTCGGTAAACCGTAGGCAGAGAGAGAGAAGAGGATAACAAACGATATATATATATATATACAGGGTTGCCAGGCCGAACCTACGGAGGCCCCTAAGCTGACCCCCGAACGTTCGGGCGTTAGGGTCCTCGTACGAGGCCCGAACTCGAAGGGGTTCGGACCCCGCAAAAAAACTATTTTGGTACCTAAAAATTATTATTTTTTTCTGATTTGTTTTTTGTGAGTTCTCTGTTATGTAAGCTACCTGTCTCTTAATTTTGAAGTCATTCTGTGGAGCCAAACAATAATGAAAAATCTGCAAAGATGGTGGTGTCAAAACTTGCTTTCCCACTTACTAATTTGTTTTTTTCTCTTTTCACTTTTTGTTTTCTCTTTATTTCGGGACCTCAAAAAAATTATTATTTTTTCAAACTTTATTTGTAGGTTCTTCATTAGGTAAGATACATATGTATAAAATTTCATGGCATTTGACACAGCCAAAACAAAAAGAAAAATCGCCAAAGATGGCGGTGTCAAAAACTTGCTCGCCCACGCAATAATTTCATTCTCGTTTTATTTTTTCTTATTTTCATTAATATTATTTAGTTTTCGTATTTGATTTTTATTTCAAATTTGGTAAGGAATTTGGATGTCCTGTTGAGGCAAATGTTGTTTAGTTTATTCTTCTGCATGACATATTTGTTTTTCAGAATTTTTGGAAACGTTTTTTTTGTTTTTTTTTTTTTTGGTTCCGCGTTCGGTCGAACGTCCGAACGCGTCGAGAGGGGGTCCCAAACGTTCGGGCGTTCGGGTTCGGGTGTTCGGCCTGTCCCGAACGCCGGCAACCCTGTATATATGTATCGTCAAACAGAACTGCCCGGTAAACCGTAGGCAGAGAGGGAGAACATATATATATATATATATCGTCATATATATATATATATATGGGTGTTTTGCTGGCTTGTGATGGGGTGTGAACCGACAGTCTGTAGAGTTTTCCATCTGGTGTGGGTGAGTGATAGTCTACTTTGATTTTGGTTAAGGTGGATTATCACTTACAGTGTAATCA
>BFEA01000077.1:1891798-1905486 GCA_003427395.1 Chara braunii | reverse complement strand
AAAAAAAAAAAAAAAAAAAAAAAAAAAAAAAACACTATCATTGGTCCTCGGTGCCCGCGATGGGCGCGATCCGCTCCAGTTTATAAGGGTGTCTTGTACGTCCTCCAAAACTGGCAAGTCGGAGGGGAAAGAGGAAACAACACACGCACAGAGGGGCACGAAAGACAACCAGCGAGTGCCCGACGTCCACGTCAGCTCTAAGGCTCGGCTCGACGGACGTGGCCAGCCCTACGGATCCACTCTTGTTGCTCAATCGCCGAACAAATAGACGCGTCTCGGGGCGAAGAACTCAAACTAGGACAATCCTGGACGCATGTGGCCCAAATGACGACCAGATGCAGTCAAACTTAATTTCCGTTGGGTGGGAGTACGCCCTCAAGTCAACACGCATGCGCGACTTCCCCGCCAGGGCAATTCTCTCAGCCCCTGGAGAACACCGGCCAGCCGCGGGATTTCGCCCATTTCCCTAATTTCCCTATTTGAGACCATGCCTATTGGTGCCATGTTGGGGCAGGCAAATTTCCAGAGCGTCATAACGTGAGCTATGACCGTAGCTTGTACGCTGAAATTGATATGTCCGTCGCCGCGCTGGTGCGACCATGGCTTTTGAGTCGATAACCCTGACGGGCCTGACCTCGAGTCCATCCGTGTGAAGAATCGAACCGGCACACTCAGAGCCAGGAAAGCCATGCCCCTATACTTCTTCTTTTTTCTTTTTTTTTCGGAAGGCCCCTAGACTTCCGAACATGACCCCCAGGCCATTGTCCTTGCGGAGACCATCCCCTGTATTTGTTGTGGTCTTGGGAGAGCTTGGGACCATCTCTCCCCCTTGCACACAGCCAAGCCCAGAAGAAGGAAACGCAGAAGCTGGACCATGGCCCGAGGCAGATCCAGACCTACCACTGGACCATCTTGTCTCCAAAAGGTCCCCCGGTCTGAGGAGAGATTGGGAGAAGGGCGATGGCATGGGAAACCATAGTTACTATGCCTGTACTCACAGAAGGTAAGGTGTCCAGGCCTGGACATCATGCCCGTACTCACAGAAGGTAAGGTGTCCAGGCCTGGACATCACGTCTCCAAAAACCATAGCCGGCATGAACCCCACCTGTCTGCGGAAGTTCAGAAGCTTTTCTTTCTCAAATCGCTACTGTCGGAATGTATTTGGCCCCTCCGCCGCCAGGTTGCTGCGAGGCCACAAGTCCTTCAAAGCTCGGTGTGACGCCCAAACCTCACGCCCGGCGCGACTTCCTGGTCGGAGTAGGGTGTGGGCCTGGAAGTGCGAAAAGGGGTGTGCCAAGGATTTTTGGAAGGTGGGGGTGGAGTCCCAGGTCGGAACTGAGATCTCCAGTGGCAAGGTTCAGGGGCATAGATGCAATAGAGCAATGGGAAAATTTACGGGCGCAGGCTGGCACGTTGGTGGTGCGGGGCCGTCCGATCCTGACGCTATCGCCAGATCTGGGGAGCCTGTCGAGGCGGTCCTTGGGGCTCACGTCTGCGGGGCCCGCCACGTGGCGTGGGTTGGTGGAAACTAGGCCCAGGTGCCGAGGCTTCGGGGGTTCGGGTATGGGCACGCCGCCTGCTGCTTCGGCACGGGGTGGAGGGCCAGTAGGGTGCTATGGAGTTCCACGGTACTACTGTAAGCTGATGATAGGGGAGGAGGAGGTGGTATGGTGGGAAATTAGTGGCGATAAGGGCGAAGCCGGGAGTTATGAAATACTGCGTGTTGTACGTGTTTGGGTAGTCGGGTCCCCATGGGTCGCTTCGTACGGCGAGATGAAATTCCCTAGCGCAGAATCTATCGTTCTCTGTGAGGCAGTGGAATACCGGGTTCCTCAAATTTCCCCGTAATCGGAGCTGCTCTTCTTCCCAGATTTCTCGGTACCCGAAATACTACTCGTAATCCTTGGAATTCCAAGATACGTCGGAACTCCGCGAGCTTGTCATTCTTTCATCACTCACGCCTTGGAGGATGAGTTAATCGGGGAGATCACCGCTTGTAAGTGAGTAAGAGAGATGCGATCGAGTCGCACTTACTCGTGATGGGTACCCTGATCCCGATTGACATCGACTCCTACTTCAGTGAGGGGCTGGCTACGCGCATTGGCGAGTCCGAGTGGTATGGACACATGTAAGCCGCGCTCCGTCCGGATCGCACTTGCATGTGCCCATATGGCACGTCGGATGGTGTGCTCCAGACTACCCGTAAGATACGACAAGCCAACACACTCTATTAATCACGCCAACATGCAATCCCCATTTTCACTCATCATGTACGAGGGTTCGAGGGAAACGATCAAAAACGAAAGGCGAGGGTGCGCGAACCGTCCATACATCATTTGCAAAAGAGGATTCCGGAGAAGGAAAGAAAAAGGAGAAAACATCGATGAAAAACCAAATCAGACAACAGGACGAGTATATGGCCGCAAAGACAAGGGCGAATTGCCCGTAATTGACACCAAAATTTATATACACAGATAAAAAAGGGAACGAAAAGAAAAGCGCAAATCCATGTCCATCCTCAATCTCAACTCTCTCTCCTCTCTCTCTCTATCCGATGCCGACAGTCCGTCGTCGAGCACCAACACACGAAGCCGTCACCCCGCTTAGTCCTCCTGCGCCCGTCAGGTTCGCTCCGCGCCCACAGTCCGTCGTGGCCCGCGTCAACCCCGCGCATTCGGCACCAGCTCGTCGGGTCGCCCGACTCCCACTTCACTCACCTCTTACTTCGCTCGTGTGCCGACCCTCTCGATCGCGCAACCCTGAGCTTTCAACAACTGTTAAGAGAGCAAGTTAATCGCGCAGCCGGAATTTATAGCGTGCATGCATGCACAAAGAACACGGAATTACAAGGACGTAGATAGATGGGGGAGAGGGAGTGCCTATGTTTGCATGGCCGGGCCGCGGCGTGGGGGACCTACCCACTCCACGCATCGATCCGAACATGCAAACGCGGCTACCCAATGTAGGCAGGGGGGGGGGGAAGGAAGAAACGAGGCGGGAAGAAGAAGAAGCAAGAAACAGAAAGATACAGTTACAAAAGTATGCGCCAAAAATTACAGTTGCAAAAGGATTGAGGCGCCAATCAATCAAGGTTCCGGCGCAGCAACAAGAAAAAGCGCGCGAACATGCAGAGCAGCGCCTTAGAAAAACAAAAATTCCAAAATTCCTAAATTCCTAGCTAGCCTGCCGAAAAGGTCCGAAAAGAAAATAAAAATTCCGAAGACCGTATGGCTCCGACCAAGATTCGAAAAAAAAATTCAAGAAAGAAATTCAAAAAGAGACACCGAAATTCCCGCGCGATGTCTGCGCGCCCAAGAGTCCGACAAAACAAAATTAAAAGAAGGAAAACGAAAGAAAAGAAGGGACGTCAATGTTTATTAATCGCGCACTTGGTGCGCATTCCGCATCCGTGCAAGTTTCGCCCCTTTTTCCCAGTGTATTCCCGAATTGTCCCCAACTGTCATCAGAAGCTCGTGCGAGAACGAAGAAAGAACAAAAAAGCAAGGACACACATGTAATTTTCCATCAACCCATCCAATCGACGTGGGACCCCGCTTAGCACTTCGTGCCGAAAGTCGCGCGTTACAGAAGCTAGTTCATCACATCGGCCTAAGCAATGGAAAAGGCTGGTGGCACCCGGCATAAAGATTCTATTACATACCCGGTTCAACAAAATGTGGAGTGCAGTGGAAATAGGCATCTGAAAAAGACACTCGAAACCCAATCTATTGGTGAGGGGTGACACCTCTGGAAAAAGGATCCAACTTTCATAGTTACATGTGGTCAGCAGCCTCACGCATGTCCATTTCGTTGCAACTACGAATAGGCATGAGGCTAAGCCTCGCGGGCAAAAATGCAAAACGGCCAGCCCCCTCTGATGCGAATGAATACAAACCCGTGTGGTGCATCGATTCATCCACTGCATTAAACCACCACTCCCCCCAACAATAAAAAATTGGCATTCCGGGACCACAGGGCTGAAAACGGCGGGGGTAGTCCGGCCGGTTACCCTCGAATTGCCCAGGCTCGTGTAGCGGTATGTGACGAACCACTTCCCTATCCCGTGCCATCTGTCGTACCCTTTCCTTTGCTTGTATCATACCAACCCCAAGAAAACCCCGTTTTGAGTTCCTGCTTTCGGGTGCCGCATTTTCCTTTTTGAGAGCTTTTTCGACTGTTGAGTTCTGTTTTTCTTCTTGGAAAGTCAGGAAATACATGGGAATTTACGTGCACCTTAGTGAGCGCACTGGGAATTGAGCTCGATAGTTGGGAATTCCGGGATAAGCGGAACTTCGACGTGTCCTTTTTGGGTGTGTGAATGTTCTTGGGCGCGTCGGGGAAAACTCTCGGAATTTCGCGTGAATACGAATAGGCGTAGGATTTTTTCCGCGTCGCTTCTTTGAGCGGGGATATGGTGATTTCAATTTTGAATTAGGATAGAAGCAAACTGTAATTGTTTCGGTGCCTTTTTCTTTCTTTTTTTGTTGACGGCGCCACGCATGCAGAGGCTTACTCCTCTCTGTCCCCCGCATCGCTCCCTCCCTCGCTCCCTTTCCTTCTCCCTCCTCTTTCTCTCTCCCCGTAACTGTTTCTTCCTCTCCCCCTCCCCCGTCTTGCTGTTTTGCGCGCCCATTTCCCTTTCTTGATCGTCAGAATCTTGGACCCGTCTTGCGCCACCTCTCGCGCCTTTTCTCTTCTCACTCTCTGAGTCTGGCGTACGACTCCGAGTCGATCCCCCGATAACTCCCGCTCGCCAATCAGGTGAGTGGATCGATAGGACCTTTCTATCGTGCGACGAATCTGATTGGTTGAGCCTTGAGTTCCGAGGGATCAACATGGCGTTCTCGGAGCGCTCTTCTCAAAGTCTTCTCCTCCTTCTCCTCCTACACCCCCGCCTTCCCGTCGTTCTCTTCCCCTTCTATCTCCTCTGTCGCAACTATAAAACCCACAAGCGCGCCCGCCAAGCTCTCTTACATTCTCGACTCTCAAGCCAGCTTCCGGGAAGCAGTGGCTAGGCAGAGTGTTTGAAGCGATTCGAAAAGTCCTGTCGAGCTGACGATAGACTGGCCGGTTGCGCGCTGGATCGCCACGACGGACTGTGGGATCTGGGTGAACCGTGTCGAGTTTACGACAGCGGGGTGACGATCGCAGTGGTGGGAGTTAGCACGCGACGGCCGGGATCGTCGATGCGGGTATGAGGATCGATGTTGAGTTGATTGGCCCGGGGCCATATTGGAATTAACGGCGAATACCCCTTTGTTGCGGATTGTTATCTTTGGCGTGAGTGTACGGCGGTGACGCCGAACTTTTCTCTTCCTGGATCTTGTCATCTTCTATTTTGGACTTTCTTTCCTTCGACTCTCTCTCTCTCTCTCTCTCTCTCTCTCTCTCTCTCTCTCTCTCTCTCTCTCTCTCTCTCTCTTTTTCTTCTCGAAAGACGATGCGTCTGAATGATTGTCCCTCTCTTGAATGGGAATGAGTCGGCCTCCTGTCTTATGTGTGAAAGAACTTCTTCCGAAACTATTCCATTAGTGTCCTGGGTAATCCTCCTACGCAAGAACCCCGTCTACTTGTCTTGTGAACGGTGGATGCGTGTGTACTGTGCAATGCGATCCATCTTTTCCTGTGAATGTCTCATTTTCGCACCTTCCACAGTGAATGCATGTATAGAGATGCGTGACTTTTCGGATTGATTAGATGAGTGTCGTCGGGATTTTGTTTGAGAATACAAGAATGTTTAGATCTATAGTCCCGAACGCACTGCGCATGCCATCTGCCTTATGCGGCACGACATCAGCACCCACGCCACCAGGCGACCTTGAAAAACAAGGCGCCAAAAACCAACGTTGTGTTGAACTGAGTCGCGGGTCGGTCCCTTAGCCCTATTCATGATCAAGCTGATGTGTGTCTGCTCTCTTGTGTGTCAAGAAGGGTAGATTGAGGGACGCATGAATGATTTTTGCTCTTAATGATGCCTCTGGATATATGTGATTGATTGATATGTGGACTGACAAGCATCCTTCGATTGGGCGTCAGCCTCCCGTATCTCTCATCCCAACGCGAYCTTYTCCCTACAGTGAGGAAAGGACACGTGTATGTGAGTGGGACGTACGAGAAGCCGTCGCACAAATCGGTGGACAGTATTACTTTCCTCCGGCGAACCGTTGTTCTGGGTTCGTAGACGCCGGATTTGTCATTATTGATACGCACTTTCCACCCTATTCGATATTGTTGCCGTTTAATGAGCTGATCGTCATTCCGTGGACGGCAGTGGCGCCCCATTGGCCCCGCACTCTGTGCACGGAGTGCCATCGTTTCGATCGCTACGAAGCGGAGGGCTTCCACTACCGAATATGGAGTGAGGAGGAGCATAAGGAAAGAGTCACTCGGCTTAGACCATCCACGTCGGATTCGGAGCTGACCAGCGAACGACGACGAGATCTGATACGAAAACGAGACACGCAAAGCGTGCTAGAGCCTTTCCGTTCTAAACGACGGGCTGTAGCCCGGTGGGAAGCCCGACAGTACTTTCTGGATTGAATTTGGATCTTTCTGTTTTCATGCCATGTCCGCGCGCGCATCCTGCAACGCGCGAAACTAATCGACTTGCTTCATCGGACCATCACGAGGGATTTCAGTTCCATCTGTGTCCCCACACTCAATTTTTCAAAAATCCTTGGCACACCTCATCTTGCTGTTTTTTTGGGCCTCTTTCCTCACGTCTCACACCCCGAACGAAAGACAGCACAGGGCGTGAGGTTGGTATCGGAGCCGACACGTGTCGGTTCTGATGATAGTAAGTCGAACTAGCGAGAGGTAGGAGAGACCCTCAACTAGCTCGTCGAGATCGCCCCGTAACCAGGTCCCAGTCTAGTGTGACTGCACCAGCAGTTCCAATGGTGGACGGTACTAGGGTGATCGTTAGCATCCCTGCCCCTTTTCCCTTCTTCCCTAACCATACCCATCCCGAGGCCTGACTAGAAGCTGTCGAAGCTCAAAACTACAACGCAACCGATCTTCCCCGTGTTTTGATATTACTACTTCGCAACACATCACATGACTAGTTTAGAAAACATACGTGGGTAGATTGGGATACTTTCAAGCGAGCATTCTTGGCTCGATTCGACAAGGTTAGTGAAGATGCCGCCTAGTATGTACTCAAAAATCGACCACAAGGACCAGGGGAATTATTGTCTGATTTCGTCGATCGATTTCAAACCACGTTGGACAAATCCGGGCGAGACAAGAATTCCGCTCGAGACTTGTTTATTGATCACCTTCGAAGTACGACCTTGAAAGGGAAACTGCAGAAAAAGGTTCCGCCGAAAACAGCCCAGTTATCGGCTATCATTACTAAGGCGTTGGAGCTAGACTTGGCTGATACAAAAAAATATATCAGCCAGGGAGACGAGGAAATTACAGATACCATACGGGATGTAACGACCAAAAGGCGATCATAGCTACAAGCAGTCGAACGATTTTATCCCCGCCCCGACCATGATCTTCCCGGCGGGATTGTCTCCGATATCCCGACTGTTTCTCCTCCATCTCCCCCGGTGAATCAATCGATCGCAGCCGTTAGAAGCGGAACTTCATCTGAACCCCTCTCGCCGGCCGTAACTAATCTTCACCTTGCCCAAATGATCCATAGGGCTACTACCAAGCAGTCCGAATGGGTGAACAACTTGATCCAAATGCAGGCCGCTGATATGAAGCGGATGAAACAGATAATGAGCAGACTCATTAAGCCTAACCCAGCTCCTGCTCGGCCTGCCCCTTCATCGTTTCCACTCTTACTTGCCCCACCTGCTCCAGGGTTCGCGCCTCAGTTCCCTCATCTAGCTAATTCAGTAGGGAAGATCGAATGCTTTAACTGCAAGCAGCCCGGGCATTTCGCCCGAGACTGTCCGCAGCCGAAACGTAATCAGCCTCCCCCTGCTGCGGCCCCAGTCGCCCCTAATCAAGGACGAGTGGTCGCTTTGATGGACACGGACCAGGGAGGAGAGCTCGTAGCGTATGCTCCAGTACAGCCTTCCTCTTCGGCGATAATAGCGTCGACCTAAGGAGCCTCTTCCTCTGACGCTGCTGATGTGGTCGATCCCCTCGAGTATCTCCATCTTGCCGAAATGATCGGAGCAATCCGATCGGCCCAAGATGATCTCGAATGGGTCGATGGCGAGTCCAATCATGGACCACAGTTTCGAACAGGGAATATTGATGTACTGAAAACGCTCAAGCAATTAGATATTCACGTCCCTATCCCAGTAGGGCATCTGCTCACCATATCTGAAGCGGCGAACCATAAACTTTTACAACACTGCCAGAAAAATCAAAAGCATTTCACCTATCAACGCATACAACGGATGTTGAAGAAGAAAGAAGAAAGCGAGGAAGTCGTACCCCCTGAGCCTGACACGAAAAAATCGGAACCTGAAGCCGCACGTATAGCAGCGATTTCTTTAGCAGAAAAAGATTACTTCGTACGAGCTCGGCCGGTACAATGGTAAAGTGCGGAATGTGACTGTGAAGTGTGGGGCAAACCGTTTAATGCCCTTATTGACACAGGGTCTTTTGCCGTGGCCATGTCATTGGATACTGTCAAACAGACGGGACGACTGGGATCCATTCTTCCTCAATCTGGCAAAGACAATTATGTCTCTGCCGATGAGGAAGCAATGAACATCGTAGGCATTATGGAGAATATGGTCGTAAAAGCTGGACGAGTACACGTCCTTGTTAACGTGCTCGTAATAGATGTACGTTCCTATTCTGTGTTGTTGGGATTACCTTGGGCGATAGCGGTGGGCGCACGTCTACATTTCGATTCGAAGCAACTGGTGCTCACACAAATTGGAGGAAAACCTCAAACTGTTCCTTTGCGAGTTTCCACCCGAACGATGAAACGGGTCCCCGACCCGGCCCAAATAGGGATGATCCGATACATTGATCCCGATGAATGCTCTCCCTCGCGCCTCGAGGATGAAATCAAAGAACAAGAATACGAAGAAAAGATGCCCAGTGAAGAGGAATGGAAATATCTCGTTGAACTTTTCGAACACGAAACCCCTGAAGAATTTCGAGAGTGCCCCGACACCGCTCGAAGTTTCCACGTGGATTCTGAAGACAGTGCATTCACACCTCTAACAACCCAGGTCAATCCTTCAGTCCTCCTCGGGGAACCCATATTGCAAGTTTCCGACCTGGCTGATGATTTGGAACCCCCTCGCACATTATACGAGGGAGCTCTTTCCTTACGAACGCGTTATCAACAAACGAAACAATATTTGGATGTCTTTGTTTTCCCGCCCAGACCATTACTAACGACAGGAGCCACCATCGCCTTGATTAAACAAGAGGTGGAAGCACCGGTAAGTGACGTACCTAATCTGATGCAAGAAATGACAGATCTAACAGGGCTAACTGTGGAACCGACTTCGGTTGATTCAGAGACCGACGCTGAAACTAAAGAAACGGAGATGATCAGCCCCGCTGAGTCCCAGATGATAGCAACTGTCTTCTCTGTGCAAACAAGTAGTTCCGTTTTCTCTAGTGTCAATAAGTGGAGGGAGCGGCCGGTTGATTGGATCGATATCCCCCTTAAGATGTCCAAGGAATCAACGATCACCCTCCCGAGTCACGTTCCCACGGAACTACGAAAGTCGTTAATCCATGTGTTAAATGGTTACGCATATGTATTGAGCGTGCACGATAATGACATCGGCCTGACAAATGTGATCAAACATGCTCAACGAGCGGCCACCCATTCTCACGGGAGACCAGCCACCCATTAGTTGTGTTCCTTACCGATATTCGCCAGCTCAATGAGCGGCCGCTTTTCAGCAGGTTAAGGAGTTCGAAGCTAATGGATGGATTGAACCCACTATAGGAGTAATCGTATCTAAAAAGGCCGGAGGGATTCGCATCTGCATTGATTATCGAAAGTTGAATGATATCACGATTAAAGATGTGTATCCCCTCACCCGGATTGATGAGTTGTTGGATGCGATTGGGAGTGCTCAATTTTTCAGCAAGTTTGATGTTCACCATGGGTTCCATCATCTTTTTATTCGAGAAGAAGATCGTCCGAAAATGACGTTTGTGCTTTTCGAGGGTACATGGCAGTGGATTCGATGTCCGATGGGTATCTGCAACGCCCCTGCGACTTTTCAGCGGGCCATGAACATGGCTTTTCATAATTTCGTACGGAAGACTCGCCTGGCGCAGAGCATCATCAACTACTGCGTGATTGTGTACATGGATGACATCCTGATGTATTCGAGCTCCTACGAGGGACACGTGCAACACATCGAGTGCGCACTGCATGCGTTACGAGAAGCAGGTTTCAAGGTGGCACTTGAGAAGTGTTAGTTTTTCCTCACCACCAATTCTTTCCTGGGGCACGTGGTGACAGACAAGGGACTCCAACCGGAGCCGTAGAAGGTGGCAGCTGTCAGGGACGCGCCAGTGCCTACCACTATCACGCAAGTTCGCGCCTTTCTAGGCCTAGCCTCGTATTACCGAAGATTTATTAAGGGCTTCGCGGCGATTGCGGGACCCCTCACAAATCTCCTGCGCAAGGATCAGCCGTTGATCTGGACGCCGAAGTGCGATCAAGCGTTTTTCAAACTCAAGGCTGCTCTCATTTCGGCTCCGGTCCTTATAAGACCTGATCCCGAAAAGCCTTTTGTTCTCACCACCGACTGGCAGCCAGAGGCGATTTCGGCGATCCTTGCCCAGGTGGGACTAATCGGACTCGAGAATGTGGTAGAGTATGCGTCCAAATCAGTACCCGCCTGCAAGCGCAACTACGCCGCTCCGACGGGAGAATGCTATGCGGCTCTTTGGGGAATCAGTCACTTTCGTGCTTACCTGTACGGGCGAAAATTCACCCTGGTGACTGATTATGAGCCTCTGTTGGCTCTGAAGAAGTCGAAGGATTACTCAGGTATGATCGGGCGATGGGCAACAGTGTTGCAGAGCATGGACTTTGACATCCGCCATCGGAAGCACGAGAAACACAGGAATGAGGACGGGCTGACACGTCTGCATCGGCCTGAGAAGGTTCCAAAGGGTGAGGAGGTGATTCCGTGGAACGAACCCGAACAGGAGGACGAACCTTGGTACGGCCAAATGGAGATCTTATCGAAGCAGTAAGTGGCACGAGGACTAATTGTTCTGTTCTACCCTCCCTGCATCCTCTCCTCCTCTAACATCATGGCTACTCCACTCGCCTCCGCAACCCCTTCATCTCCTGCTAATTCTGCCCCTCTCACGTCCTCCACTTTGCGGATACTGACCGTATGGGAGTTGGTTACCCATCTATTGATATTGATTGGGGGACAGGTGACTAAACTACAACTTACAATGTTAAAGCCTATAGGTGATACCGGCGAGATCCAACTGGTTTGTTTGATGTACCTATTGGAAGTCAGAGGACCCATAGTACCTGCCTAACCCGAAAGGGACCTAGTAATAGGAAAGCACTGACAATCTCATCAGTAATCGGGAAGAGGTCTATGCATCTGCACAACGCAAATTTCATTCTACGACATAGAGACAACTCCCGCCTTGGGGGAATTTAATATTGGATCTTTGGACCTCAAGTTTTCGAAATATACCATTGCGCACCATGAAAGGTACCCATTATAACATTAAGGGCCGTGTGAGCACTACGTCCCGGTCTGAAGCCATGTGAATAAGTGGAAAAGCGGGGTTCATAAATAGGTTCTAAGATCATTCTAAAAACTTCTTGTACGATCCTGTCCTGGAAGCATGATACTCCTAGTGGACGCTTTTCGTTCTTCCCAGGTTTCGGCAGAATACGAGTTGCTCCTCATTCAAATTCTCCTTTGACTATCGCGTCTCGAAGCTTCAAAAACTTTTCAAGCGAGGTACCGTAAATAGTTGTTTGATCGGGGCCCGGAGTCACCCTCCCCGATAAATTTTGTTATTTTTACACGTGTATTGCACGGGTTTATGGGGTTGACTGTCATCCCTTCGAAACTGGGTTTGTCGATTGGGTAGAATGTGCCACGTGTGTCAATCGTGCGCACGGGGCCTGCGTTCGATATCGGACGAGTAGCAAGGAATGRAGGTGCCCCCTGTGTAGAACGAACAAGCTCCCCACGGAGGTTTGATTCGAGGCCGTCCGTACGGACGGTCCTGAATACGACGAGAAATACCGATGGGCGGAAGTCTGGACGGATAAAATTTTATTGGCAAAATTAGCGGGATTATCATTGGGCCATCTCACCAAACACGACAGACGTAGGGCGACCGAAAGATCTCGGGACTATCGATGGATCAACGGTCATTTGGAAAAGCGTAAAACTGACGGATCAGGTTCGTGGCTGACCGTTCCCCATCCCTTCCAGAGATATGATTGGATCCGATCTGCTCACGAGGAACAGGTCGCTCATTTCGCGAAACGTGTCACGGAGGCAACTGTAGACCAGAATCGATGGTTCTGGTCCAATATACGAGGTGATGTCAAATACATTGTCGCTAACTGTCGGGTCTGTGCCGCTGATCGCGCCCCTATACGGGGACCAAACACAATCGTACCAACGGAAGTAGAGCGTCCTTTTCAGCGAGTCAGTATGGACACGACAGATATTGACGTGCCACCTGGCCCAAACCGCTGTGAATATTCTATTTTATTCGTATTAATTGACCACTTTTCCAAGTACATCGAGGTCTATCCCTGTAAGACCCGAAAAGCCGCAAAAGTAGCCACGTACATCGAACGGTTCCTCTATACCCATCTAGATACGGAAGAAATTCTAACCGACAATGGATCTGAATTTAAGGGCGAGGTGGAAGAACTGCTTACACGAAGGGGCGTCATGCTCCGACATACGACACCCCACGTATCCCAGTCGAACGGGTTGGCCGAGAATGCCAACCGTATGATTAAAACTGCCCTTCGCAGGAACTTAGCGGCACACGACACGCGTCCTTGGCCCGAAATCGTGTATCAGATCGTCCGGATCCACCGGGGCCACCCCTCACGAGTCTACAGGGTTTACCCCCTTTCAGCTTCGAACTAATAGCCTCCCCTGTGTCGATTACCGGGGCAACTCGAAAATTGTCGAAGCAGGGGGTAGAGACACGCGTGCGGCCCTCAAGGCCAAGGCCAAAAGGTACACCGATTTGATGGAACGGGCCGTTCCGAAGCTAGCCCGAAAAAGACAAAGGATGACCGAGCTGGCCCACGGTAGACAGGTCTATAGCTACGAGGCCCGGAATGGAAACGGTGGGCCCCATAACCAATATAAATTAGGGGACCTATTGCAGGTACGTAAATGTGCACGCGACCAGAAACTCGCTCCCAAGTACTCAGGTTGTTTTCCCGTTGTCGAACTCGGACCCAACGACGCTAACATGGTGCTCGTCGCGCCTGAGGCTAGTGCCAGCCATAGCTCTGTCCCCATCGTCCGACATACCTCCTACCTATGTCTTCTTCCTCCTTCTGATCGTCCTCCCTCTTCTTCCTCGGAAAGCGAGGAGAACGACGATGATCTAACTTTCTCCCGTCTTTCTCCCTCTTGTCCTTCGTCCTCCTCTCCAACCTCGCCATGAGTTTTATCACGGAGCGGGTTCTTGACATTCAGCTGTTGCAGCCACGTGGCCACATCTCAGAGATTCGGCAAGTTTGTTACCCTCGGCTCAGTACGGATCTTCGACGT
>BFEA01000077.1:1829077-1852773 GCA_003427395.1 Chara braunii | reverse complement strand
TTTTTTTTTTTTTTTTTTTTTTTTTTTTTTTTTTTTTAATTCCCTCGCCAGTGTTAGTGCTGCTGATAAGAGCAGACACCACTAACACCCGCATGGAGGCTCCATCTATTGGTGGGGAGCAGCACCTGCTGGAAAACGGGTCTGAGTGCTTCGTTATCCAACTTGTCCAACTTGAAGATGCATGGATGTATGGATGTGGAGTGATGTCACGGGTGTAAAGCGTTGTAGGCACAACCCGGGGGAAAGGTGGGGGTATCGAACGTCAGCCGGTATGCATGAGTGTTTTGATCTCGCCTTGCCTTCCCCGCCCCTTGCCGATTCCTGGCCCTATCCATGAGCGTGGGGAATCATCGCCCACTCTTCCCTCTCTTCCCCCTCGCGGGCAAGTGCCACGTGTCGGGTTGTCCTGCGTGCCCCCCCGGCTGGTCATCGTAACCAAAGGCATCAATCGAGTGTGTCTCCATGCGTTGCCCGATCTCTTTGCTACCCAGGCATAGCCATTGTGTTTGGATAACGATTCGGTGACTAACGACGTTGTGTCCTTGAGCTTGCATTTTGTTAAGCGGGAGAGAGTGGGGTGAAACCCATTAAGATTTGCAAGGAGTCGAGATTTACTACGCTACACGTGAGTGCGGGTAACTGCCCGAGCACTCGTTGATACGTCACAACACCCTCCCACCATTCCCGATCGGCGATTGCAGACGAAGACAGTGTGTAGATCGATGTGGATGTGCGAAGTGCGCTCTTGCAAACCGACCAGGTTCATCTATACAACCCGTCCAAGGCTTGTCACATAGGGGGGAGTGGGTTCGTGTTGATTGATCGGTTTTCTTCCCCACCCCTGATCCTACCTTATACTGATTTGACGGTGTTGCCTTGGTCGGCAGCCCACGCCACGTGGCGGCCCCAGTTTAACTGTCGTCAGTGTCTGCAAGGATACTCGTGTTCCTGGTGGAGGCTGGTGCTGGGATATAAAGGAATGGCTCGGTTCCCAAAACTCTCCTGCAGCACGGGTGTGACGCGCAGGGGGCTGTGCGGAAAAGAGGCCCAGAAAAACAGCAAGATGGGGTGTGCCAAGGATTTTTGGAAATTGAGTGTGGGGACAAAGACGGAACTGAAATCCCTCGTGTTGGTCCGATGGAGCAAGTCGATCGTTTCGCGCGTCGCGAAATGCGCGCGCGGGCAAGGCGGGAAACAGAGAGAAGGACATAAATTCAATCCAAAAAGTATTGTCATGCCTCCCACCGGGCTACAGCCCGTCGTTTAGAACAGAAAGGCTTGGGCACGCTTCGCGTGTCTCGTTTTCGTATCAAATCCCGTCGTCGTTCGCTGGTTAGTTCCGAGTCTGACGTGGAGGGTCTCAGTCGCGTGGCTCTTTCTTTATGCTCGTCTTCACTCCGCACACGGTAGTGGAAACCTCTGGACTCGTAGCGCTCAAAACGCCGACATTCGGTGCACAGAGTGCGCGGCCAGTGGGGTTCTACTGCCATCCACGGAATGACGATTAACTCGTTAAATGGCAGCAATACCGAGTAAGGTGGGAAGTGCGTATCGATAATAACAAACCTGGCTTCTACGAACCCAGAACAGCGGTTGGCCAGAGGGAAGTAATACTGCCCGCTGATTTGTGCGACGGCTTCTCGTACGTCCCACTCACATACACGTGTCCTTTCCTCACAGTACGGAAAAGGTCGCGTTGGGATGGGAGATACGGGAGGTTGGCGCCCAATCGAAGGGTGCTTGTCAGTCCACATATCAATCAATTACATATATCCAGAGGCATCATTAAGAGCAAAAAAAAAATCATTCATGCGACGCTTAATCTACCCTTCTGGACTCACGAGGGAGCAGACACACATCAGCTTGATCATGCATAGGGCTAAGGGACCGACCCGCGACTCAGTTCAACATGGCTGTTGATGTCGTGCCGCATAAGGCAGATGGCATGCGCAGGGCGTTTGGGACTATAGATCTAAACACTCTTGTATGCTCGAACAAAATCCCGACGACACGCGTCTAATCAATCCGAAAAGTCACGCATCTCTATACATGCATTCACTGTGAAAGGTGCGTAAAGGAGACATTCACAGGAAAAAATGGATCGCATTGCACTGTACACACGCATCCACCGTTCACAAGACAAGTAGACGGGGTCCTTGCGTAGGAGGATTACCCAGGAAACTAATGGAAGAGTTCCGGAAAAAGAGTTATTTCACACAGAAACAGGAGGCCGACTCATTCCCATTCAAGAGAGGGACAATCATTCAGACGCATCGTCTTTCGAGAAGAAAGAAAGAGAGAGAGAGAAAGAGAGAGAAAGAGAGAGAGAGAGAGAGAGAGAGAGTCGAGGGAAAAAAAAGTTCAAAATAGAAGATGACAAGATCCAGGAAGAGAAAAGTTCGACGTCGCCGCCGTACACTCACGCCAAAGATAACAATCTGCAACCAAGGTGCATTCGCCGTTAATTCCAATATGGCCCCAGGCCAATCAACTCAACATCGATCCTCATACCCGCACCGACGATCCCGTCCGCCGCGTGCTACTCCCACCACTGCGATCGCCACCCCGCTGTCGCAGACTCGACACGGTTCACCCAGATCCCACAGTCCATCGTGGCGATCCAGCGCGCAACCGACCAGTCTATCGTCAGCCTGACAAGACTTTTCGAATCGCTTCAAACACTCCGCCTAGCCACTGCTTCCCGGAAGCTGGCTTGAGAGTCGAGAACGTAAGAGAGATTTGCGGACGCGCTTGCGGGTTTTATAGTTGCGAGAAAGGAGATAGAAGAGGGAGAGAACGACGGGAAGGCGGGGGTGTAGGAGGAGAAGGAGGATAAGACTTTGAGAAGAGTGCTCTACGAGCACCATGTTGATTCCTTTGAACTCAAGGTTCAACCATTCCGATACGTCGCGCGATAGGAAGGTCTTATCGATCCACGCACCTGATTGGCGAGCGGGAGTTATCGGGGGATCGATCGGGCGTCGTACACCAGACTCGGAGGTTGAGAAGAGAAAAGGCGCGAGAGGTGGCGCAAGACGGGTCCAAGATTTAGATAATAAAAAAAAAAGGGAAATGGGCGCGCAAACAGCAAGACGGGGGAGGGGGAGGAGAGAGAAAGAAACAGTTACAGGGAGAGAGAAAGAGGAGGGAGAAGGAAAGGGAGCGCGGGAGGGAGCGATACAGGGGACAGAGGGAAGAAAGCTTCTGCATACGCGGCACCGTCAACAAAAAAAAAGAAAAAGGCACCGAAACAGTTACAGCTTGCTTCTATCCTAATTCAAAAATTGAAATCACCATATCCGCGCGCGAGGGAGCGACGCGGGAAAAGAAAAGTCCTATGCTTATTTGTATCCGAACGAAATTCCGACAGTTTTTTCCGATGCGACCAAGAACATTCACACACTCGGAAAGGACACGTCAAAGTTCCGCTTATCCCGGAATTTCCAACCGCTGGGCCCAGTTCCCAGTGTGCTCGCTAAGGCACACGCAAATCCCCATGTATTTCCCGACTTTGCAAAAAGAAAAACAGAACTCAGCAGTCGAAAAAGCTCTCCAAAAAGGAAAAATGCGGCACCCGAAAGCAAGAAATCAAAAAGGGGTTTTCCTGGGGTTGGTAATAAGCAAAAGAAAGGGTACGAAAGGTGGCACGGGATCGTGAAGTGGTTCGTCACATATGTGACGCGCAGGGGGTTCCAAAATTATGTGATCTCCTGATTGCATGTCATGGCGAAAAGGAAGAGGTGAGAACAGAGTGATGCATGAGGAACCAAACGTATCATCAGAGCAGGAAGAAGTACAAGGAACGATAACTGGGTCGTGGATGAGATGGCGACAACATCCATGGCAAGATCCCTGTAGCCCTGTCATATGCAACCCTCTGGCTCGTGGAGATCGTCCAGGTGACGCCATCATGGTCCACCTGATCTCCATGTGCTCTGCACCCCTGCTTGTTGTCGTGCGTCGAATCAGCGCGTAGGTTGACGTCATCATCGATGGCGTGATCTTCGCGAAGCTTACTGATTCGTGCCGATGAAGGGAGGAGAGAAAAAAAAGGGGGGGGGGGCAAGTGGAATGGGATCTACCACCGCCTAGTTGGAATAGGCCAGTAGAGGCGGTACATGCCGGGGATCTCGAGGGATGACGGGGTGGGAGTGGGGGTAGGAAGCGATTCATCCCTTCCATCGTCACCGGGAGCTCCTCGTATTGGATGATCCGGTGGAAGCGGGGGAAATGATCGCCATTGCGGGGGAGAGAAGCGAGGTAGTCGTGATAGAAGGAGGAGAGGGTGCGAAAAAGCGCCGCTCGAAAGATCTCGAAGTGGCGGCAAGTGGAGATTGTCCCCGTGGCAACGCAGTACACCTCTACTATGTTGGACTGCTCCCATGCAGCGCTGAACAGCAAGAGATGCCAGCAAAACGCGGGAGCAGCGGACTGAAGGGAGGCGTGGGGGTGGACGGTGGCGAGTAGACGGGTAGAATAGAAGTCGCGGAAGAGATGGGGATGGAAGGGATGGGGAGGGAAGGTGACGGGGGTACGGATCTGCTTGAGGGTGAGGAAATCAAGGGGTCGGTGGGACAGCATCCGAGGACGAAGGCCTATCGCCCGCATCGGCACGTGGGCGAACTGAGGGACGGGTGGGGCTGGAGGGGGAGGGGGATCGGCACCGTCTCCGTCGCACGGTACTTGAGGTGGCAGTTGCAGGGTCGCCATCTTCTTCTTTGTCGTCGTCGTCGTCGATCACCACTTCTTCTGCCTTCGGGTAGAAGGCGTAAGGGATGATCTCGTACGGCTTCAGATACTCCTGCCGCGATGGTAGCGTATCCTCGTCCCTAGGTTCCTCCAAGCATGAAGTCCACTGAAGGTACGGATCCAAGGATCGCTCGAAAATGTACGGAGCAGGACTGTTGTCCCTCTGAAAGTAGATGTCGGGCGAGAGATCGTCCGCCAATTGCACGATCGGTGCAATGAGCTCCTGTGCAATCAACTGACGGCGACCCGGTTGTACCGATCCAAAGAGGAATCCAATAAGATCTCCTTCCGCGTTAGTCCTCCAACCCTGTATGATCAACAGCTCCGGATTCTCGATCCACGTGGGATGCTCGCTAGTGCCCGTCCACGTCACCTATACTCTGGCCAAGCAAAAGGATAGCTCCTCAAAAGTTTCGCGCCATAATCGTCAATATCCAGGAATGATAAGAGGGACTGAAAGAGGCTCGAACGAGAAGGAAAGAGAAGGGTGAAGATCGGATTGCCAGAAGGTGGGGAAGAGAGAGGGGAGCGAGATGAGCAGTGTGGTTCATTGGGGACGGGGGAAGGGGACGATGGTCGGGATCGCAACTGGCCGCTCGCACGGTGATCGGCGAATACCGTCAAGATCCGATGCAACGATCGGGATGATGTTATACCCCTCCCGGGCGAGGACGTGCTGCCACACGTTGGACACTTGCTCCGTCCACTCGCGCAGCGAGGCCAAGATCGCGGTATGCCGCAGCGGATTGACCGAGCTGAGGTCACCGGTGAATCCCGCCACTGTGGTGACGTGGCTCGTTCTGGGACCCGCTCGCTGATGAACTGTAGTAACCTCCGCGAACACTATCGCGTGAGGGCTTCCTTCTATTCGAAACATGGCGGCGGCACAGATACCTTCGTCGCAGAAGAATCGCATCAAACGGCGGAGATCCGTATTAGGCCGAGGGTGACAAACTTGCCGAATCTCGGAGATGTGGCCACGTGGCTGCCGCAGCTGTGCGTCGAGAACCCGCTCCGTGATAAAACTCATGGCGAGGTCGGAGAGGAGGACGAAGGACAAGAGGGAGAAAGACGGGAGAAAGTTAGATTGTCGTCGTTTTCCTCGCTTTCTGAAGAAGAAGAGGGAGGACGATCGGAAGGAGGAAGAAGACGGAGGTAGGAGGTATGTCTTACGATGGGGATGGAGCTATGGCTGGCGCTAGCCTCAGGCGAGATGCGCACCGTGTTAGCGCCGTTGGGTCCGAGTTCGACAATGCTAAACAGCCAGAGAACTTGGGAGCGAGTTTTCGGTCGCGTGCACATTTACGTACCTGCACTAGGTCCCCCAATTTATATTGGTACTGGGGCCCAGCATTTCCGTTCCGGGCCTCGTAGCTACGGATCTGTCTACCGTGGGCCAGCTCGGTCATCCTTTGCCTTTTTCGGGCTAACTTCGGGACGGCCCGTTTCATCAAATCGGTGTACCTTTTGGCCTTGGCCTTGAGGGTCGCACGCGTGTCTCTACCCCCTGCTTCGACAAATTTCGAGTTGCCTCGGTAATCGACACAGGGGAGGCTATTAGTTCAAAGCTGAAAGGAGGTAAGCCCCGTAGACTCGTGAGGGGTGGCCCGGTGGATCCCGACGATCCGATACACGATTTCGGGCCAAGGACGCGTGTCGAGTTCCTGCGAAGGGCGGTCTTAATCATACGGTTGGCATTCTCGGCCAACCCGTTCGACTGGGACACGTGGGGTGCCGTATGTCGGAGCATGACGCCCCTTCGCGCAAGCAGTTCTTCTACCTCGCCTTTAAATTCAGATCCATTGTCGGTTAGAATTTCTTCCGTATCTAGATGGGTATAGAGGAACCGTTCGATGTACGTGGCTACTTTTGCGGCTTTTCGGGTCTTACAGGGATAGACCTCGATGTACTTGGAAAAGTGGTCAATTAATACGAATAAAATAGAATATTCACAGCGGTTTGGGCCAGGTGGCACGTCAATATCTRTCGTGTCCATACTGACTCGCTGAAAAGGACGCTCTACTTCCGTTGGTACGATTGTGTTTGGTCCCCGTATAGGGGCGCGATCAGCGGCACAGACMSGACAGTTAGCGACAATGTATTTGACATCACCTCGTATATTGGACCAGAACCATCGATTCTGGTCTACAGTTGCCTCCGTGACACGTTTCGCGAAATGAGCGACCTGTTCCTCGTGAGCAGATCGGATCCAATCATATCTCTGGAAGGGATGGGGAACGGTCAGCCACGAACCTGATCCGTCAGTTTTACGCTTTTCCAAATGACCGTTGATCCATCGATAGTCCCGAGATCTTTCGGTCGCCCTACGTCTGTCGTGTTTGGTGAGGTGACCCAATGATAATCCCGCTAATTTCGCCAATAAAATTTTATCCGTCCAGACTTCCGCTCGTCGGTATTTTTCGTCATATTCGGGACCGTCCGTATGGGCGGCCTCGAATCGAACCTCCGTGGGGAGCTTGTTCGTTCTACACAGGGGGCACCTCCATTCCTTGCTACTCGTCCGATATCGAACGCAGGCCCCGTGTGCACGATTGACACACGTGGCACATTCTACCCAATCGACAAACCCAGTTTCGAAGGGATGACAGTCAACCCCATAAACCCGTGCAATACATGTGCAAAAATAACATAATTTATCAGGGAGGGTGGCAAAGAAAGCAGAGGATGTGAGAGGGGCAGAATTAGTAGGAGATGAAGGGATTGCGGAGGCGAGTGGAGTAGCCATGATGTCAGAGGAGGAGAGGATGCAGGGAGGGTAGAACAGAACAATTAGTCCTCGTGCCACTTACTGCTTTGATAAGATCTCCACTTGGTCGTACCGAGGTCCAATTTCCTGTTCGGGTTCGCTCCACGGAATTACCTCCTCATTCTTCGGGACTTTCTCAGGCCGGTGTAGTCGTGTCAGTCTGTCCGCGTTCCCGTGTCTCTCGTGCTTCCGATGGCGGATGTCAAAGTCCATGCTCTGCAACACCGTTGCCCATCGCCCCATCATGCCCGAGTAATCCTTCGACTTCTTCAGAGCCAACAGGGGCTCATGATCAGTCACCAGGGTGAATTTTCGCTCGTACAGGTAAGCACAAAAGTGACTGATCCCCCAGAGAGCCACATAGCATTTGCCCGTTGGAGCGGCGTAATTGCACTTGCAGGCGGGCACTGATTTGGACGCATACTCCACCACACTCTCGAGTCCGCTCGGTCCCACCTGAGCAAGAATCGCCGATATCGCCTCTGGCTGCCAGTCAGTGATGAGAACAAAAGGTTTTTCGGGATCTGGTCTTATAAGGATCGGAGCCAAAATGAGAGCAGCCTTGAGTTTGGAAAATGCTTGATCGCACTCCGGCGTCCAGATCAACGGCTGATCCTTGCGCAGGAGATTTGTGAGGGGTCCCGCAATCGCCGCGAAACCCTTGATAAATCTTCGGTAATACGAGGCTAGGCCTAGAAAGGCGCGAACTTGCATAATGGTGGTAGGTACGGGCGCGTCCCTGACAGCTACCACCTTCTGCGGCTCCGGTTGGAGTCCCTTGTCTGTCACCACGTGCCCCAGGAAAGAAATGGTGGTGAGGAAAAACTGGCAAACCTGCATCTCGTAACGCATGCAATGCCCATTCGATGTGTTGCACGTGTCCCTCGTAGGAACTTGAATACACCAAGATGTCATCCATGTATACAATCATACAGTAGTTGATGATGCTCTGCGCCAAACGAGTTTTCCTCACAAAGTTCTGAAAAACCATGTTCATGGCCCGCTGGAAAGTTGCAGGGGCGTTGCAGATACCCATCGGACATCGAATCCACTGCCATGTACCCTCAAAAAGCACAAACGCCTTTTTCGGACGATCTACTTCTCGAACAAGAAGATGATGAAACCCATGGCGAACATCAAACTTGCTGAAAAATCGAGCACTCCCAATCGCATCTAACAACTCATCAATCCGGGGGAGGGGATACACATCTTTGATCGTGATATCATTCAACTTTCGATAATCAATGCAAATGTGAATCCCTGCAGCCTTCTTAGGTACGATCATTACAGGGAAAGATCATGGACCTATAGCAGGTTCGATCCATCCATTAGCTTCGAACTCCTTAATCCGTTGAAAAGCGGCCGCTCTTTGAGCTGACGAGTATCGATAGGGAGCGCAGCTAATAAGCGGATGATCTCCTGTGAGGATGGCATGCTCAGTTACATTAGCTAAGCCGATATCATTGTCATGCACGCTCAGAACTTCTGAGTAACCATTTAACACAGAGATTAATGACTCCCGGAGTTCCGCGGGAACGTGACTCGGGAGGGTGATCGTCGATTCCCTGGACATCTTAAGGGGGATATCGATCCAATCAACTGGCCGCTCCCCCCGCTCATTGACACTAGAAAAAACAGAACTACTGGTGCGAACAGAGAAGACAGTTCCTATCATCTGGGACTCAGCGGAGCTGATAATCTCAGTTTCTTTAGTTTCAGCGTCGGTTTCTAAACCGACCGAGGTCGGTTCCACAGTTAGCCCGGTTAGATCCGTCATTTCTTGCATTGGATTAAGTACATCACTTACCGGTGCTTCCGCCTCTTGTTTAATCAAGGTGATGGTGGCTCCAGTCGTTAATAGCGATCTGGATGGAAAAGCAGAGACATCCAAATAATGTTTCGTTTGTTGATAGCGCGTTTGTAAGGAAAGAGCTCTCTCGTACAAGGTGAGAGGGGGTTCCAAATCATCAGTCAGATCGGAGACTTGTAATATAGGTTCCTCGAGGAGGATTGAAGGACTGACATGGGCTGTTAGAGGTGTGAATGCACTGTCTTCAGAATCCACGTGGAAGCTCCGAGCGGTGTCGAGGCACACTCGAAATTCTTCAGGGGTTTCATGTTCGAAAAGTTCAACCAGATATTTTCATTCCTCTTCACTGGGCATCTCTTCTTCGTATTCTCGCTCCCTGATTCCATCCCCGAGGTTCGAGGGGGAGCACTCCTCGGGATCAATGTATCGAATCATCCCGATGGGAACCGAGTTAGGGACCCGTTTTATCGTTCGGGTGAAAACCCGCAAAGGAACAGTCTGAGGCTTTCCCCCAGTTTGTGTAAGCACCAATTGTTTCGAATCGAAATGCAGACGTGCGCCCACCGCCATCACCCAGGGTAATCCCAACAACACAGAATAGGAACGTACATCTATTACGAGCGCGTTAACAAGGACGTGTACTCGTCCCACTTTTACGGCTACATTCTCGATAATACCTACGATGTTCATTGCTTCCTCGTCGGCAGAGACATAGTTGTCTTTGCCAGTTTGAGGAAGAATGGATCCAAGTCGTCCCGTCTTTTTGACAGTATCCAATGATATGGCCACGGCAGAAGACCCTGTGTCAATAAGGGCATTAAACGGTTTGCCCCACACTTCACAGTCACATTCCGCACTTTTCCATAGGACCGGCCGAGCTCGTACGAAGTGGTCCTTTTCTACTAACGGGATTGCTGCTATATGTGCGGCTTCGGGTTCAGGTTCTTTTGAGTCAGGCTCAAGAGGCGCAACTTCCTCACCTTCCTCCTTCTTCTTCATCATCCGTTGTATGCGCTGATAGGTGAAGCGCTTTTGATTTTTCTGGCAGTGTTGTAAAAGTTTATCGTTCGCTGCTTCAGATATGGTAAGCAGATGTCCTACTGGGATAGGAACGCGAATATCTAATTGCTTGAGCGTTTTCAGTACATCAATATCCCCTGTCCGAAATTGTGGTCCAGGATTGGACTCGCGATCGACCCATTCGAGACCATCTTGGGCCGATCGGATCGCTCCGATCATTTCGGCAAGATGGAGATACTCGAGGGGATCGACCACGCCAGCCGCGTCAGAGGAAAAAGCTCCTGATGTCGACGCCATTATTGTCGAAGGGGAAGGCTGCTCTGGGGCGTATGCCACGAGTTCTCTTCCTGGGTCCGTGACCATCAGAGCGGCCACTCGTCCTTGATTAAGGGCGACGGGGGCCGCAGCAGGGGGAGGTTGATTACGTTTCGGCTGCTGACAGTCTCGGGCGAAATGCCTGGGCTGTTTGCAGTTGAAACACTCGATCTTTCCTGCCGGATTAGCTAGATGGGGAAACTGAGGGGCGAATCATGGAGCAGGTGGAGCAGGTAAGAGTGGAAACGATGTCGGGGCAGACCGAGCAGGAGTTGGGTTAGGCTTAATGAGCCTGCTCATTATCTGTTCCATCCGTTCCATGTGAGCGGCCTGCATTTGGATCAAGTTGCTCACCCATTCGGACTGCTTAGTAGTGGCCGTATGGATCATTTGGGCAAGATGCAAATTGGTTATGGCTGGCGAGGGTGGTTCGGATGGAGTTCCGCTTCTAACGGCTGCGATTGATTGATTCACCGCAGGAGAGGGAGGAGAAGCAGCCGGGATATCGGAGACGATTCCGTCGGGAAGGTCATGGTCAGGGCGGGGATAGAACCGTTCGACCGCCTGTAGCCATGATCGCCTTTTGGCCGTTACATCCCGTATGGTATCTGTAATATGCTCGTCTCTCTGGCTGATATATTTTTTTTGTACCAGCCAAATCTAGCTCCAACGCTTTACTGATGATAGCCGATAACTGGGTTGTTTTCGGCGGAACCTTTTTCTGCAGTTTCCCTTTCAAGTTCAAGGTCGGACTTCGAAGGTGATCAATAAACAAGTCTCGAGCGGAATTCTCGTCTCGCCCGGATTTATCCAACGTGGTTTGAAATCGATCGACGAAATCGGGCAATAATTCCCCTAGTCCTTGTGGTCGATTTTTGAGTACATACCAGGCGGCATCTTCACTAACCGTATCGAATCGAGCCAAAAATGCTCGCTTGAAAGTATCCCAATCTACCCATGTATGCTTTCTGAACCAGTCTTACGATGTATTGCGGAATAGCAATGTCAGAACACGAGGAAGATCGGTTGCGCTATAGTTTTGAGCTTCGACAGCTTCCAGCCAAGCCTCGGGATGGGTATGGTTAGGGAAGAAGGGAAAGGGGGCAGGGATGCTAACGATCACCCTAGTACCGTCCAACATTGCTATTGCTGGTGCAGCCGCACTAGACTGAGACCGGGTTACTGGCGATCTCGACGAGCTAGTTGAGGGTCTCTCCTACCTCTCGCCAGTTCGACTTACTATCATCAGAACCGACATGTGTCGGCTCCGATACCAGCCTCACGCCCGATGCTGTCTTCCGTTCAGAGTGTTAGCTGTGCGGAAAAGAGGCCCAGAAAAACAGCAAGATGGGGTGTGCCAAGGATTTTTGAAAATTAAGTGTGGGGACACAGACGGAACTGAAATCCTCCGTGTTGGTCCAATGGAGCAAGTCCATCGTTTCGCGCGTCGCGGAATGCGCGCACGTGCAAGGCGGGAAAGAGAGATAAGGACCTAAATTCAATCCAAAAAGTATTGTCGTGCCTCCCACCGGGCTACAGCCCGTCGTTTAGAACAGAAAGGCTTGGGCACGCTTCGCGTGTCTCGTTTTCGTATCAAATCCCGTCGTCGTTCGCTGGTTAGTTCCGAGTCTSACGTGGAGGGTCTCAGTCGYGTGGCTCTTTYTTTATGCTCGTCTTCACTCCGCACACGGTAGTGGAAACCYCTGGACTCGTAGYGCTCAAAACGCCGACATTCGGTGCACAGAGTGCGCGGCCAGTGGGGTTCTACTGCCRTCCACGGAATGACGATTAACTCGTTAAATGGCAGCAATACCGAGTAAGGTGGGAAGTGCGTATCGATAATAACAAACCYGGCTTCTACGAACCCAGAACAGCGGTTGGCCWGAGGGAAGTAATACTGCCCSCYGATTTGTGCGACGGCTTCTCGTACGTCCCACTCACATACACGTGTCCTTTCCTCACWRTASGGAAAAGGTCGCGTTGGGATGGGAGATACGGGAGGTTGGCGCCCAATCGAAGGGTGCTTGTCAGTCCACATATCAATCAATTACATATATCCAGAGGCATCATTAAGAGCAAAAAAAAAATCATTCATGCGACSCTYAATCTACCCTTCTKGACTCACGAGGGAGCAGACACACATCARCTTGATCATGCATAGGGCTAAGGGACCGACCCGCGACTCAGTTCAACATGGCTGTTGATGTCGTGCCGCATAAGGCAGATGGCATGCGCAGGGCGTTNTGATCATGCATAGGGCTAAGGGACCGACCCGCGACTCAGTTCAACATGGCTGTTGATGTCGTGCCGCATAAGGCAGATGGCATGCGCAGGGCGTTTGGGACTATAGATCTAAACACTCTTGTATGCTCGAACAAAATCCCGACGACACGCGTCTAATCAATCCGAAAAGTCACGCATCTCTATACATGCATTCACTGTGAAAGGTGCGTAAAGGAGACATTCACAGGAAAAAATGGATCGCATTGCACTGTACACACGCATCCACCGTTCACAAGACAAGTAGACGGGGTCCTTGCGTAGGAGGATTACCCAGGAAACTAATGGAAGAGTTCCGGAAAAAGAGTTATTTCACACAGAAACAGGAGGCCGACTCATTCCCATTCAAGAGAGGGACAATCATTCAGACGCATCGTCTTTCGAGAAGAAAGAAAGAGAGAGAGAGAAAGAGAGAGAAAGAGAGAGAGAGAGAGAGAGAGAGAGTCGAGGGAAAAAAAAGTTCAAAATAGAAGATGACAAGATCCAGGAAGAGAAAAGTTCGACGTCGCCGCCGTACACTCACGCCAAAGATAACAATCTGCAACCAAGGTGCATTCGCCGTTAATTCCAATATGGCCCCAGGCCAATCAACTCAACATCGATCCTCATACCCGCACCGACGATCCCGTCCGCCGCGTGCTACTCCCACCACTGCGATCGCCACCCCGCTGTCGCAGACTCGACACGGTTCACCCAGATCCCACAGTCCATCGTGGCGATCCAGCGCGCAACCGACCAGTCTATCGTCAGCCTGACAAGACTTTTCGAATCGCTTCAAACACTCCGCCTAGCCACTGCTTCCCGGAAGCTGGCTTGAGAGTCGAGAACGTAAGAGAGATTTGCGGGCGCGCTTGCAGGTTTTATAATTGCGAGAAAGGAGATAGAAGAGGGAGAGAACGACGGGAAGGCGGGGGTGTAGGAGGAGAAGGAGGATAAGACTTTGAGAAGAGTGCTCTACGAGCACCATGTTGATTCCTCTGAACTCAAGGTTCAACCATTCAGATACGTCGCGCGATAGGAAGGTCCTATCGATCCACGCACCTGATTGGCGAGCGGGAGTTATCGGGGGATCGACCGGGCGTCGTACGCCAGACTCGGAGGTTGAGAAGAGAAAAGGCGCGAGAGGTGGCGCAAGACGAGTCCAAGATTTAGATAATAAAAAAAAAAGGGAAATGGGCGCGCAAACAGCAAGACGGGGGAGGTGGAGGAGAGAGAAAGAAACAGTTACAGGGAGAGAGAAAGAGGAGGGAGAAGGAAAGGGAGCGCGGGAGGGAGCGATACAGGGGACAGAGGGGAGAAAGCTTCTACATACGCGGCGCCGTCAACAAAAAAAAAGAAAAAGGCACCGAAACAGTTACAGCTTGCTTCTATCCTAATTCAAAAATTGAAATCATCATATCCGCGCGCGAAAGAGCGACGTGGGAAAAGAAAAGTCCTACGCTTATTCGTATCCGAACGAAATTCCGACAGTTTTTTCCGATGTGACCAAGAACATTCACACACTCGGAAAGGACACGTCGAAGTTCCGCTTATCCCGGAATTCCCAACCGCTGGGCCTAATTCCCAGTGTGCTCGCTAAGGCGCACGCAAATCCCCATGTATTTCCCGACTTTACAAAAAGAAAAACAGAACTCAGCAGTCGAAAAAGCTCTCCAAAAAGGGAAAATGCGGCACCCGAAAGCAAGAAATCAAAAACGGGGTTCTCCTGGGGTTGGTAATAAGCAAAAGAAAGGGTACGAAAGGTGGCACGGGGTCATGAAGTGGTTCGTCACACGGGCGCCCTATCGCCGAGCTTCTGAGCTTGGGTTCCCCCAGCCCGCCCCAATCGAACGACGACACTCCTGGCCGACCCCGCATGAATCTGATTCGGAGACTTGGATGTTCCTTATCTCTGGGGTTCTTGCAATAGAGTTGGCATAAATCTGCCGCGAGAGAAGTGGTACGTTCCACGTTTTCCCTTTTTCTTCCTGATGCCTAGCAGCGGATGCATCTCGCACATTCCATGGCCCCCGAAGAAGCAGAATTTTGGTCATACCCTGCGGGTCGGCCCTGTCTACCCCTCGAATCCCCTAGTGTTTCCGCTTAGCCTTCTCTGTTGACCTAAATGTTTGGAGTAACCTTGGAATGGCGCGAGAATCCCCCGTTCTGTCCAATTGATTCAACCCTTGCCTAAAGCCCTCGGCCACACCCCCAATTACTATGATCGGGCGTCCCACGGTATGAAATGTTGTGCAGCTGTCTCTTATACACATCTAGATGTGTATAAGAGACAGCCCCTAGTGTTTCCGCTTAGCCTTCTCTGTTGACCTAAATGTTTGGAGTAACCTTGGAATGGCGCGAGAATCCCCCGTTCTGTCCAATTGATTCAACCCTTGCCTAAAGCCCTCGGCCACACCCCCAATTACTATGATCGGGCGTCCCACGGTATGAAATGTTGTGCAGGGCGTGAGGTTAGCACATCAGAAGCTCTAAACAGCTCTTTAAGACTGGTGTACGGAGTTTTTGATTTTATTTTATTTTATTTTTGTTCGTGGGAAGCAGCACATGCTGGGAACTGGGCCCGGCGTCCCTTCAGGAAAATCATAAGAACAAAAATGAACCGGGTTCATTACCCAGCTTATGCTGGAGTACAATAGGAAGACACAGGCTGAAGACCGGGTCCGGCATCCCATACTAAACTGCAATACACACACCATGGCTGGAAGCCGGGTCCATTGGGCAAAAATGAGTCCCTCTCGAGGGGAGGCTAGAGTGCAGAGACAAGCAAGGACACAGGGAGGCACGAGCGTGATCGTTTTGCCTCCTTACCCACCCCCGTTCCCTAGGATTTCCACAATCGACGTCGGATGTGGAGGGAAGGGGTCCAGGCAGTCTGATGGGGGTCTCATAGGAATAGTGGGCTCCACCAATGTCCAATCATGGAAGCGAGGCTGATAATCCCTGGGCACCCATGCCCTGCTCTCTCATCTTCCCTTCTTCCTATTGTGCCCTATACCCTCACCAGGTCACCTTTGCCACCCAATACCCCCACTTTCCCCTCAACCAATTTCCGCAGAAACGAAAGATAATGCTGCCCATGTCTTTCCTTGTATGCATGATTCAGGAGTCCATCTTCTCCTTGGCCACCTGCCACTGATTCCTTTTTTTTTTTTTTTTTAATAAGACTCAGTAAGCCCTGGTAGGCAGGGTGACGAAAGCATCCCTCCTACTAAGGCTTTTATGGGTCACTCCATCTATTGGTGGGGAGCTACACCTGCTGGAAAACGGGTCAAGCGTCCCTTTTGAAACATGGAAAAATACTGATACAGACCGGACTTGAGCCTATTCACCCTGAGTCGGGCACCAGAATGAACCTTTTATCCTAGCTCTATGTGATGCCTGACTAAAAAAAACAGAAGAAAGCCAACTTCCTCTAGAACTACTATAATTACCGATTCTCCCTTCCCACCTCGAGACCCGAAACCTCCAAGGCATCCAAGCCACGACATGACAAAGGGACAATTGCGTTAGGCAGAGGGGGAAAGGGGGTGTGGAAGTCCTACATAGGGCGGAGAGGGATGGAGGGGTCCACATCAGTCAAATCATTGCATATCACTTTGTAATTTTTATTTATTTTTTGCCCCTCTTCTCCATTTTCACCTTTCCATTCGATGTTACCAATTCCCCCCCCTTTGTCCCCACCTAGCCAGTCGTTGTTAAAAGATTTGAAAGCTTTGAGGATGTCCTCCTTTGACGAGTTACACCGTAGTTTGTCCTTTAAACCACCAGTACTTGGCCCAGCTATCGGCCGTGGAAAATATAGAGTAGAAACGTTTCTAGTTGGATGAATTTGGGTGCTTCTGTAGTGGCCCGTACGTTTCCTAAAATTGCGTAGCGTTAACGCTACGCGACTTTAGGAAGTACTGGTGGTTTAACTTTTCCCATTGCATCAAAATGTCTGTTTGAATTTGTTGTTTAATTGTTTCGGTAAATTTTGGGTCATCGAGTCTTGCCCTTTCCCATTCATTGGTACACCTCCTGTGCCAAATGGCCCATAGGATTGCTCTTCTTCCTAGAGTAAACATATTTTGAGTGAAGTTGTCATCGTGGGTTGGGACCCAAACTTCCAGTAGAATTACCTTCCATCCCCAGGGCCATTGTTGAGATGTTTCCAGTTGGTCCCAGATGCGGTCCCACCATCTCCAGAGCCAAACAACGTCTGGATAAGACAAAAAAATATGTTCTATAGTCTCTGGGATTTTTCTGCTGGGAAAAGCCGATTTACAGAGCTTACACCAAGGGTTCGTCAACCGCCTTGCCTCCAGAGAGGATCTGTTTATCAACCAGTCATTTGTGGGAAGACATCGGTGTTCAATCTGCCACTGAAGAGAAGCAATTTTAGACGGTTTTGATGTTACCATTTTAAACCAGCGCACACGCCTCAAGTCTTCCTGACTTATGTTCAACTGCTGCATCCATCTCGTGGAGACTTTGTCGATCAGATTAATTCTAGGTTTTAGCATACGGTAAGTAGACTTGACTAATAAAGAGTGCAAAGAGCGCGTGTAATCTTTCCTTTTCATGTTTTGTGCTCCCCAAGTCCAGCATGCTGGATCTATTGGAAGGTTTGAGATCTCAAATGAGGGTCTAAAGGCCAACCATGATGAAGAGTCCTTTTGAAGCACTCTGATCCTAAATAATTGGTTTTTTTATACCCTTTGAGGCTTGTTTTGTGGGAGTTTAATTACTATGTGATCGTCGCTTAACTGGAAGGAGGAGATAAGCACTAGGGAGTCTTCGGGGGGAACTATGATATTCCCCACCAAGTGGGTCTCGTTTCTTATGCCCACCCAATCGCTTTCCTAGAGATTCCATCCTTTGTTGAGTATCATAATCCAATCTAAAGGAATTAAGTCCACGATCCTTTCTAGGCTTTCATTAACCCGATGGCAGTATTTGAGCTTGGTGCGTAGTAAGTCTGGAACGATCCAATTTTAGGTTCTTTCATCCCATATGTCCTTGATTCTTGTGATACCTTTTGTTATCAATCATTTCCAGGGACTCTCATTACAATATAAGGTATAGCCTTGAGGGTCTCTGATCCATTCATTGTTGAAGATTGGTTGGCGGATAATCTCTTCCCACCTTTTGGGAGGGTGTCTATCCAGTATGGGGATTTTCCTCAACGTCTTCAAAATTTTGATCCAAAATGGGTATTTTCTAATGTCCTGCCTAGCCGCTTCCTTGGTCGTGCGTTCTTGAGTGTTTAGAGTCTTCTACATACTTTTGGGGATTGGCCATGCCCGGTTTTCCAACCACATAGCCGGGTTTACTGTGTTGTCAGTTGGGGGGGCTAGTCTCCTTAATTGTTCCTATGCAAGTGCGTTCCATGGTGTTTGTGGGTTGAAAAGAAGCCTCTTGATCCATTGTAATGAGAGAGTCATAGTTTCAGTGGATGAATCAATGATGCCCAACTCGCATTTAGATTTGGGTTGAATTATGGATGTCCAGGCTACTCTACTGATGATATCATTATAATCATGATTGCCTCTCTACAGGAAGGCCTTGAGGTGCTGTTGAAATAATTTGATAGAGGTCTCGTTTAAAGCTCATATGACTGATTTGTACTAGGTTGAGGCTAAGATAACATTGTTGATTACTAAAGAGCGACCCATAATAGAAGTATGTTTATTTTCCATACTTCGAGTTTGGACAGGGCGCTTTGCATAATCCTTTTATTGTTTGTTTTTGGTTTACCTTCTGGAGATACGGAGATGCCTAGAATTCTAATAGGAATATCCTTAGGGACCCACTTAATACGGGGGGTTTCCGGTGGTCTTACCGCTTGGTGATGGATCCACCATCCTAGGGTTGTCCCCCCAATTGACCTTTATGTCGGATAATCTACAGAATTTGTTTAGTAATTCTTTAATTGCTTCCATGTTTTCAAAGGTTGCATCTACCATTAGGGAGAGATCGTCTGCAAAAACTGAACAGATAGGAATTGCTTCCTCTTATTTCTGATTTCTACTTGAGCTCCTTGTTTTGTTCTGTTACTTCCTCTGCTTCTACCCTTGCTCCCTCCATCTCCATCATACATCTCTGCCACCATAGGGTCCATAGGATGGTTCGCCTGGACAGCCTGAACATATTCTTTTCTTCTTTTTTCTTTTCTTTTTTGTATATATGAAACGGTTGAAACCCCTTGTGCAAGGCCTTTATCCCGGTGGTGGTAAGAGTCTAAGAGAACCACCGGAATTGAGGTCTTGCCTGTCGGGCTGCTCCATCTATTGGTGGGGAGCGTCACCTGCTGGAAACCAGGTCCAGCATCCCTTAGGTCCATCATCTCAGCACAATGTTTGTTGGGACTATGGCCATATCAGTTCCTAGCCTGTAGCACCGTCTTTCCCTCGGGGCTGCACTAGTCACCCTTCCTACTTCTAGAGCTCCTACTTCCTACTGACCCAGTCCCCATCTGGATAGTGCCAACTATGTCCTCCTCTCTTATCCCCCCTTTAGTTTCTTACTCCAAGGTCAATTCCAGGTATCTGCAGCCCCCCTGTCACGTGCTGGAGTATGAGGGTGCGCTGTGTTCGGGGGAGGACGGTAGCTTCCTTGGAGAGACTTGGGCTACAAAGCTCGGCCGTGGCAGGCGCGAGAAGAAAAAAAAACAAAAAAAGAAAAATCGAAGGTGCGAAAAAACAAAAAAACAAAAAAAACAACAAAAAGCACGACCGCGACCTCCCGTTTTTGCCAATTATCGAACCGGTAGGCCTTCGAACGCGCAGTTTACTGTTTTTATTGCAGTTTTGAACTGGTCTTCGCCCAAGCTTGCAGTGGACTGTTATTCCTGCGAATTCCAAACTGTGCAGCGGTCACAGGCGCAGTTGTCTCGAAAAAAAAGCACTGCTCACCTTAAAGCACAAGTACATCCAGCTATCGGTCGCGCGCCCTTCAGAATCCGGTAGGCGACGCAGGCCACCAATTTTTTTTTATCAACGGTGCGCCTGCACCGTCTTTTTCACAAGAAACTCTTAGGCGCCGGGTTTCTTTTCAGCAAGGCTGGGGCCGTGTACTAGCAGTTTAAACCACCACTACTTCAGACACACTTTTCTCTGATGCTTGAAACGCACCGCGTGCCAAAAGAAAACGAACCGGCCATTCTATTCAGGTACCCGAGCCCCGAAAACTGTGGCGCACTAACATGACGGGGCCGCAACCGATGTATGGGACAACTACTGGTGGTTTAATAATTATGCATACCAAACCACAGCTTTTCGCTTGGCCTATAGCAATACTCACACTAGGACTTTCCTGAATGTACTCGATGGAAATTCCACCTTGAGCTGGATGCATCTGATGGTAATCACGTCCAGAGCTCAGTCAAAAAAATCCTAGTGTGAGTATGCTCTCATTCCACCCAAAGCTCCCTTGAGAGATGGGAAATGTTCCTTACGGTCAGCCGTTCTTTCACCTTTGACACCCTTTCCCCTCCCCTCCTAAAAGTCATACATGCAGTTTTTTCATTCCATCATACAAATGATTACAGTGATTCGGACCCAAATTCTTTGTTTGTTGCTTCCGCCGATTGTTCAGAGCAGCAGTGCTGGCACAGCGAGTGACTGTACCAAAAAATTGGTGCCAGTGGCAGAAGAAGGGGTTTGGTGAGAGAGGCAGGGAGGAAACAGAATTCACAAGCAACTTGGCCCATCATACCACTTCTTTTACTGCTGCATTGCACTCTTCTCCCTGATAATCCAACCTGCCCATCCACCTTTCACTATTCCAATGCACTCGTGTATAAAAAACCTTAGTGACAAAGAAGACTAGGAACCTCCGATGGGCCCGTGCTATGTGCTTCTGATATAACCATCAACAAGAAACCCGCATCGCGATAACACTCCCTCTTTTATCTTCTTATTGAATTTTTGTTCTTCTTCGTTTCCTGTGTAGCATACCGTTCGTGTTCGCCCGAATGCAAACAGTCTCCGAAAAACAGCGAACGCAAACGGGTTTTTTTTTTTTTTTTTTAATATATAGGGGTGGAGGGGGCATAGGTGGTGTCCCTGAACCCCCTCGGTATTTGTAGATCCATCATCTCTGCAATGGTGCTGCCCCCCACCAGATCCACCCCATCCCCCCCGCACCCCCCCGACAGAATGTCTGTCACAGTCTGTGTGCTGCCCCCCACCAGCCACACATATGTGACAGACTGTCTGTCACAGTCTGTCACAGCCAGTCTGTTGGCCAGCACACACAGACTGTGACAGACAGTCTGTCACATATGTGTGACACACACATCTGTGGCAGACAGTCTGTTGGGCAACACACACAAACTGTGCCCAACAGACATTGCAGCACACAGACTGGTGGGGGCCAGCTCACACAGAGTCTGTCACAGTCTGTGTGACAGAGTTTGTCACAGTCTGTCGCTGTCTGTGTGCCCGACAGTCTGTCACAGTCTGGTGGGCAGCACACACAGAGTGTGACAGAGTCTGTGTGCCTCCTACCCGACAGACTCTGTCACAGTCTGTGTGCTGCCCACTACATTGTGACTAACAGTCTGTCACATAGACTGTGACAGACTGTGACAGACTGACAGACTGTGACAGACTGTTTGACACACACACACACACACACACACACACACACACACACACACACACACACACACACACACACACACACACACACACACACACACGTTTGACACACACACACACACACACACACACACACACACACACACACACACCCACACACACACACACACACACACACACACATACGCTTGCTGCACTCATACACACACACACGCACACGCACACACTGACACACACACTGCAGCAGATTGTGACACACTGACTCACACGCACACACACACTGACTCACACGCACACACACACTGACTCACACGCACACACACACAGTGACTCACCCGCGTACACACTGACGCACACACTACACACACACACACACACTTACGCACCCACACACACACGGTACACACACACACACACTGACGCACCCACGCACACACTGACGCACCCCAAGGCCCCATAATCCCCGCCAGGACCACCGCCGGCCGGTACTGGCTCCCGCGAACGGCGTTCACGGCGTCCAAAAACGCGTTCTCGCGAACGTGTTTGCGCGGACGGGAAGCACCCTTTAAATAAGAAGAAGAATCTTGGCTCTTTCTGGTGTGGCTGCCCGTGAGAGGCGGGGAGCAATCTATTCCCTGTCAGTCCCTTCCATTTCAGGGCATTATAATGCAAGCGCTTTCGAGAATATGGGCCTCGCTGCACTACTCTAGACTCTCGAAATATTTCGAGAGTTCGACTAGCATTATCAGAGAGGCGAGACTCTCGAAATATCCTCCTTCGCTGCGTGTACTCTAGAACCTGTGACACTAGATCAACTCTCGGAACCCTGGGCGTCGTCCGACTCGACAGAAGAGCTGCACCACAGCGCTACGGGACAGAGTCTGGCCGCCAGGACAGGAGGTCCACTCTCGAAAAACGAGGCTGTGGGCGGGCAACTCCCGAGGACACTTGCAAATTCGGGTTTTGCAGGAGGGAGACTCTCGACGTTTCGAGAGTGGCATTGTAGCGTGGCATCAGACAGCTCTCGATCGGGTCTCGAGAGTTTCCCGATCGAGAGTAAGTGCAGCGAAGACCCACTCTCAAAACTTCGAGAGTCTAGAGTAGTGCAGCGAGGCCCTATATCTGACCGCAGTTATGGCCAGCACTGGATGAATCGGAAGGCAATTGCATTCAAAGTTTAGTATGCCCTTTCTTTTTTCCTCTTTTTTTTCTTTTTTATGCCCTTTCTTCTAATGCTAGCACTTTCCAGAATATATCTGACAGTAGTTTGGCTAGCCCTGGATGAATCTGAAGGCAGTTGCGTTCAAAGCTTAGTATGCCCTTTCTTTTGTTTGTTGTTTTTATATACATACATATATATGAAAGAAGAAGAAGAAGAAGAAGAAAAATAATCTCGGCTCTTTCTGATGTGACTCTGTGAGAGGCGAGGAGCAATTGATTCCCTGCCAGCCCCTTCTGTTTTAGGGCATGCACATGCGAGCACTTTCCGAAATGAATCTGACTGCACCCCGAACTGCATAGGCTGATCAAGTAGCTATACCAGAGGGATAATTATGAATAGGGGGTAACAACTTTTGGATAATGTATGGGGTACGATTACAAATTTGATAGCAAACTTGGAGGGACTAAAGAGAGGCCCGAAAGTAAAGCCTGGACCCTGGCACACGAAGTAACCACAGGAAAATGAACCGACAATTCGGGGTTTGTTTCCGAACTCTGGCCTTTTGGAACCTGGCCCTTTACGATTGAACGTTTGGTTCCTTCACGGTGGTTCTGAGCCGACGCGTCAACCGGAAACTCCGCTACGAGGCAAATATATATCACTACGGTTTGAAGAGTTTGCCCTCATTCTTCGGCAGCATCAACGAAGAAATGGTCCGACGTCTGTTCTACTTCGCGGCTCCCATTGCCGCTTGCCGTCGGCTCCGGTCGCGACATCTTCCTCTTCTCATGCATTCACTCACCCTCTTATGTAGTTATTTTCTCTCGTCTCTCTCTCTCTCTCTCTCTCTCTCTCTCTCTCTCTCTCTCTCTCTCTCTCTTCTATGCTAGAATGTTCTCACAGCGGGCGCTCATCATCGGATCTCCTATGCTCGGACGGCCTCTACGAAACTAAGCTAAGTCCTCTGCTCTACGGTTACTCCCTCCCCCTTCTCGTTTGGGCCTCTCTCTC
>BFEA01000077.1:1790725-1804041 GCA_003427395.1 Chara braunii | reverse complement strand
TACTTGAACAAACCAGTAATGTTTCCAAGGAAAGGATTCTACTGATGCAAGAAGGAACAACTTACAAGGTAGACCCATTGGGCTATGGATGGAAAGCGGAGGGAGAAAAATGAAAAATTGTACCCCTCGCTAAAAGTGGGAGCAGCTACAATGCAAAGACAAGTTTAAAAAATGTCATTGTCGGTGGCAGAACGCAGATTTTCTAAAACTCAGGGACCGGTCAGTCCAAAGTCTGAATTCACCTTACTGTGGCGTCTTCTGAAGAAACTTCCTTCACAAAGACAGACCAGCATCCTATGGACACAGACATTGTCAGTCACAACCTYGGCCTATTGGTTGCATCAGAGAGGAATGAACCTGAATTTGACCTGCACAAGATATGAACGAGGCTGTGAATCCACAAAACATCTGTGGTTGTACTTTCCCCTAGCAAATAAGCTCTGGGAGTGGTGGAAGTACCAATGACAAAGATGGACAGAGGCGAAATGGGATTGGTCAGACCACTGGATCCTGTTCAACATTCTACCAGAAGGCTCCGAGCTAGAGCAAGGTTGGGGGTATGTTGCATTGGTCTGCAAAGGAGTTGTGCAAGAAGTGCTGTGGAAATAAATGAATGCAAAAGTTTTTATAAAAGAGGTATGATTTGTTTATCAGCAAATAACCATGGTAAAAGAGAGTCTGCGCTTTATGATTTCTGCTGATTGGAGGAAGTGCAAAGCTAGATCAGGCCGAGGAAGAATCTGGTTTCACAAGGTCTGGACTATAGGACATTATCTAACTGCAATAATTGAGGAAGGCAAGATGAGTTTGGCAGACTAGCTAAAAACATAGGTCTTAGGATGGAGACTTGCAGGTAGCAGAACAATTTTTGTTGAATATCTTAAGTTCTTTTGGGACATTATGTGAATTAGAGGGACTTACCTTGATTTGGGAGAACCCTCACCTTTTTGGGGACATCAAAAAGATCCTTTTTGGATAGTATTTTAGTAGATATGGGACACTGGACCCGATTTCCAGAGATGCTTTACTGTTACATATGTCAATCTTGGTTCGAGCTTCGCTCGTAAGCTAAACTGGCTAATGTTGCCAGGATAACTCCGGGTTGAATTGTGAGGTCCCCGGCCTCGGTCCCTTATTATTGGCAATAAAGATTAAATGCTTTCCAAAAAAAAAAAAGTTATTGCACAATTTGTGAATGACCCCGTGGGAAAGGTCCCACTAGCAACAGGGTAGGATAAAAACGAGTTTGTGGGACAATTGAGTGACCCAAATCCTGCCGTGCAGTACTCGTTATCCCATGGTCAGTATTTTACACGTATTACCTGAAAAAGTAAGGAGATCTTCGTTCCTTTCCTCCTCTCCTTAGCATTGGGTATGCCAATGCAAAGAAAGCTTCCCGCCAGAATCTTTTCAATCGGTTGGGGGTGTGGCCAACCCCAAAGGAGGGTGGGGTCGGCCCTAGGTCCACTGGAAAGGAGATTTTCAATATTTTACTTGTTGTTGTGCAATTATCTCATTGGGTGGAACCCTCCTTCAATCACAGAGTATATGGAGGGTGTCAGGATCAGTGCTGACAAAAGTCAAGTTTATTCCAGAAAATGTGGCGGTTACTTTGTTCACTGTTCTTGCAACCACCACCATCATATCATTTGTGATTTGATGGCTGGGAAGCACTCTGCCGTGATTTCGGGTGGGAGGTCTCTGGTTTTTTTTTTTTTTTTTTGCCTTTCTCCCGTTTCTCAGCCCATAAATTCGTAATGAACCTGTCACCCCGCTGCCACTCAGGGCATACTCACACGAGGACCAAAAGACCCAAAATCCCAAAATTTGAGTCATTTTTTGGGTCACACTGGAGAGGCTCGCTACCCAAATGCCTCAAACGTGACCCTTCTGTCAGCGGTTTGCGGGCCCGCGGGCGTACCCTTTTTAAGACCACCTCCGGAGGTGGTCTCAAATTACCTTTCGTTTTTTTTTCCCTGTTTTCGCAAATTGAAGAGAATCGTAGACGAAGAAGACAGCCCACCAAACAACTGAAAGTGCGACCAGGAGAAGTTAAGTTGTAGATAAGGCTCAAGCGTTATACTAGCGTGAATTTTTTTTTTAAAACAATCCATCTTTTCGTTTGGTCCCCCTATCGTGTGACCAGGCGCACTTGCCCTGAATGCAAAGTGTCAGGGTAGCGACTTCTTCCTTTCTGGACGAGGTCCGCCCGTGTGACCACACTGGAACCAAATGCCTCGAAAAAGCCGAACCAAATGCCTCAAAATTTTGAGACTTGCCCTCAATGTTGCACGGGATCGGCCACACTCCTATCCGGCTGCTAATGGGACCTCGCCCACGGGGCCAAGTACCAAATCCCCATTTCTCCAGACGGCCACTACCTTGTCCCATTTAAAAGGTACAGCAGTGTGACGCGAACCATGCCCAAAACCTCAACTTGAGGATTTGGGTCACAGTGTGAGTATGAGGGGACCAAAAGTCTCAAAAATTTGAGCATTTGGGTCGCTTGAGGTATTATCATCGGACTAACCAGCCCAGGTAAATTCAATATTGTGTCTGATCTGACATCGGGTGGGCTTTTCAGCCCAGGTAAATTCAATATTGTGTCTAATATGACATCGGGTGGCCTTTTCAGCCCAGGGTGGCCTTGATTGCCTTCAGGGAACCCCCAACGGGTTTGGTCCTCAAATTTGAGGTTCGTTTTTTTTGAGGCATTTGGTCCCCGTGTGGTCACGGGCGGACTTCGCGACCCTTACACTTCGCACTCAGGCAAGTGCGCCCCGTCAGGGCAAGTGCGCCCCGGTCACACGGGCGAGGACCAAACAAAAAGATGGATTTTTTTTTTTTTTTTTCACGCCAGTATAACGCGCGGGCCTTCCCTACAACGTGAATGTTTCAAACAAAAAGATGGATTTTTTTTTTTTTTTTTCACGCCAGTATAACGCGCGGGCCTTCCCTACAACGTGAATGTTTCTGGTCGCACTTCCGGTTGTTTGGCGGGCTGTCTTCTTCGTCTAGGATTCTCTTTCGCGAGCATAGAAAAAGAAAACAGCAAGACGGTGATGCGGTGACACGTGGGCGGACCAGGTGATGACGGTGCGGGCAGCCGCTGTTGTTGTCCAAAAGGCAGCAGGTAACAGCGTCAACGTGGCAGCAGGTGGCAGTTTCCACGCGGCAGCAGGTGGCAATTTCCACGTGGCAGCAGGTGGCAGTTTCCACGTGGGAGCAGGTGGCAGTGTTCACATGGCATCAGGTGGCGGTGTTCACGTGGCAGCAGCAGGGGGCAATAGCAGCGTGTCACTTCTAGCGGGCGACACCAAAACTATGACGAGCAGTTTATGACTTCGTCACGCAATCTGAATGCGATTTCGATCAGGTACATACTGCATTCTTCCACGGTATCTGCCCTAACTGTTTGGCCGGATTCTGCACGGAACTGACCGCCGCCACTGACCGCCGCCGAAGCTCGCGATAACCGCCTTCGCCCTGTCACCTCCACTCCGCTCTGAACATCAACGGCTCAAGCAAGGAAGATCTATATCTATAGACGGCCGCCTCTGAGCAGCAACACAACGGCTCAAGCAAGGAAGATCTATATCTATAGATCGCCGCCTCTGAGCAGCAACACAACGGCTCAAGCAAGGAAGATCTATATCTATAGATCGCCGCCTCTGAACAGCAACACAACGGCTCAAGCAAGGAAGATCTATATCTATAGACCGCCGTCTCTAAACATCAACGGCTCAAGGAAGCTGGCCTGAACATCTCGTTCTCTCTGCGGTATTTCAAGCTTCGGGAATCGAACCCGTATCTCGTGCTTCGAAGGTGAGGACAAGCAGAAGGGAAGGATACAGACCGCCGCCGCCGCCGCCTCTGAACGTCCACGGCACCTCTGAGGAAGGAAGACCTACAAACAGAGATCGGTTCATGAAAAAGGAAAGAAGACCGACTGGCCTCGCTCGGTTGGTGCACCCATGAATTGTTGAAACGCAGACGGGCGTTCGAATCCAGATGAAAGGAAAGAAAGGAAACAGATCTATAGATCGCCGCCTCAACATCAACGGGACAAGGAAGGAAGGGAGATGTATAGATCGCCTCAGCATCGACGGTTAAGGAAGATGTATGTCTGTAGTTCGACAATAGATTTGTAGAGAAGAGATATATAAGAGATCAGTGTTCGCTTTTTCTGATCCAGCAAGCTAATCAGGAGATCGAGAGTATGGAGGGGACAAGCAAATTCAACGGCGCGATGAGCGGGCCCGTGACGCCGGCGAATGTTCTGGCCCGTTTGATGAACGATGGCATTTTTGACCAATTACGCGCCAAAATTACTCAAGAACTCAAACAGAATGTAAGTGCATCGGCTAATTACCACAGTAATTAGTCTTATCTATCCTTCACCTATCTAATCATGTCCGGCACCTAATCTAAATCCTCAGTCTGCGCTATATGACCACTACTGAATGTTTCCGACGTTGATTACCTCTAAACGTTGATACCACCGCGTGTCTCCTGCTACTGCTGCTGCTGCTGCTGCTGCCGCTGCCCCTCTTCTTGCCTCCCACAGTTAAGCGAGAACATCTTTCCCCGTGACCAGAGACCCGTGTTCTAATTCTCCGTTCAGCCTTCTCCTCCTCTTTCTCCTCTCGTTGCCCGCTCAGCTTCCTCCTCCTCCTCCCCCTCCTCCTCGTCCTCCTCGTCCGCTCCTCCTCCTCCTCCTCCTCCTCCTCTTCGTGCTCCTCCTCTTCCTCCTCGTCCCCCTCCTCTTCGTGCTCCTCCTCCTCCTCCTCCGTCCTTAACTATTTCTCTCCATCTGTCTTCTTCTTCCTGTTGCGCGTATGTGGATAAGGAACACATGGCTCTGTCGCGCATGGAATGTTGAAATCCGTGTTCGGCAGTAATCAGGCCATCGCTGGTTACTCTTCTTCTTCTTCTTCTTACCTACGAACTGCGGACTTTTCGCGCGCTGTATCCGACCGATCTATGTTTTCCCGCCTTTTTGTTGCTCAGAGTCGTTCGGCGGAGTATTTTTCCCGCCTTTTCTTTGGTAACCGTGGTACCAATGAGTAATTTTCCCGCCTTTTCTTTGGTAATCGTCGTACCAATGAATATTTTTCCCGCCTTTTCTTGCTTATCGTCATACTAACGAGTATTTTCCCCGCCTTTTTTTTTGCTAATCGTCGTACCGACGAGTATTTGTCCCGCCTTCTTTTGCTAATCGTCGTATTAACTAGTATTTTTTCTGCCCTTTTCTTTTGCTAATCATTGTACTAACGCGTATTTTTATTTCCGCCGCCCTGCCCCTCCCAACCCGTCCCCCTCCCCCAACCTTGTGTGTTTGACCCCGATTGAGTTTATTGCGATGGCTAACGGAACGCAACGTACACAGATTCCGACATGGCTGTGTGTGCATCAGGAGGCCTCCCCTCTTCCCGCTCCCTTCCCCCCCTTCCCCCCCCTTTCCCCCCCCCTCCTTCCCTGCCACCAATTTAAGTATCTTAATTCTCTATATGCCATTTGGTTCGCTTTGATCTTTGATTCTTCTGGTTCTTCATTCGTTTTTTCTGACCCATCTTTTCCTCTTTTGAGGATCATCAGAAAAAGAGACGAGTTAAAAAAAAAAAAAAGGAGACGAGTTGGAAACTTGAACTTTTTTCCGTGTTGGTTTTCTTTGCCCGTCGTCGTATCCTTAAACCATTGCTTGTCTCTCGCTTACTTCGATCCTTCTCCTCCTCCTCCTCCTTCTCCTCTTTCTCCTCTTTCTCCTCCTCCTCTTTCTCCTCCTTCTCCTCCTCCTCCTCCCTCCAAAAGCTGTCGAAAGTACTTGTCAACAAAACGGTGTGCTCATAGATAAAGGGGAAAACCGGAAATTTGAATTTGATTGTGAAATTTGAAATTGATTTGTCTACCATACCATCCTGCGAAAGCACAGCCAAGGGAATATGGGGGCTTGGAAGAATCGGGAGAGAAATCAAAAAAAGTGGGAGAGACTCTTGTCAACAAAACGGCGTGCTCAATATGGGGGTTTGAAGACCCTGTTGACCGGGACTCGAGTTCGACTCTGTGAAATGACTTGAGAGGTGTAGTATTAATTAGTGGGAGCTTCAAAAAAAGTAAAAAAAGAAATTGATTTACTGTATTTTCTTACCGTCATTATCCGTTTGGTGTTCCGTTCCAACTCCCAGCCTCTTCCTTCTCCATTTGCTCTCTCTCTCTCTCTCTCTCTCTCTCTCTCTCCCCGTCCTCACTAGCATTGGTACCTGTACGTGCAGATCGTTATCGACCAATAGAAATGTTCAATAAACATCTGACATTCTGTTTTTTCGTGCAATTCAAAACAATGCTAGTAAAGCTGTGACATTCCATTTCGCGCAATTAAAAAGAAGTCTCAGTCTCTCAGATTTAAGCGAAAGGGCAAATACAGCAAAGTGGATCTCGACCCTTGGCGCGGTTTCAATTTGCGCGCGAGTGGAGTGGGTGAGCATCACACCTTTTTTTTGAATGGCGGAGGGTCGATCTCTCCTTTCTACCTCCCCCCTCCTCTCTCCCTCTGCCCCCCCTCTCTTTCGCTCGCTTCCTGTTTGTCTTGACGGATCAGAGAGAGACGCACACACACACACACACACGCAGAGAGAGACGCACACACGCACACACACACAGACACACACACAGAGGGAGAGAGAGAGAGAGAGAGAGAGAGAGAGAGAGAGAGAGAGAGAGAGAGANAGAGAGAGAGAGAGAGAGAGAGAGAGAGAGAGAGAGAGAGAGAGAGAGAGAGAGAGAGAGAGAGAGAGAGAGAACCGCGTTCCATGGCTACAAGGGGTTGCAGAAGGGGGGATGGAAAGCCGGTTTGCCGATTAGGCAAATGCGTCTTCTTCTTTTTCCCAGTTCTGTGACTGAGTCGCTGTGTGCGGTGGTGAAGTTGATTGGCTGAGGAGATAGATGTCTGTTTGGTGTGTTCGTTGAGTTGTTTGGCTGAACAAGGGCCCACTGCTGACCGTTGATTGGCTGTGCTGTGTTATATCTGGCATTGTCTTCGTTCGTCCGTCGTCTGTAATTGTGATTGGCATTGTCCCTTGGCGTTCGTTCGTCCGTCCGTCCATTGTGATCTGGCATTGTCTTCGTTCGTTCTTTCGTTCGTCCGTCCGTCCATTGTGATCTGGCATTGTCTCTTCGTTCGTTCGTCCGTCCGTCCATTGTGATCTGGCATTGTCTCTTCGTTCGTTCGTCCGTCCCTTGGCGTTCGTTCGTTCAGGAAGAGCTGCGAAGCTACACGATGTCACTGGTGGAGAATAGCCAAGCTCTCAACTTTGTCGGCGCAGACAGGAAGAAAAAAAGAGAACTCTTTGACGCACTCCGGAAGGAATTGGAGTACGAAAGCTCTCCCCCAAACCCCCTACCTTCTCCGTCGTTTAATCTCCACTTTTCTCTCTTCACTTTTACCTGCCGTCTCCCCCTTGCTTTCTTTGTCTCTGTCTTTCTCCGTCTCACCGTCTCTCCGTCTGTCTGTGTGTCTGTCTCTCTCTCTCTCTCTCTGTCTGTGTGTCTGTGTGTCTGTGTGTGTCTCTCTCTCTCTCTCTCTCTCTCTCTGTCTGTGTGTCTGTGTGTCTCTGTCTCTGTCTGTGTGTCTGTGTCTGTCTGTGCGTCTATCTGTCTCTGTCTGTCCGTGTCTCTCTTGATTTCTCCCTTCTCTGTCCGTCTCTCTCTCTCTCTCTCTCTCTCTCTCTCTCTCTCTCTCTCTCTCTCTCGCTCGCTCGCTCGCTCCGTTGCTCTCCATTTCTCCCTTTTCTTCTTGCCTGCTTCCCCCCTCTCCTCTCGTCCCTTCGCTTTTCCATTCTCCTGTCTGACTTCTCGACGCACCAAAAGGGAATTGGAGTGTGGTTGTGGAGGTGCAAGCTTGACTCACTCTCTGCGAAACCTATGCTCTCGTTGGTGAACTGAGTGACTGGATTAGGGTTTAGGAAATTTAACCTTTTGCCTGCTTCCCTGTCTTATCTGCATGATGTCTGCCCTTTGCTTGCTTGTGGGAGGTTAAACGAGGAGCCCTTGGAGTACTAGAATTTTTATTTTTCTGTGATCAAAATATCATTACGGAAACCATCGAGTTTATCGATGAACGCATTATCTCTGAAACTGAGGGCATTATACTCACCGAAGTTGATAGCTCCATCAATCTACATTCTATCTATCTATCTATCTATCTATCTATGTCTATCTATTTGTCACCGAGAACCACGTGCTCCCAACAGGATCCCTCCCAGCAGGTGGTGTGGTGGTCCCCACGTGCATCATGCTCCTTTTCTGGGGAGCGGCAGTACGGTTTATATTCCCCTGCCAAGTCGATAAAGTTACATCATGCACTCATTCTGACGCTTGTCTCCATTATGCCTGAGAGACCCGAGTGGTGTGGTGGTCCCCACGTGCAGCGTGCTCCCTTTTTTTTCCCATTTTTCACTGATTTACTCCCCTTAGGTAGGATTTACCTCACCTCACTCCTGCCTAGTTTACCTTCCTACCTTCTTCCCCCCCGAATATACACGTACGGTCATCCTCCCTGTATTTAGGGCAACTTTCAGTCTACATACAGTGTTAAGGACCGGGCGTTCTAAGTTTTTGTCGTTCAACTGTTTCTCTCAGCTCTGACGAGCTGTCCACAGAATAGAGGCGCAGTACGTGGACAACCTGCAGCGTGTGGATCCCTCTGCAGCTCGCCGATATGTTGTCACTTATCGGTTCATTGATGATGTTCTTACCTTTGATTACCTACCTTTGATTGGGTGCACCATCGCCAGCCTATTATGGTCTTGAATGGAAAGAGACCACTGCGGCTGATGGCTGGCTCGTGCACCTTTTTAGGTACGAAAAACTGCAGAGACACGGGCAGACCGATCTCTCCGATTGAGTGGTGTTTGATAAGTCTCCCCTGTTGCATGGGATTTTCCTGTTGTACGATATCCTAGTGCAACGTCGAACATTCCATCTCATCAGCGTGCAGGTGTGCTCACCGGTCAGCTTACGCGGTTCGAGCGGTTTGATTTCAGAACTGCTGCAACCATGCTTGCTTTCTCGTGGCCATGCTCCATCAACATTAGCTAATGTTGATGGACTTGTTACATTCGTGCTCGCCAGCGTCGACACTCGGTACATGTAACTCGTCTTACACTGGTTTCGACGTATGCTTCGCCGGTCCGTGCATCATCCTCTTCCACCTTCTCCTCCCCTCTCCTTCCTCCCTCTTCCTCCCCCCCTCCTGCCCCTTCCTCTTTTCCCTCCCCCTCCCCCTCCTTCCCCTCCCCCTCCTTCCCCTCCTCTCGTTTCGCAACTGTCTTTGAAGGAAGAAAGCACCACGAATGAACTCAATTGAGAGAACGATGGTGACAAANCCCTCCTTGTCCATCTTCCCCTCCCCTCCCTCCTCCCTCCTCCTCTCCACTTCCCCCTTCTTCTCCCCCTCCTTCCCCTTCCGCTTCCCCTCTGCCTTCCTCTCCCTCTCCCTCTCCCTCTCCTTCTCCTCCCTCTATTCCCTGCATCTTCTTCTTCTTTGTCATCTTCTTCTTCTTCTTCTTCTTCTTCTTCTTCCTCCTCTTCCTCTTCTTCTTCTTCTTCTTCCTCTTCTTCTTCTTCTTCTTCTTCCCCTTCCCCTTCCTCTTCTTCTTCTACTTCCCCTTCCTCTTCTTCTTCTTCTTCTTCTTCTTCTTCTTCCTCTTCCCCACGCCGGCTGAGACCTGACCCTCCCTTCTCTTCGTTGTCCATATTGGGACGTCGGCAGGCTCGTTCATTCTCTCCTCCGCCCAGTTGATGCTAATCTGCGGGGTTCTTTGTCTTACCGGCAGCCTGCTCTGCCACGTCGACGGCGTTCGTCATTTACGCGCCAACCCCGCCAGATCAGATCTGGCTTTCCAGTGGGTGACCGATTCGGATCTGCGGGCAGACCTACCAAATATTTGTGGTTTGACAGCCACAAATGTCTGCCTACCTCAATGGCTTATCAGCGTCAATGTTATACTGCATCCCAATTCGTTACGATTGCTTATCAGCTTGGCGCTGTTGAAAATCAGTTGTTGTATGATCATACAGTAATAGTCCACCGCCTGAGGGTAGGGAGTAATTATACTACCTCAGTAAAGGGCTTTACTGTAAATGTCTTACAGTTAGCGTTCCACGGCCGCCACCTTCTTATGCATCATGCGACGCTAGGGGTTCACCTCAATAACCATCCTCATATTTCTGCCTGTATTTGACACAGCCCTGGGCATTATATGGCACTCATTCGTGCAGCTGCCCAAGTGGGAACTGTGGGATGGTGGGACGATGAGTCAGGCTATTTTCAACGTAAATGAATTTTTGCGTGCATTGTCGAATCATACTTTATTTTGGTTTATTGACTGACTCTCGTGTGACACCTGTCGGGACAGAGACGCAGTGTGCCTTGGCTGTGGAATGCATCATCTATGCCATAGCCATTATCAATCTATTGCGACTGCCGCCGTCTGTACTGAAGGGTGTCCAACATTTCCTCGATTGTACACATCCCTGTCACCCAGATATACGTTGTCCCTTTTGTGCCCAAGGACGTTATCAGAACTGCATGATGCCGCACTGTGATGAACGTCCTGCTGTGTTTTTGACATGTGGACAACATGTCCTCTGTAAGGACTGTTTTGATGTGATGGTTCGTGCTAGCCGTCCTGCTGAATGCTGTGTAGTGCTGGCGCAGCTCTCCTTGGGTATCCTTGTGAACATCCACATCATCCTCACCGTAGCTGTCCTATCTGCCAAGGTGGGGACAGATAAAGCCTTCGACACTACCGACAAATACGGAGTTAAAGAAAAGACGAAAAAAAGAAAAAAAAAGAAAAAAAGAAAATAAGAAAATAAGAAAAAGAGAGAGAGAGAGAGAGAGATGTACTTCTTTTCCTCTTCTTGTTTTGTCTTTTTCCGCTTGTGCGCTCCGATTTACAGTGTGACTATGTATATCGTCAAACAGAGCTGCCTGGTAAACTGTAGGCAGAGAGGGAGAAGAGGAGAACAAACAAGGGGCTGTGACAAACTGTTTCGTCGGAGTTTCACCGACTCATCAGGAGGCTGAACCCTATATATATATTGTCACATGATATCAGAGCGCCGAAGCGAAAAACGAAAGAAAACAAGGAAAACAAGAAAAACTATATATATTGTGTGCAAGGCCGCCCACATGGATGTAGGTTGAGCGGCGGCAGCCCCCACCCCCGTGTGTCATATCGACCCACTTGCACACAGCCAAAAGGCAAAGAGGCAAAGAAAAGAGGAAACGAACAGCCAAATAGTATATGTATGTGTGTGTGTGTGTGTGTGTGTATGTGTAGGGTTCAGCCTCCCGATGAGTCGGTGAAACTTGGACAAAACAGTTTGTCACGGCCCCTCGTTTGTCCTTCTCCCTCTCTGCGCACGGTTCACCGGGCAGCTCTGTTTGACGACATATGCATATATATATATATATCGTCAAATAGAACTGCCCGGTAAACCGTAGGCAGAGAGGGAGAAGAGGACAACAAACGAGGGGCTGTGACAAACTGTTTATATATATATATCGTCACAAACAGAACTGCCCGGTAAACCGTAGGCAGAGAGAGAGAAGAGGACAACAAACGAGGGGCTGTGACAAACTGTTTCGTCGGAGTTTATATATATATATATATTGTCACATGAATATCAGAGCGCAAAAGCGAAAAAAAGAGAAAAAGGACAAATGAATTCGTTTTTTAATCTTTTTCCTTACAACTCCCGCTGTTCAGAACCTCTTGCGTACAAGGCCGCCCACGTGGATGTAGGTTGAGCGGTGGCTGCCCCCACCCCCGTGTGTCATATCGACCCCACTTGCACACAGCCAAAAGGCAAAGAGGCAAAGAAAAGAGGAAGGGAACAGACAAATAAAACAGAACAGGGGGCAACAAAACAGATCCCAAATGATAAGTCCCACATGCAAGCTCCGCCCCAGTCCTACACAGGCCAAACGACGGGACAAGACCAACCAGGATGTCAAAACATTCTTGTCTGCAAAGAAATAAAAAAAAGGTCCCAGATACATATCTATACACAGCAGATGGCCTTGTTCGACATCAAGAAGTTGGTATTCCTATTCGGCGTCATCGTAAGCAATTCGTACCGGGACATCGTAAAAAACAATCCTAGATGATGATTCCCACATAAAAGCACCGCCCCCATTGATAGGCCGAACAACGGGAAGCAACCAACTAGGATACCAAAAGAACCCGGAGGACCGGTATAAAAAGCAATCCCGGATGACGATTCCCACATAAAAGCACCGCCTCCATGCGGGCTGAACAACGGGAAACAATCAACCAGGATGCCAAGACAATAAAAAGACACCCGGATGACTGGTCCCACATGAAAGCACCGCTACGCCCACCGTGAAATAGACCGAACAGCGGGACAAAACCAACCGGGATGCAGCAGACAAGGTTACCAAAGCAAATTCTACCATATCCATATTTTTCTCTTTCTCTATTCTTATTCTGGCATTCTTTTTTGCTTTACTCTTCCCCATTGTTGGGTTGTTTTGTTTTGTTTTGCGGACCTACTGTATGGTTCCGTTATTTTACTATGGATATGGTAGAATCTGTTTTGGTGGTGATTTTGGCACCCTTGTCTGCAACCCGGTCAGTTTAGTCCCGTTGTTCGGCTTATGGTAGGTGGAGCTCCGTGGCGGTGATTTCATGTAGGACTTGTCAGCCGTTTTTTTCTTATCTTTTTGGTATTCTAGGTGGTTGTTTCCCGTTGTTCGGCCTGTGCGTAGGGGGCGGTGCTTTTTTGTGGGAAGCGACATCTAGGATTGTCTTTTATGTTTTTTTGCTGTTGGTGGTGTCCAAGTTCAGACCAGCGAAACGGTGACTTGACAGTTTAAATCGATACCAATTCTTGCAACAACAACAACAAAATAACAATCGCGAAGGATTCTTGGAGCTGGCGCGCACGAAAGGTATGTTATCGGGGATTGTTTGTTTGCAGGCAAGGGTGTTTTTGAATCCTGGTTGGTCTTGTCCCGTTGTTTGGCCCTGATGGTGGGGGCGGTGCTTGCATGTGGGACTTGTCATCTAGGAATGGTTTATGTTGGTTTCCCCCTGTTTTGTTGTATTTGGGTGTTCCCTTCCTCTTTTCTTTGCCTCTTTGCCTTTTGGCTGTGTGCAAGTGGGTCGATATGACACACGGGGGTGGGGGCAGCCGCCGCTCAACCTACATCCACGTGGGCGGCCTTGTACGCAAGAGGTTCTGAACAGGGGGAGTTTAAGGAAGAAGATAAAAAAAATGATTTCATT